>CM040241.1:241592550-241649506 GCA_022545495.1 Chrysanthemum lavandulifolium | reverse complement strand
AGAGTACTTGGACTTAATCACGATATCCCCATGAGGCTCAATGACCACGACAATCACGACTTGTTGTCCGAACCTATCCTTTCTATCGAATCAAGGAATCGACAACTAAGAAGCGGTGCCGTCTTTGCTGATCACCTTCTATCTAAAGAACTCAGAAGCTTGAAGCATTACAAAAGGTATATAGTAGCGGTAAAGAAGGCAAAGTTGGTCATCTTGATGAAAACCTTGAGGAACTCTTACTCGGAGAACCGAAGAGGAAGTCTTTGGAAGTGCGATGAAGTTCACGAAAGTTATAGGAAGCTTCCCAAAGGAATCCTCCTCGTAAAAGGATTGTTCCGTAAAGGAAGTGAACCTATTTCCACTTTGAACAACAAAGAAAGCTTGTGGAATGACTCTGAAGGTCTTGAATCGGAAGAAGAGATTACATACTCGAAGCGCAAGGATGACACTCCATTAGTACCGAAACCTCCTAGTCCTCCGGTGAACATGGCAAGGAAGACTCCGGTGCTTGTCAGTATGATCAAAGCTCGAGCTCGAGAAAGTGATGAAGAGCAGCTGGATAAATCATATAGGAAGAAGTTTAAATTAGTCGGACACCTTCAAAAGTGAAGAATTTGCAAAAGACCAAATGGGCGGCCCCGGATGATCAAGTGGTGCTACCCACTCATCACGGATCTGATGCGGTTAATCGACCCGATAAGGGATCGGTGCCACCACTCTTGTGCAACAACAAAAGCTTGTGGAGGATACTATCGAATATGAGTTTGAAACACAGGCGAGAAGTGCGAGAAAGATAAAGATGATGATTATGACAAAAGTTGCTTTTGGAAAGTCCTACACGTTCACGAAGGAAACTTACGAACCGCCCAAGGACCCAGAGTCTCTAATGTCTCTTCCTCATCGGACTCTTCATCTCACTCTTGACCACCATCAAAGAAATCAACCAAATCAACATCCAAATCGTGAAGAAACCACCTCGATCTTGGATTTCTCAAACACATGAAAGAATTTTGAAAATTGTCAAACAAGTCGAAAGAAAGACATGCTTTACAAGAAGTCGAACTTTCTCAATCAACAAATACAATATCTACATGACAAGAATGACAAGATGCAAGAAGAAAGGAAGTTTATCCGAGAATTCATGAGAAGTCATCGTCGAGAGGCGAAAGAAATGATCGAAGGTTACAATAACAAGTACCTTAGGGATATCGTTCCTAAAGTCACAAAGAAGATGTTTACGGACAACTATATCCGAATCTTATGCGAGATAGCCAAGAAACTATAAGATCAACACCTTTAACCGTCACAATCAATCCATCGATCCTATAGTTTTCTCGGATAATGAATTGGTGGCCAAGCTTGTCACACAAATATCTAAGCGATGCGGGACATTTACTACGATGAAGGAAAGCTGTTTCAAGCATTCTTTGGACTACCAACTCAAAGAAGCATGTAGATTGAGCGAGAAAGACCTAAATGTCCTAGAGGCGATGAAGATAAGGATCGGGATAATAATGATGAAGCTAAGCGTCGGAAGAAGTATGGTGAATCATCTTCTATGTTACCTCTCTCCAGCGAACTCCTACTCGACAAAGGTCTCCTCCCGTTCTTCTACCGATAAACCTCGGGATTACGAGTTACCACCGAGACTCAAAAACCGGTGATCACTTTGAGTATCACGGTGGTGACGATGAGGAAGTCGTGAGCCCTACAACAACCCACCTCTCCCAAACAAGTTAAGAAACCGGAATCCTCATCTAGGCCAAAACAAAGAAGAAGAAGGCGCCAATGGTGGCGTCGTATCATGGCTGAGCGAAGATACAACACGGGAGTTTGAATGGTTTTCTACACTTGTCAATTCCCTCCTACCACGAAGAAGGTCAAAATCGGTGAGCGGTAATACTTTGGAGCATGCTAAGATTATGCAAGAAAAGTTCCATGTGAAGAAGATGGCGAAATCCGAGTTGAGGCGAATCAAGAATGAAGCTTTTCAAGCTGTGGAAGATAGCTCGAGAAAGTGCCATCGAGGTTGAATATCACCTTGAAAACATTGCTCGAGCTATGTTTAACAACATGGATTGGCTCAACCCGAAGCAAGCGTCGACTTCACTAAGCGTGACAACCCTCCATATTACACCGGTCAAAACCACTACCAACGATCGTGACCGGATGAACCTAGGATTCCATTCGGATATTTCTTCAACAAAGACTTGGAATTTCTTCTACGGTGGCGATGGATCAAGGAAATCGCTACATCTTTGACACTTCCATTTCTGCTGACCATATACTCAAAGCGCATAGCCATCGAGGCGTGCCAATCACTTGTTCTCAACAAAGTGGAAGCTTCGACCGAGATGCATTGTACGGGATTCATCATTGGCGGAACGCGAAGAATCTACTACTGAAGATGCCAGTTGAAGTCTCAACATGCGGTGTTCGATTACTAAGGATATCGTTGCCATCAAACACGTTGCTCTTTCATCTAAGTGGGACTACACTTTCCTAAAGAATATCGTAGTCAAACGACAAGATGAAAAAGATTATACATTCTCAAGTCGACTTTGAGAATTTGTCTCTCAGCGACATTGAAGACATGTACCTTGCCAAAGTGCGAGGTCGCATGAGGCAATTTTCGATCGAAGTACAGCGTGAATTCATCAAGTCATTGCTCATCTTCATCGGACGCATAGTCATCAAGGCGTGTAGAATATCTTGGATGGCGGTTGAATCTTATCAAACCCGTGTCACCTTCACACCACCTCGGCTAGATCTTCCGACATCAACCGGCTCTCACGGTATACACTCATCAAGAAACCTTTCGGCGTGGTTTACCGTAGTGAACTACAAAGAAATTGCTTAATAGCGTGTAGTGAACTTCACAAGTTTGGGGATCACACTTTGAAGATGGTTAGGGACGGATTGGCCTATCGGTTGAAGGATATCGTCACAAGATTGGGTCTCTAGCGATGGAATTCTCGGGATCGAAGGGATGTGAGGAGGATCATCAAAATGATTGATGAAAGGTTGAATAGAAGGATCGATTGAGAACAATGGAAAGATTTGTTGGTGGTCGACCTAGGATTAACATCACGGCTATCAGCATACATCGCACTCGGAAACATCTTTGGACTTCTGGTACCCTTGAATTGCTTCTTTCATTATAAATTTGGATGTGTGATTATATATGTCAATGGCTTGTGCACACATGTGATGTCTGACCCGTAATTGTCAAGGAAGGACCACGTGGTACGCTTGATGCCACAATCCTTATAAAAGGGCGGAAGCTTCTTACTTTTGAGTAAAACCTATCAAACCTTTCATTTTCAAGGTTTTGCTCAAAAGAACAAGTACTTCCGTATGTTTTTCAAAATCTCAACCGTTTATATCACTTGTTGAGGGAGTATTTGAATTAAAACTTTGTTCTAAATTGTTCATAGTGGTCATCTTCCATAACACTTCGAAATGGTTATATTTATTGTCAACTTTTCAAAAATAACATTTGATATGCCATTTTTAGGGGAGAAAATTATGTGATAAGAAATATGTTGTGTAAATGCAAATGAATATTTGAGTAATAGACTTAACCAACGAATTGACGGTACTAAGCTGTTAGTAACTCGAAAAGACTTGTCTGGACGGGTAATAATTTCAAGCTAGTTCGCTAGTAATGTAGCGTGTCTCATGAAAGGACTTGTCGAGTAGAATGTACCATTCGAGAAACTCTTGGTAGACATGAACTCTAACGGGTTTGACAACCTTTCGAGGTTTGTTTACACCTTCAAGGTAGTTATTAGAGCTAGTTGTCACCTAAAGGCGACAATGCAACTCTTTAACTATGCAATGTAACCGTGTCTCGGGGATTGTCTATCTTGAGTGGATCAATTCAAAAAGTGCGCTCTTTCCTCACTATGCACATGTGGAGGGAGTATTTATGCAAAATCCTATCGCAACATTGGTTCAAAATGTTTTCATTCACAAACACTGTGAGAGATTTTCAAGTAAATGGTTTTATGGCAACATAGGTTAGTCATGGAGTGATAAGGTGACTAAGGTTAGGAATAACCATCCTATGATCCATGAGGCAGGGGGATCTACCCAAGGACATCACAAATAGTTAGTACTTAGAAGTCCTTAAGTATGATTATAAAAAGGAGAAAATGAGAAGCGGAGAAAGAAGGAGTTGAAGAATTAAAAGAAATGCAAAGAAAGGGTGAAAAGAAATAGCCCTCAAATTATTCAACTTAGGCGATAAGGGTTCAATTCATATACTCTTGGTTGTCACTTAGTGACACCGGTATTGAAGATTAAAAGTCGTCATGGACCCGATGGCGCATGCACTAAAACTTCTTAGCCACTCAAGTTTCTCTCATCGAAGCTTGTTTCATTCTCACAGGAACCCTCGTAAACTATTGGCTTTCTCTTGAGAGATCGTGGTATTGAAGAAGGAGACCCCTCTCTAGTCTCCACTCGGAAAACCAAAAGCACTATTGAGTCTAGAGCCACGAGATTCATCGAAAGATCTCTTAGGTACACTTGACATTTTATCACTTGACGTTCAACAATAAAATTTTAGTGGTACATTATCGAGTCCTTCACGGATCTTAGCAATCATCGAGAACATTTATGAGAGGCTCACATCATGATCCTCGGTGATTAAATGGAAACTCCGCGGTCAACATCAAATAGCCACCGCAGCAGTCACTTCGGTAACTCCCGTGGATTACGCTTAGTGTGTCTCAAGCGGTCTCGATCGTGAGGTGATGCTTGTGTACCTCGGTGACTAATCGAGCTGTAGATGTGCCCGGTACATCGCGTTATCTCACTTGTGGGACTCCGGTTCGAGAAGCGGCCTTTGTGAAATTAGAGTTGTGTTTTCACACTATCTTGTTAACACTCTCAAGTTCAAACTTGTAAGTGCACGAATCCGCTTATTACTAACCGTTTTAAATGTTTTCTTCTTATGGAAGCTCGGGGCGGGATGATCGTCTTGATTCTTCTCATGCTCACGCCAACATCATCACTAATGGAAGTTCTATCCAAAAGCAACACAACGATCAGAATGATTCTTCGTCAAATCAAAAATCTACAAAGTTAAAAGACTTAAAGAACTTCATCGAGATTGAATTCCAACGTCAAAGAGCGTGAGTATGTTGAATAATGACGTGGAATCTTATAGCAATGAAAGCGAGACACTGAGGCGATTTGATGCGAGACAACAACATACTATCACTTTCATCACAAGAACAATGATCAAAGAACAAAGTTAAAGATGACGTCAAAGCATAACCGTTCAAAGAAGACAATTTCTCTACCGGGAGATTGTTCGAATCAAAGTAATTCTTCTCACAAGAAAGAAGAATGTCGGAAGACGTCGAGCTACTATTACATCAGCGCTTCACCGTTCATCACCAACACTTGAGGGGAGATTGTTGGAATCACTCTAAACTATAATTCAAGTGTTAGTCATTATTATTTAATAGGTAGCTTATTATGGCCTTTATGTTTGTTAATAGCCTTAAGCTTATGTAGAAGGCCCATGAGCTTAGGCCCAAGTCCATTAAAGAAAGGATGGAAACTAGGGTGTTGCCTAGCTTTCCTCCTATAAATACTTATGTAAACCCTCACTGAGGGTTGGTTGTTCAAGTTATTTCTCTCATTACACATCTACGCCTAACCGTGCTTTATATCGTGTGTGTGTGTGTGTGTTTTACTTGTTCAATCGCCTTATCTCTTTCTATATTACTTGTGTTTGTAAAACTAGTGACCTAACAAAAGGTACTTTCAATACGAAATAAAAAGTCGAAACAAGAACAAAAAATACATAATGAATAAAAAAAAATTATGAGGCATTAAGAGGTGTTGAGACATATTTTCAATGAGTTGTGTTAAGACATTTTTATTGTCTTTTAATGAGCTAAAAAGTACAAACAATCTATATCTTAACCGCCTCTTAATGACAGAGAAAAAACAAATACATTTTTTGGTTCAAATTTTTTAATACGTCTGACTGAGTTAAATTAAAAGATTATTAAGAAGTTTTCTTTAAAAACAAACGCAGCCTGAACTGGCTTTGCCTTCTCATAAAATATTTGGTTGACCAATATGGCCATCATATAGTTGTAACTAAGACTTGAAAGCTTTAATTTGTGTTGAAAAGGTCAAAACAAATATATTGTTTAAAATACTCATAAAAATGAACATTATGTGATATATTCTATACTGAAAACTATATTATTGTATATCGTTTGAAAACATTCAAAGCAAATGTATGATGGTCAGTCTTACAAAATATCTATAACATTATTGATGACGTATAATCCGCATTCGGGTCACGAACCCGACCAATAACCGCTACTAGCGAGCCCAGTACGACTGGGCTAGTCTGATAATAGTTTGGGCTCACAAAGGCCCAAACTCAAAGTTATTTATGGCATATGAAATCGGATATCTCTTATTCTTGGAGATAAGAGTTTAACAACCGACTTAAGCGGGATACGCTGAAGCTTGAGGAACACGAAATCAATAAGGGTTTCGTGTGTATATAAAGGGCATCCCGACCCTCATTAAAGGTATGATCTACAACCCAACTCTCAACAAAACCCTAAAACCGATTACTTACTCTCACGCGGAGGATAATCGTGGAAAACAATCCCACGATAAGCCTAACGGTGTTTACATTACTTAGTCGCGCGGTCTCAAGCATCAAGATCCAATTGATACGGGAACGAGTCAAACAAAGAACGCCCAACTTTTGTATCAACAATTATGAAACTATGATCAACGAGTCTTCAAAACGAATTTGCATTGTAGAGATGGTTTGGTAACGGCATTTGTTAATTCAAGTATTGAACTTTATAATATGTAACACATTGAATAATGCACATGTTTACACATTCAAATGAGCATTTTTGGCAAATGTAGTATGAACCTTTCATATTAGTATTTTTGGTAAGACTACCTACGATGGTCACACCTAATAAGGGTGTTTAGTGTTGATTTGACATCGAGCGAAACAAAAATAAATCGGACCGAAACCAAATAAAACCAAACTAAAAGTTTTAATTGGTGTATGGTTTAGTTTGAAACCGAACTAAAGTATTTAATTAGTGTTTGATTTGGTTTATGGTTTGATAAAGATATAACCAAACCGAACCAAAGAAACCGAATACCTCTATTTACATTAAAAATATATATACATATACATAGTATCTATCTTATCATCCTAAATAACAATCGATATTCAACTATGTTTGGATGCTTAAAGATAGACTATTCAAGCTAATAAGACTTCTGAAGACTTGTGTTGAAGAAAATTTATCTTGTTTTGCTTTCATATACTTTCTTTAAGTTGTGAAATCTTTTTGTTTCTTAAACTCTTGTTTTCTTGATTTACTTGAGAACTTTTAGGTTTTTATTTATGACTTCAAGAATATATTTTATATTTACTTGAATTTAGTTTTCTTGGTTTAAACCGAAACCAAACCGAATTCTAATTTGGTGTATAGTTTGGTTTGTCTATAAGCTGGTTTGGTTTGGTTTTGGTTTTGACTTTAAAAATTTTCAAAACGATAAACCCGAACAATACAGCCCACAAACCCGAAAACCGAACCGATGAACACCTCTAGTCACACCTCATTAGGGTTGAGCATCATAGACCCCAAAGCCGACTGGACCGAGAAAATGGAACGGACCGATCGAAAACCGACCGAACCGAAGGACCACCGGTCCGGTCTCGGTCCCAACTTTTTCCTTATTTCGGTCTCAGTGCAGTTCGGTCCGGTCCGGTCTTACGTACAAACCGACCAATAATGCCTTTTTGGACGGACCGGACCGAACACATTCGGTCCGGTCCTCGGTCCATGGTTTTGGTCTAATTCGGTCTCGATGCGGTCTGTTTTTTTGCGGTTCGGTCCGGTCTTAAACCGATGCTCGACCACAACTTATCACCTTTCACCTCGTACTCTCATAGTCACTTTAGCTTTCTCTTTATTTACCTTCCTTCATCCCTCTCACTTTTCACCCACAATGGTCTTGCACCTCACTTTTTAACCTTTTTTTTATTTACAAAACTAAAAATTTAAATACATTCTTGTGGTTTTTTTTTGGCACAAAAACATCCATTCGTTAGTAAAGTTAGCCATCATACATCCCTCCGTTAGTAAAATCACTCAATGAGGACTAACGGTGCAAATATTCTCTGTTATCTCCTAATGTAAGCGCAAATATTTGCATCGTTAGTTCTTCGTTATCTCCACGATAAATCTCTTAACCGATTTACGTTTTCGTCCATTTTATAAGTTTTCTTACGTTTTATCCGTTTTGATTCGTTTTCTTACGTTTTATCCGTTTTATCGTTTCGGTTTTCTTACGTTTTATCTATTTTTGTCCTATTTATCGTTTTCATCCGTTTTCATTCATTTTATCGTTTTATGCTTTTCTTCCATTTTTATACGTTCTCACTTGTTTTTATCCGTTTTTATACGTTTTCACTAGTTTTATACTTTTATTCGTTTTAATATGCTTTCTTATGTTTTCATACATTTTCATCCGTTTTATATGTTTTCGTCTATTTTATATGTTTTCTAACGTTTTCGTCCGTTTTAAACATTTTATTTCATTTTCTTACGTTTTCATACATTTTATCCGTTTTCATACATTTTAATATGTTTTCTTACGTTTTCATACCTTTTATCCATTTTCGTAGTTTTATCCGTTGTCGTCCATTTTCTTACGTTTTATATGTTTTAAATACTGTTTTTATCGTTTTCTTACGTTTTATCCATTTCATTCGTTTTATACGTTTCGTTTGTTTTATTATGTTGTTATCCGTTTTATATGTTTTCATCCGTTTTATCGTTTTCTTACGTTTTCATACGTTTTATCCGTTTCGTCCATTTTATCGTTTTGTCCGTTTTCTTACATTTTCACATGTTTTATCCATTCTCGTCCGTTTTATCGTTTCTCTCCGTTTTATACGTTTTCGTCCGTTTCTTATGTTTTCATGCATTTTAGCCGTTTTATCGTTTTAGTCCGTTTTCTTATGCATGAAGCGTAAAAAGCGTATAAATAGTATAAAAAGCGATCAAAACTATATAAAAAGCGGTTAAAAGCGTATGAAAAGCGGACGAAAACATATAAAACCGACAAAATGGATAAAAGCGTGAAAATGTATAAAATGAGCGAACAAGTATAAAGCGGATGAAAACAAATAAAAATGTGAAAATGTAATAAAAATGACGAAAATGGATAAAAAGTATGAAAACAGAATACGTATAAATACGGACGAAAACTTATAAAACGGATGAAAACATATGTTGTTCCCGTTCACTGTCGTTTAAAGCGGTTTACAAATATAAAACAAGTTAATAGTGAACAATGGTGAAATTAACGTAAGTAAAACACACAAAGTAATTTTCAACATCATATTCTTTATTAGAAATTAATCAAAAGAATCGTTACCCAGTACTTGCGGAATAGTACTTGGGATTGAAATAACAAAGTTTGGTGACTCCTCTCATGCTTAGGCTAAGTCGAGCATAACTCTTAGAAACTCATTTGAGCTATCTCGGGAACTAAGTTGTATTTGGAGGATTGAAAAGATGGCTTGCGTGTATGTGTGTTTTACAATTCAAGCTTAATCTTTTCACTCCATCTCTTATCTATTTATACATGTATGATATTTGACTCTTTCCTAAGTGACAAGCGACATCATCTGAGAAAACAAAATCTTGATGTATTTTGTCTCATTCTAAAGACTATTCTAGGTAAGAGACAAGACTACTTTCCTAAGTTCGGTGATGACAGAGCACGATCTTTGCTATTAGGGAAAGTTGACTTTGGTTGATAAGTACTTAAATCTTATTTGATTTAAACTTATCCGCCATGTCCCGCTCTTTCTTGATCTTTACATCCTTGATCTTCTACTTGATTTGTCTTGATGTAAGTAGTTGGAGAGAGTCTTAGGGATTCGATGAGTTATTGTCATTTCCATCATCTTCTTGACTCGGTCTTCACCCTTTAAGTTCCGTCTTCTTGAGTGAGAGACTTCTTCTTCGCCTCATCTTGAGTATCACGAAGATGACTTCTTGAGAGACTATGCACTCGGTGACTTGTTAGTGTTTAACGGACTAAACACTTGGGCTATTTTCTATTCAAATCCTAGATTAAGGGTTTGGGTATTCTTGAACCAACGGTCTCCCCTATTTGGATATACAAATAGCCTAAGTGATTGATCGATGTAAGTGAGCAAATGGCTTCTTTGCTTGAATGTACTAATGAATACAATAAGGAACACCGAGTATTTTACAAAACATACATCGTTTATTGATCAAGTTACAAGGTTCCTATCACTAGTACAAAAGATAAATCAAAATGATGTCGGTCCGGATGGATTCCCAATGCTTCAAGCTTGACTTTCTTGGTGATGAGTGTTTCCACATCGGGATGGTCTCTTATCTTGGCATTCGGTCTTGCGAGAACACGATGTTTCTTTGAGGTTTGGATACGAGAGGCCAGCGGTATGTAGCTCGACATTGCGGCTACACGGCTGATCAATATCACTCCATCTTTGAAATGTTGGGTTTCCATAGACATCAATGTTGAATAGCCCTCTTCGGGCTTTTCAATCACTAAGCAGTTCATGAACTTAACACCTTACAGCGGTTCCTGTTGCATTGAATCCGGCACTTTATCTCGGTGGAACTCAACCCTTTTCCTTTTGCGGTGGATGATTGTGGTTGAGATCCTTGAGGTGCGATTAAAGCGGTGAATTCCAGTTGTCTTTGGTGCATCCTCGGTCTTTCATATCTTTTCTTGAGCATCTTCATCGACTCCTTAACCACCGCATTTTGCTTATTTTCAATTATTGGACCGAGTTCGGTGATCCCAAAGTCGGTGAATTTTAGAGGATCATGAACTTTGAAATGTCTCTTATCAACCCCACAGTGAGCGTTCATTGCGGTGGTTTGGATGCGGGATGATTTTGACATCTGTGATCTTTTCAGGCGACCTTGACTTGTCGCCGTCTAGTTGTAGTGCTTAATTGCCTTGCTTTGAGGGCTTGACTTTCTTCTTCTTTTCTTCCAACTGTTTTCATTTCCGCCATTTTTTTTTGAGCATCCTTGAACCTTTGTCTGCTGACCTTTTCGAGCTTCTTTGGATCAATTCCCACATTCTCGGCTTCTTGGCAATCACTTTAACGATTGCTTCCTTACTCTTCTTATCATCCTCGACTTGTTTCAATCTCCTTTCTTCTTTAGCAAGATATTTGGTTATTTGTTGAGGTGTGAGAAGGTATTGATGTCACCGATTTTGTAGGGAATCTTATCGGGCTCGATGGTGTCATTTGCCTTTTCCTTTGTCACGGCACGAGGAAGATGATGCAACCAAGGGTGGTGGTGTTGTCATTATAGGTGTTGTATTGTCGGTGTTGTTGTTGTTGTTGATGTTTGTGGTGGAAGTGATGAGATGGGTATTCTTGAGGCCGGTGGTGTTGGCTCCCCTCGGTTTGAAGAGGTTTCTTTAGCAATATTCTCCCCTCAACCGTTCTTGGGAGGCGTCGATGAAGGGCAAGAGTTGGTGTTAGTCTTGAGGGGACGGGCTGTGACCTTTGAAAGCATGATAAATTCGATGATCATGGCCTTGATGTCAAGTATCGCTTGAAGACCGATGACCTTAGCTTCAAGTTAGCTGAGATTCTTCAAGCGGTCATTCTAGGTCCAAGATTCGGGCCATAGAAGGCGAGGCACGAGTCAAAGTAGCCACAGAGTTGTCAAAGAGCCCAATGTAGCTGAAGAGGCTGGATCGATGATTGAAGACCACGAACATTTGCAAATTTTAGGGTTTCGAGCGATTCAATGAGGTTGGATGATTGTTTCAAATGCGCCTCAGTAGCCTCCGGCACTCTAGAGTTGGCGTTGGGTCTTCTTTGTGATTCCTTGATTTCATCTAGTTGTGCCAACACCACGAAGATGTCGAAAATTTTAGCCAAATTTTCATCCGGTATGTGAATGGTGTCATACATCAAGTCCTTGTGCTCATGAACATTTTCATCAAAGGCTTGGACCTCGACCTTCAGATCTGCATAACACTCCGGCTTGGTATGTTGTTCCCACAATGTTGCAGTGACCCAGTATAATTTCCTTGAAGCTTTGGTGATCCATTGAACAAGCGCCTTTCGATAAGTGGGAGAACATTATCAAATCTTGCAAATTCATCGATGGAGAAAGAGGTCATCATTTTCGGTGGAATGGTGATTCGGTATGCTCCTTTGGATCGGGATGAGGCTCTTGTTTAGATTGAATCTCGGCGTCCACTTCTTCCCGGTGATAGAATCTCATCATCGATGTCGGCAAGCTCATCTTAGAACAGTATTCGATAACATCAACAACGAGTTAATAGGGGTTGGTGATGGGTTCCATATCAATGGTGTTATTAATCCTCGAGTCTTTGTCCCCTTAGACCCCTCGGACATTGGTGGGAGTTTCCCAATGCCTTCTCCGGAGTCGATTGGTTTTGGGTTCCATATCGGCGAGTTGTTTCTTTCCTCGAGTCTTTGTCCCCTTGGACCCCTAAGACACCGATGGGAATTTTCCAGTGCCTTTAAGCGAGTCGATGTGATGATATCCCTATCGGTGGGTTGTATGGATCCTACGAGTCTTTGGGATTGATCGGTGTGCCCTCGAGACAAAGGCTTGGATTTTCTAATGTCATCATTGGGTGTTAGGAATTAGAAAATTCCATAGTGAAGTGTCGGTCACCCCAAATATTATCTAGCATATGTTAGCTCGTAGATTTGTTGTTAGTTACGTTATTTAGCAGTTTATTAGTTAGTTTGTAGCGTAGTTTAGTTTAGAGCAACACCGTGGAGGAAGGACGGGTCTTTACCCTTTGTATGCACGATCCACGGCCGATGGGAGGTCGTATTTCATGTAACTATAAATACCCTTCCATCCATGGAAGGGTGGTGGTTCTTCTCATTCAATCTAATATTCCCTATGTGTAAACCTCTAGCAAGAACACCCTCTCTCTCTAGTAACTCTCTAACTATGGAAAACATGTATTTTGATCATCCAAGACCACCCGAATCATCAACACAATATATTACGATCCTATAATTGGTACTAGAGCCAAGGTTGTTGTGTTTTGATGATTTGTATGTGGTTCAAACCTTGTTTATACTGATTTCAAATCATTATTGTTGTCGGAAAACTGTTTTTCATATTTTTTTGTGTTATCAGTGTTTAACAAGTTTTGATGTATTTAGTTTGGTCATCATATGTGTTGGTCCCTTCTTAGTTTAAAGCTTACATCTGTTTGGTGTCCAAACTGTTCCTTTGTGATTATTTTTTGTACCAAGTTATATCAAAATATATTCTTGGGTCATCTGGTCTTATTCATGTGGTCAATATCGCTTTCGTCTAAATGAAGTCAAACATGGGTCAAAATGATATATTCTTATGAAGTTTTACGGGTTTGAAGCTATTAGAAATAATCGGTCATGTCTTTCATTCTAGCGAGTTGCATGTCTTTTGACTTTTGAGTCAAAAGTCAATAGCGAGTTAACAAGCAAATGAACTTGATGTAGCGGTTGTAATCTACCTAGCGACTTGTATTTACAAGTCGTAGCGAGTGTGCTTTGAAGTGGTATAGCGACTTGGTTAAAATCTTGCTAGCGACTTGATTTAATATGTAGCGACTTGAGTTAAGCAATTAGAAAAGATGAAGAGCTAGCGACTTGTTTAGCATATAACGAGTTAACTCAAAGTAGCGACTTGACCATTTGTATAAAGCCTTGTTTTAAAATTTGACCACGACCACTTGACCAAACCTAATACCAAATACAAAACAGACTCATGTGACTTCGGGCTCCAAAACCCATCATGGGTCCATGGAAACTTTAAGCGATCCGACACAAAATACTCTCACCCAACAACATCAAACTTTAATCACTCATCAATCTACCATGACTCAAAGAACATAATCAAATACTAAGGATCTACGAAAGTTCAACCTTTTCTCAAATCTTTAAAAGATTTTGTTTGAACATCAATCATCACGGATCTTTAACACAAAAATTAAAATACATCATATTGAAGACATGCTTCATTTCTATCCGATTAATCGAAAAATGACCAAGACTTAGGTCTTAATCACTCTTTCCCTTCAGTTAAACACAAAAAGAAATACCTACCCGAGACCATCTTTCAGATCTTGAAGCGAAACTAGGACCTCTTGCCATCCACATGGCAAGGTCGTTATGATCCATCCACGTGGCTTTGATGACCAAGCTCTTACCATCCACGTGGTTGAAGTCAAATGAGATACCTAAGTGCGGGGGTTTAGTGCTTTGATTAAGCTTTGAGATACTTTAAAGGCGGGTGATTTGTGAGAGGCGATTTTTAGGGTTTGGAGATAAGTGATAATGAATAATGGGGCGGATTGTTAATGATTAGGGTTTGAATGTGTTTTGGCTTTGTGTTAAGTGAGAAGTATTAGGTATCAACCTTTTATATAACGGTTGATCATGGATCGGGTTAGGCTTATTTGGATCGGGTTTCACTCCGTTTACATTTACATGAAATTGCAATTCTTGTAAAGTGTTTATGGGGGTGAAGCTAATGTATATTGGGATGGGCTTGGGAAGCGTTTTTGAGTATGGGTTGTGATAACTTGGGCTTTTGTTTTGGACGTTGCAAATGAGTAATCTCACTTGGGAATCAATTATCATTTGGCTAATATATGTTGGTATCCGAATTTTTTCCAAATTTGTGGGTACAAATTTTATATTGGCAAATGAGTTGGTATTATGTGTTGGTATTTTGGTCATGATGAAAATTTCAGGGATCTTGGTTCAAGGCTTGAGCAATTAGTAATAATTTGACTACGGAGTTTCATGTTTGATCAAGATGTATGTTATCTGGTTGTACATGGGCCTTAAAGTGTGATCTAATTACGAATGAATGGATTAATGGACTTTTATGTTAATTGGGTCTTTAACCATTTAGTGGACTTGACACGGATTATCATTAAATGATGGACATGGGATTCCTAATGCTTAAATGGTCAATGGACATGCGTTTTGAGATATACTTGGCTTAAGCGATATGGATAGGGAGATGTGTTGATTCGGGTTAATTATTTTAGTATTGTACCCTGTATGAGCTTGGAATCTTATGTGATTTGCTTAATTGAAGAGATTTGATGATGTGATGATGAGAGTTGATACTATCGTATATACATTTTCACGGAAAATATTATGTCACGGCTTAAGCTTCTGATTTAAAAAGGTTGACTACGGGGTTGTTTGGACGGTATTTCTTATTTGGATTTGAAGTGAGGTTTTTCGGGCGCGTTTACTTATTTCGTCTTCGTTCTTTCTACCCTTCCGAGAAGATGACTTGTTTGGGCGCTTGTTGAGTGTGATAAAGACTTGGCTATTTAATTCTTCTTGTGATTCTTTCTCGCTTAACCCACGTAGCTATCACTTGATTGTCTCGCTCAGTTGAGTATGTCAAGAGGTTTTGTGCATTGTGTACACGGTTCTTTTCACGATGATTCGTACAAGTTTAAGTAACAAATCTGGCGAGTTTACTTCATGATCAAGTTTGGCATATTGGGTTTAATTCTCCATGTGGTCACTACAAAAGCCGACGAATCGTGAATGATGTATTTACCAAAGTGTTGATTGGATGATTGTTGATGTTGGTGTTGTTGGAATATGGACCGTTGATGAACATTGCATGTTCTCTAAAACAAATATTCACGAAACCAATATTTTCATAACACATTCAAGTCGACATTGTTTACGGTTTTGTCTTGATTTTGTAAAATCCATGAAGAACCTATTTCTCGGTTTAAATCGAGACTTGTAAAATCCGTGACAATGGAAACATCCGTGTAATAGTAAAGTGCATTTCGGATCTATCTTACGGTTTGTTCTTGGTCTTGTAAAATCCTTGAAAGAAACTATTTCTCGGTTTAAACTATAGAATTGTAAAATCCGTGATGAAGAAGCCATCACGGAGAAAGGAAAGTGTAATTACGGATCTTTCGATCTTGGTGCTACGATTTCGCTTGAAGAAGGATAAGCGGTGTACTTCATGAATTGGATGTATGTTTGGGTATTCGTCATGACAGTTTGGTTATTACATGGTTTTACGGGGTTACGTGCTTAACCATGGTCGGGATGAAACCATTATCATAGATCACTTAAATGTCAAAGAAGGCTAGATTTGAGCGATTAACGAGAAGATGTGACAAGCGTTAATTCGATATTATTTATTTGAGGTTGAAGTGAAATATCACGGGCGAGTGTACTTAGTATCTGAAGGTATCGGGGATGGATGGATGAAGATTCTTCATGATCCTTGTTCAAGCTTATCATAAAAAGCGAAGATTTGGAAATCTAGTTATTGTTGGGTGTCTTTTACCTTTTCTTTTACCACTTGGGGAATTGGGCTCATACCACCACAAAATAACTATCACTTTAAGGAGTTACGTTGTAGTGCTCAAATGTCACATTCAATTGTGGATTTTAAAGAAGTAATGTCGTCTTATACTTGATGGTTGGTTGGTTGAAGAGTATAGAGTACATAGAGTACTTAGAGATGCTAATGGAAATCGACACGCTCTTTGTTACATATGTGCAAGTTTAAGTCACGAGTTTGGGGTAGTTTACTTGAGGTCAAATTCATCATCTTGGGTTTCTCCATCGGTTGTCACGACAAAGAGCCTCTTGAATGATAATGGGGTTGATTACATGTTTTCTAAGAGAGCGAAAAGAGAGATTATGACGTTTGAACACAGCAGTTCAAGCCTCGTTCTCGAAAGAAAAGAAAAGTGTACGTTTCGGTGTGCTTTATCTTGGAAAGAAGAGAAATCTTCTTATGGCGTATGTTCACATCGATTCGGGCCTCGTACTCCAAAGAAAAGAAATGTATGCGTTTAGGTCGCATTATCTTCGAAAGAAGAGAAATCTTCTTATGACGTATGAACACAATACAGTTCATGCCTCGTTCTTCAAAGAAAAGAAAAGTGTGCGCTTGAAGGCGCTTTATCTTAAGAAGAGAAATCTTCTTATTATGACCATTCTCATCAACATGCTTCATACTTTTTCCATGCGCTTGGTCATCAAGTGAACGGGCTACCACCGATTGTTTTCTCATTCCACTTGCTCGATTATAATGAAGATGGCGACATCATGTCTTTGATTTTGCGGAGAGAAGTGTGAATAGAACATTCGGATGATTTTCACTTATTTAATCAAGAATGGCAACTCCGTATTCATTTCTTGAGGGGAGAAGAAGTGTGAATTTTTGCATGGTTGATTGATATTAGAGAATAAATGGACAAACGGCTCTAACTTATGTAAGAACCGAGCTTCTTCTTATCGGGTCATTGTTACATGGAGTTTCTTCAAGAGCCGTTGGTTGACATCTTCACACGGTGATGAGTTTAAAGACAAGTGCTTCGGTTAATGCTTCACGTGCACATCAACATGATGATTCGAACAACCTTCATTCTTGTTTGATGTGATTGTTTGATTGGTGTTACCATTTCGTGTGTTCGTTGCGGCCTGATTGCTAATTTCCTTGATGAACATCTTTCTGTTCTTGTTTGATTGGGAGGGATTTTTGTTAAGGGGATTTACAAGATGAAAGTTAATTGGGATGATCTTAGTGTGATGAAGATGTTAACTATCTATTCCCCAACTAGACAATATTGAAGAAGGTCGAGTCTACAGTCGGTTCTACACTCTCTGCTACATAGAAGACTAAAGACGAGCTGCATTTGACTATCTAAAGACTTCTTCTTAATCTGGGCATTTATCAATCAGATTGTCGGTTTAGGGGAGAGCACTAATTGGGTAGAATTATAAGTCAGATTCAATTCCCAATTAGACTTACTCATATTCTTCAGCAAGTTGATTCTCACAAACACATCTGAGCTTATGATGTTCTTCTCAACAGATTTCTAGTGTATGGGCTTATTATGTGTTGCTGATTCTGAATCATCAAAACCAGAAATGGGGAAGGAGACTCACATCTAAACACAAAGCGAGTAAACTTGATGAACTTAATTCTTTTAAGTGATTGAAGATATCCCGGGAAGAAAAATGTTATTACCGCAGAGAAACTCAAGGTTTGACTCATGGCGAGTAAACTTGATGAACTTAACTCTTCTAAGTGATTGAAGATATCCGGGAAGACATTTGTCATGACCGAGAGAATCTCAAGGTTTTACTCATCAAGGCTTTTGGTGTTATTATTCCAACTACGTGAGGAAGTGATGTAATAGAAAGTTTACGAAGATAAAGAGGTACACAAGTGTGTGATGATAGAGATTGTGTACATTGGGGATGCTCAATTTGTCTCACTTGAGGGCTTAATCGTGATTCGAGAGATATAATCACCTATTCCGAGTGGACATCCGAGAGATTGTCATCCGCAGAGATAATCGATGATTTGGCCCGCTTCTTCAATGTTATCCGTTGTTCTCTCTTTGGGCATTCGGGTTCTTGAGCTTCATACACTTTCTTTAAGGAGAGAAAAGTATACATCGGGGTTATTCTTTGGCTATTGGAAATAATCGCTACTTGATGGTATAAGTTTCTTTGTCTTGGTATATGTATTGGGTTCGTGAGCTCTAGTCTAAGAGGCCCGGCGCATCAATTCGACTACGTGGGAAGTGGTCTCTTGACACCTTTTGGAATGGATTGCTTGAGACGTCGATGAAAAGAAATTTGAGAAGATTATTTATTCGTGAGATGATACGTTGCTTTTGTTCGTCTTGATGATATAACCCCAAACGGAGGATGTCGATTATCGTTCTTAAAAGGAGCGGTGGATTTATGATAATGGTGTACTTCTCTGTGCACTGGCTAAGGCAAGCTTGAAAGAAAGCTTGAATCTGCTCATCCAAAGGATTTTCGGTTTGGGGAAAGGCGCCAAAGTCTCACTTTCGGATGGTTCAATTTATTTCTTCAATGCAAGAGCCTCGGAAGCTTTGGTGGTGAAAGTTTTAGGGATGATGACTTATATCTTCTACAACGGGGCTGCTCGATATCCTTATCTCGGTACTCGTATCATCATCTTCTTTAACTATATCATCTATTCTACCTTTGTAAATATTTATCAGAAAACAAAATACAAAAATATAAAACCAACAAAAACAAAATACAAAAATATAAAACCAACAAAATCAAAATAGAAAAATATAAAACCAACAAAAACCCATAAAAATTAGAAAATTTGAAAAAGACCAAAAATATTGTTTTTCTATGACATGTCTTCTGGTATCGATAACATCTACGGTCTTAGAAATGTCATTCAATAATGGCACGGGACCATAGATGAAGTTCGGGCAGGAGGTGTAAATATTCTTTTTCAAAACATGTCTCAAAAATGGCTTGCAGTTACTTCAGACTGTAACCCGTGCTTAAACTATGGCTTGCTATTATTTCAGATAGCAACCCATTCTTTAAAGAAAGGAAAGTGCTACGCTTAAACGATTTTCACAAAATTCGTGCACTTATCCTAAAAACAATATGAGGAAAGTATGTCGAAGGACTGCTGTTCCTACACAAATGTTTTTCCGTCTAAAATTCTTCAGACAAATATTTGTTGTTTTCAAAAATGGTGGAAAATGAGTTGCTTGAAAATCAATCAGTTTCAGAGTTTTAGTAAAAATTGAAAACTCAATCAATGACTTCAGCGCCTTCAAACCTTTTCAGAAAAATGAGTCATTGATTGAGGGGAAGAATATTTTTCATATTTACATCATCTAACGGGCTTTCTTAATCATCCTACATGCTTATATGAAAAATATAATTGCCTATGTTGAAGGACTAGGTTTCTAGGATGTGACTGTTAGGTTTAGATGATTATAGATTGATGAACATTATTCCCATGCCTTATATGAACTGTTTGATATGTTGAATTGACTTGAATTAGTCGATTGCTGTTTGGGTGATGTCGACCACCATATATTTGTATGTATGTTCACTAACGTATGCAGATATCATGGATATAAGAATGTTCCCGATCCGGATCCCACAATTTAAGATGATTGGATGCGAAGGAAAGGGTAACTATTTCTTGGGTTGACAAATGAAGAAAGCGAGCTTAATTGGACTTCAATGGAGTTGGCATAAATGCAACGTAAGAGGTCTCACCGCAAAAGCGGATGGTTTTCTTAAGTGATTGAAGAAGCGGAGCTTAATTTGACCTCGATTGGCATTCAAAATGCAACGAAGAAGAAGTCTCACCTTGCATCTGCAGACGGTTTTCTTCAAGCCCTACAAAGAACAACGGAAGCTTCTCAACCACCTAACGTATCTTTGTGCGGGATACCATTTTAAACAATTTTTGAGTAAATTGAATTAAATTGTTTTGAAAATGGAAAAATGTTGTTTTGAAAATATATTGGACTATATTTTGAAAATCACCGGACTTCATTTTATCAAAACATAAGTTACTCAATCATTGACTTATGTCATGGATTGAGGGGGAGTGTGATTTAAAATAAAATATTTTCAAACGATATTTCTTCACAAAAGTTCCGCTTTGTACAATATAAGTGGTGATCTAAAGATTTAATGTTATGTCATGGTATGATTTTCTTTAAAACTCAAAGATCCATCAAAATGAAATTTTTACATTCTTGTTTGATTGTGAAATTGTTTTATTTTACTAAAGATCTCTTAAAACTATCATACCGACACTAACAATCTTTAATGTCTTAAATTGGTCCTTATCTGTCATTTTTCAAAAATTAAATCTTGCCACGTCTTTCCCCAAACTCTTTAATTGATTTAAATCAATTGGGATCACAAATCTCAAAAGGTTGAAATTTTGATCGGGTGAGAGATCGTGATTTAAATCTCATATCTGTTTTAACGAAATTGGTTTTAGTCCTTTATAGGCACTCCACGCCTCCATGTGCCAAACGATTTCAAATATACAATGCACATGTTGAGGAGGAGCATTTATCCAAAACAAGATGAGTATTTAAACGACCACATTTTCTCCTATGTTTTCTAAACCTAATTAAATCACTTGGGATCCAAAATCTCAAAGGGTTTGATATTTTGATCGGGAGAATTTGTGATTTAATAATGAAATTTGATAAAGGTGATCATTTTGATTTAATTGTGCCTGTTGCTCGCTCATATGTGCTAAGCGCTTTCGAATCTTGAAGCACATATTGGGGAGCAAATAAACTATCGAGGTACTAAAGCTTTTAAAGTGATTTATAAAGTACCTTGATTGAGTTTTTAAATGGTTTCTTAATGGCTTGTGTGATCGTAAATGTGCTTCAAAAGAACTCTTGCCTCTATGTGATAAAATTATTTCAAATATCCTATGCACATATTGAGGGGAGAATTTTACCATGAAAATCAAATGGCTTTTTCGTATGAAAATTGTGATCAAAGAAAATATTTCAAAGTCCTCTTGCCTCCTTGTCTTGAACAAATTCTAAATCATACGCACATGTTGAGGGGAGGTTTTCTAAATGATCAAAACTATTAAGGTACAAAATGCTTTGATCTCGTATCACAAGTACCTTGATTGTTTTTCCAAATGATTTTCAATTGGTTTTAAGGAAGAATGAACTGCACCAAAAGACCGACCAATTTACTTTATGCATGGTGTTATAAGGATGGTTAGGTTAGGTATTAGTTCCACGATCCGCCGAGCTGGAGGGATCTACCGAGGACAATCCACTAGATAGTGTAGAGTCTTTAGGTATGATGAAAAAAGGAGAAAAGTGAGATATGGGAAGAGTGCGACCGAGATGAGCTAATGCGGAATAAACCCAACAAGGTTCTAGTGATGAAGTCTCGGTAAGCATGAAGGGTTGAAGAATGAAAAAGAATTGAATATGAAAGGGTGAAAAGAAATAGCCTCCAATAATTCAACCTTAGAGGCGATAATCGGGTTCAATACATATACTCTTGGTTGTTACCAAGGTAACACCGGTATTGAAGACAAGGCGTCATGGACCCAAAGGACGACCGCACTAAACTTCCCAAGCTACTCAAGTTCCTCTTAAAAGGGCTTGTTTCGTTCTCACGGAGAACCGACATTATCTATCGACTTTCTTTTAGAGATTGTTGATATTGAAGAGAGACCCTCTCCTAGTCTCCGACACAGAACCAAATGTGCACTATTGAGTCTAGAGCCAAGAGATCATCCACAATATCTCATTAGGACACAAAATTAATGAAGACTTGCCATTTCACACAATGTGGAAAGTAAGTATATATTTAGAGTCCTACGATTATCCTTGTGGTATTGCCGAACATCCGAGTGATATGAAAATATTCACAATGAAGATGGAAACTTCAGAGCCAACATCAAACAAGCTCTTGGTGGGTGACATGTGAGATCTTCTCGTAAGATCAAACTTGTGACAAGCGGATAGAAACAATGGGAGATTCACTCGTGAATCAACCTTGGTCCAGAAATGAATTGTGAATACTTTTGGAAAAACCGTTCGATGTGCAAACCTTCTTTTCTAGCACGTCGAATGTGTACTTATGTTTTCAAATTCAAAAGTATCTCGATTGAAAATACTTTTAGAAAAACCGTTCGATGTGCGAATCTCTTCTTTTCGCTAGCATGTCGAATGTGTACTCATTCTCTAATACAAAAGTATTTTGTTTGAAAATTGATCTTTCTCATAAAACCTTCATCGTGTTGCAAAACTCTTTCTTCAAGCAATACGCGATTGTTTTTCAAATCATTTTCATCAATCGGTGAATCTCAATTACCGGTTCATCACTCCGTGTTGTCTTCTTTGAGACGTTCGGTTTGAGAACGACTAGAACATTGCGAAACCTGTCAAGGAGATTCTTAGGAATCCTACATGATCACGCAGCGATACTTGTAATCGATCAACGGGAACTATGGGCCGTGTACCTCAATTCAATGAAAGTGGTCAAAGACACATTCGTGTTTTATTGCTAACTGTTGTTTGCAAGTACACTTGGACGGTTGCGGTGATCGAATTGAGAGTCAATCCAAAGCCGCATGCTCACCGCATCCACACAATTGAAGAAATCATGGTGGTGCATATCTACATAACCCGGCTCGATATTTCATACTATGCTTACCTTCACTCACGCAAATATCATGAACCATTAAGGCTTCCGCTACTACGATGGAAAGATGTCATGATTCAAAAGTGTGAGCATGTCGATCCGAAAGTCACAACTTCACATGATGGCAACACGCACTATGGATGATCCGAGATTTATGTGGGCGATGATCTCAAAGAAAGCTCGAAGATCATCAAAGATGTGGATCGCTTAAAGGCCTCCACTTAAAGTACAATTCAATGCGGACTTTGAAGAATCAATGCTATTGCACAAAGATTGTTGAAATGAAGAATTGAAGTCTCTGAGCTCAAGAACAAAGACAAGAATAGAATGCTAGGATTGAAATGTAAAACATGGGGTGACCTCCCTTGGGGAGATTGTTAGGAATTAGAAAATTCCATAGTGAAGTGTCGGTCACCCCAAATATTATCTAGCATATGTTAGCTCGTAGATTTGTCTTTAATTCGTTATTTAGCAGTTTATTAGTTAGTTTGTAGCGTAGTTTAGTTTAGAGCAACACCGTGGAGGAAGGACGGGTCTTTACCATCTGTATGCACGATCCAGCGTGCCGATAGGAGGTCGTATTTCATGTAACTATAAATACCCCTTCCATCCATGGAAGGGTGGTGCTCTTCTCATTCAATCTAATATTCCTTTGTGTAACCTCTAGCTAGAACACCCTCTCTCTCTACTAACTCTCTAACTATGGAAAACATGTATTTTGATTATCCAAGACCACCCGAATCATCAACACAATATATTATGATCCTACACTGGGCGTTGTGGAAGGCGCTCCCCTACTAGCAGGTTGTATGTTTCCCTTTGGATCTTGGGGAGTAGTAGTTGGGACCAAGGGCACTGATTTTGATTTATCAGTGTCCTTCGTTGTCACCTGGGTGGATGTTGCTTGGTCTCCAATGGGTGGCAAATCGGTCTTGGGCTTTCTTTGCCTTTTAGGTGTGCTTCTGAAGCCTCGGGGCCCCGAGACTTGGGTTTGGTTTTAGTCCCATCCGAGACTTCCCTTTCTCTTTGTAAGAGCCGGGTTAGGAGACACTGATTCCCTACGGGTTGTTTAAACAACCATATGGGCCGTCAATTCAATGTTTGTGACAAGGGATGGGTCCTTTTGAAAATTTGATTGGCTCGGGATGCGGGTAAAGCACCAAAATTTTCTTCACGAGGATAATTTGTACCCAAGAACACTTGCAAAGCACAAGAGACAAACCTAGGATACGAACCGTATTTCGTCCTAGTTTTGCTCAGTAGCTTGGTTACGAGATCATTGTAAATGATCTCCCTATGTCGATAGTGACCCCATTTATCGTAGTATGCCATCATCAATCGAATAGAGTTAACTTGTTCGGTTGATCAATGATTCCCGCCGAGGACACGAATCACAAATGTGAATAGGATCCTCAAGCCACGAAATGAACTTTTGGTGATGGGGTCCTGTCCAAAACGTTGGATCTAAAACAATTTGTTTTAACCCATCCTTTTTGTGGAGGGTTCGAGGATGGGCGACATAAACACCTTTGTTATAATCTAACCTGTTGAGGTGCAAAATGTTTTATAATCCAGGTGAATTGTTGCCCCGTTAAGACCGAACTCGATGAGATATTCCCGAGAGGTCTAAGGTTGTTCTCATCGATGAGGGTGTCGGGTCAAAGGCCTTAGTTGCCCAAAACTCCACGAGGAGGTTTTGGTATAGTCTGGAGGACACCGAATAAAGGCCCGTTTCGGTGGGCGGTTATACAAAAATTTCATAATGTCTTTGTAGGTGGGACAGTTGGAGGATATTCAAAATTTCCTATGACATTATTTGTTTTAAATTCAACATTGCTAAGATCGCCTACCTTTGTGAAGCAAAAGCGAAGAGATTGTGTTCTTGCCATTTCCATTAAAAGGGTTTTAGGGTTTTGAAAAAAAATGTCTTGACAAGAACAATCAAAAGTTTTTGTATCTCTTAAGTTGTGATGAAAAATTTTGTAAATGTTTACAATGAAGGTTTTTTCAGAAAGAGGTTTGAAGAACACAATGATTTCTAGGTTTGAAAGAGATTTTGACAGTAGTTTTGTTTGCGTAAATCAATTGTGTGTGTTTAATGATTATGAGAGGGTATTTATAGAGTGGTGAGAGGGTGGTTTTGCATAAACGTGGATATGTAAAGATGGTTTTGAAAACGTTTGAAGTTCCACATTTAATGCCACCTACCACTACCCGCAGTAAAATCCCGTATTTCAAGGGAGCGATTGCGTTGAGCGATAAAAGTGCACTTTTAAAGAATAAAATATCCATAGGATATTTTATGTGAGAGAAGGCATTTAATGCCAAGTGGGATAAGGTATGTGAGGAGACCCCGACAAGAAGACATATATTCCTATATTAAATTGGCATAGTTACCAACCTAGGACATTTAAGTAAGCGATACTTGGATTATTTAGTTACTCATTCAATGCTTAATATCATCGTCGGGGTCCCCGAATGAGTCTTACTCATTCGGTGAGAGGATGTTTTGTGGGTTTCGTTCGGGGAGGAGGAACCATTTGAGAGAACTTTCTTGAGATTGGTTTTGGATGCGACTTTCAATGTCAAGCATTCCCACCGCTTCGATCTCTCAAGGTAGGTTCATCCAAGGGTTTAGTGAAGATATCGGCAAGTTGATATTCGGTAGGGATGAAATGAAGTTCTATGTCTCCTTTCATTATATGATCCACGATGAAGTGATATCGATATCAATGTGTTTGGTTCTTTGGTGGAGGACATGGTTGTTGGAGATTGCAATAGCATCGGTATTATCACGGAAGATGGGTACCATTTTGTAGTGGATGTCATAGTCACTGAGTTGACTTTTCATCCATAATACATTGGCACAACACCTGCTGCTGACTACATACTCAACCTCAATGAAGACATAGCTCTTGATTGTTGCTTTTAGCACTCCAAAGAAACCAGTTTTCCTCAAGAAATTGACAGGACCACGAGGTACTTTTCTCGTCCATGTTGCGACCAAGATAATCGAATCGAGTAACCTTTGAGATCAAACCACGAGCACTTTGGATAGTAAAGTCCAAGGCTTGAGGGTCCCTTCGTGTATCCGAGAATTCTCTTGGCTGCATTGAGATGGGATTCTTTAGGATTAGAATGATATCTTGCTATTAGGATGATTGAGAATTAGATGTCCGGTCTAGAAGCGATTAGATACATCGGTGAGCCTACAATCCCTACGAAATGAGTTTGATTGATCGATTTGCCGGTGAGATCGGGTCCAAGGTTGTTAGGTGGGACCATTGGAGTCTTCTTGAGGCACGATCGAGATATCTCATATTTCTTCAAGAGATTTCGGTGTATTTCTTCTTCGATGGATATTCCTTTATCAGTTTGCACGATTTGTAGTCCAAGGAAGTATGTGAGTTCACCCATCATGATCATTTCAAACTTCTTTGTCATCGAGTTTTCAAACTGTTTGCAAAGTTTGTAGTTTGTCGAGCCAAAGATGATGTCATCAACATACACTTGGACTAGTATCACATCTCGTTGTGTTCTATAGACAAATAATGTGTTGTCTATCTTTCCTCCGACAAACTTGTTTTGGATCGAAGAAATTTGAGAGAGTTTCATACCATGCCACGGGAGCTTGTTTAAGTCCATAGGGCTTTGTCAAGCTGCGAGACATAGTCGTGAATTCACTACTCTCAAAGCACTGAGGTTCTTGAACATACACATCTTCCTTGAGATCACCATTTAAGAATGCACTTTTAACATCCATTTGGTAGACCACGAAGTTCATGTATGTTGCATATGCAAGGAAGATCTGATGGCTTCCATTCTTGCAACAGAGCAAATGTCTCATCATAGTCAATGCCTTCTTGTTGTTGTAACCTTTGGCTACAAGTCCGGCTTTGTTTTTAATGATGATGCTGTTTTCATCGGTTTTGTTTCTAAAACCCACTTCATTCCTATGACTACTACATCCTCGAGGACATTTGATCAAGGTCATGACCTTGTTTTTATCAAACTGCTGCGTTCTTCTTGCATAGCCCGAACCCGACTTGGGTGTTTTATAGCCTCGATGACACTTTTGGGTTCTATATCGATAGGTAATCGACATATAGACATTCATTGGTTTGTCAAGTGCGGTTAAATTAGCGACCATGCTTCTAGTGAGCATGCCCTCGGTGGGTTCACCAATGATGTTTACAAGCTCAATGTCCCGAGATTTTGTCCACTTACTTTGTGGTTTAGGATCGAACTTGAGGAGGTCATTTGGAGACTCGGGAGTGAGTTACGGTACATTAGCCACGAGAATCATTAAGAACATCCATTGAGATGTCTTGTTCAGGTTGGGTTTCATGAATCATAGGTACACGATCATTTGGATCGGTGTTGCCTATCCCGGCGAGGACTAATTGATTATCAATGAATTCACCGATAGTTGGTTGGGGTAGGTTGTGAGGTAAGACATAATATGAGATGTCGCATCGCCTGATATGAGGAATTTATTTTAGTGTTGAACTCATCAGGAGGATATCTTGATGAGTCATCAATTCCTATTTCCTCATCGAGGTATTGGTGAACTCGATGCTTTCGAACTTTCATCAAAGGTGACATGAAATGTTTCCTCAACTTGTTGTCTTCGGTGTTAAACACCACGAAGGCTTTGGAGATCGATGGTAACTTAAGAAATATCCATCATCGACTTTTGCATCAAATTTGCCTAGGTGATCCTTGTAGTTATGAATAAACACAGGACACCCAAACACATGAAAGTAGATGATGTCGTGAAGTCTACCTTTGAAAGTCTCATATGGGGTTTTATTATGTCTTTTGACAATGATTGACTGTTTTGAGTGTAACAGTGCGAGTTTGATCGCTTGATCCATAAATGCTTTGAGAGGATGAGCCATTTAACATTGTTCTTGTTGCCTCAATGAGAGTTACATTTTTCCTTTCAAGAACCCCATTTTTTCGGGGTATAAAGAGATGAGAAATTTTGAGAAATTCCTTTTCATCACGAAGCTTTCAAGCTCTTGATTTACGAACTCGTACCATTGTCGATTCGATTTGTTTAACAAGAATGTCATTACGGTTTTCAATTTTCGATGAATGACATTATTGTATCATTACTGACTCTTTTGGAAAGAAAGTATACCCAAGTGTATCTTGAAAACTCATCAACAATGACAAGTGTATACTTCTCATCTTTGGATTGATATGGGATGACAAGTCCAAAGAGATCCATATCACGGAGGTGAAGGCGACTTTGATGGAGAAATTTTGTTTGGTTTTGAAAGATGCTCGTGGTGTTTACCTTTTTCACAGGCGAGCATGGTTTGTCTTTTGAAAAAACCCGGTGATGGTAAGCCAAGGACCTTGTTTTGTTTTGGCGGGTTGTTGAGATTTTGAAGTTTAAGTGAGAGAGTCTCTTGTGCCACACCGGTTGATAGATTGAGTGGCTTTGGCAAAGGCAGTTCCATCTTGAGAAGAGTAGACATGTCTAAGACATAAACATCATCTCTTATAGGGGCTATCAAAACAACTTCTTTATTGGCATTGAAAATGGTACCTTGTTTGTCATTGAATTGCACAATGTACTTAGCATCACATAGTTGGTCGACACCGATGAGATTGTATTTGAGACCATTGGCGTAAGCAATTCTAGAGAAAACTATTCCATTGCGGCTTACTAAACCATAACCTTCAATGGGACATGATGAGTTATCACCAAATACTACCTTAGGTCTGGTTCTTTTACATACTTGTGCAGATACTCCTTCACACCGTCATGCTTCTTGAGCATCCACTTGTCTAGATGCCAAATAGGCTCACTGGCGTGTCTCGCACAAGTAGTAAAGCGAATTAGTTTTTTTAGTGACCCACTTACAGTGGGCTTGGGTCTCAAGGTCTCTTTGAATTTTGCAATCGACTCATGGTCGGTGGTTGAGTGCATTGTGCTACCATGGTTTTGCATTTAGAGGCGAGGAAGACTCGGTGATTTTAGGTTGTTTTGCACTTCTCCTTGCATGAATGACCTTTGTCATGTTGGGATGTCTCATGAGTGGATTTCCACATATATCACAAACATGTGTTCATGAGACAGTCATCGATGATGATCATTAAACTCACGAGAGGGCAAAGAGGAAAAGGTTTTGCTCTATTCTTGAGAGGTTGTTTTGGAGGATGAAGCATATTGATGACCAACTTTGGTATAGTTTGCTTTCTTGTGAGCTTACATCTTGTAAGTGGTCTTGATTATGTGATCATCCTTATTGAGATCATACAATAAAGGATTATGTAGCGGTTGTAAGTGGTATGACTAGTGTAATGACACACTCACACTTCGCTTGGGTTTGGTGGTGGATTTTGATTTTGATGAGCTAGATGAGGTGACTTAGTTACCTTGATTGAATCGGGGCTTTTCGATGGATTTCATCTTTTGTCGACTTCCTCACAAGCTCGATGAAGTTGTTGAATTTGGTCGACTTCGGTGGGGACAGAGGATGTTGAAGTCTCGGTGAGAGTAGACTCTTATTGGATTTGTTTTGTTTGTCTTTGCGGGATGGTTCTACCAAGTCTAGATCTTTCTTTTGGTGAGTGAGGATTGAATTTTAGAGGAGTAAGCTAGAGCTTGGATCAAGACCTCAAGAGGTTTCAGGGTGGAAGCGATGTTTGAGATTCGATTCGGACTCGAGAGATGTGTTCAAGACTCATCGGGCACATCGTGAGTCTAGCATGCTCTTAAGAGCTTGGCTCTTAGGCTCAAGAATCCTTCCAATCGAAATTTGGAAGCTTACTCGTCGGGATTAGCCCTTTCAATCCAATCACCGGAATTTGGAGTTGTCGGCATATTGGTAATCATACCACCGGACACAAATGGTTTTGAACTTTGGTCTTTGTTGAGAGTCGTGAGATGATCTTCACCTATGACTTTCTTTTTTGCTCTTGGGGCACCCACAAACATCAAAGACCACAGGATTCTTAGCAATCCAACTATCAAGAATATCTTGTACCTTTTAAGTTCATCTTGAAGAGCCCGATTTCTCTTAACTAGTTCGGTGTTTTGAATTTGCAAAGTGTGACCTCAAGCTTGCTTGTTTTAAAATAAGCAGTTCATCTCTACACTTGTTTAATTCAAAACTTAGCTTGTTGTATTTTGAAAAAGATTTAATCTTTGCTCTTCTACGAACTTAAGGTCAACATTTAGATAATTCATATAAGGCGCCAATCGAGTCATCATCCATGGAAAGTAAGATGTTTACCTTCTTCATTGTGATATTGACCTATTCCCGTTTACGGCATGATTCTTTCCAACAGCCTAGCTTGTCCTCTTCTAAGAGGGCCATCGATCTGTGACATGCACCATTTTCATCATCGATGATCTTGGCTCTTCATCGATCGAAGGTTTCAAAGAACGAGGCCTTTGTTTTACCCGCATGCATTTAACATTGGTTGTTTCGAGGGATCGCCTCAAGCAATGCAAGCTTAGCTTTTGCTTTCTTATACTTGGTTTCATAATCAATGACTTTGTTTTGATCGTTGCTTTAAAAATTTTGATGAGACTTGAAAGATTTTTGGTTGAAATTTGCTAAAGCTCGAAGACCGGTTTGACCACGATGGTTTGTAAGAGGGTTCATAAATTGTTTTGAAAAGATCTTTTGCAAAATGACCCTTTATGACACTTAAAACATTCGGTGTCTTCATTAGCTTTAGCGTTTGAAAAACTTTTGTTTCTTGAATAAACCTTTTGAGTTAACGAGGTGCTCTTTTACGAAACTCAATATTTAAATCGTTCGGTACTCCTCGCTAGTCCTCTCATCCGCCTCATCATCGAGTTTTCACGAAAATCTTGAATCACATTGTTAGAATAAAAGCGATTGATCTTTGGGTTGGAAATGGTTGTCGGGGACTTCTTGACTTCACGGGACTTTTTCAAGTCGGGGTATCGTTTGTTGATGAGGTTTTCCTCATAGAAAATTTCCATAAATTTCGTGAAGCTCAAGATTACGAATGTGGTTAGCATTCCTTAGTCACGAGAGAAATTCAACCATTTCTCGGGAAGGCATTTACAAAACTAACATTGATTTCATGTTTGGACAATTTCACACCATCATTTGAAAGTTCATTTAACAAGGTTTTGTATCGGGTGTAAGTTTGAGACGAGTTTCGAGTCCTTAGCCACGAAGGTATTATACTCAAGTTTCGTGTCCATTATCCTGTTTTCCTTGGTATCGATGGACCTTCATGATGTGGACCGAGTCTTCCTGGTTTGCTTAGTTTGTACTACGATTAATAACCGACTCCATGGTATCATCGGGGAGACAAGATATGATGATACTCTTAAGTCTTTGGTCACCGTTGACCACTCTTCTTTCATCCTGAAGTCATCGAGCTTCGTGTTTAGAAGCAAACCTTCAGTTGTTTTGGGACGAATGGACCTTCATTAATACATTTTATGTAGTAAGGTTCCATTCCAGTCAAATAGCAAAGCATTCGCTTTTTTTATTTGTTGAATTTGCCAACTTCAAGTCGAGGGGCATTAGCTGTATAAGCTCCACCCTTTTTGTCGACTAGTTGGGGTACATCAAAATCAGCCATTTAGGATCCTAATTTAAAAACTTTTAGAGCGGCCTAAAAAAAACGAGTTTTATAATTAGCCTTGCTCTGATACCACTTGTTGTTCTCCGTTCACTATCGTTTAAAACAGTTTAGAAATATAAAACAAGTTAATAGTGAACAATGACTGAAATTAACGTAAGTAAAACACACAAAGTAATTTTCAACATCATATTCTTTATTAGAAATTAATCAAAAAGAATACGTTACTGTTGGGAATTATGCGAAGTAGGATTTCTACTGTCAATTCCGCGAAGGATCTTCTTTGAAATAGAAGCGTAATCTTTGAAGAAGAGATTCTCTAAAGTATAAAAGCCGTGCCGTGTGTCTGTTTGAAGAGTGGAAGTCGACTAGGATCGCATTCGCTTTATTATTTAAATGCTAACCCATCATTATTCTTGAAGCGCCCGAGGTTAGCATGGGTATTATTGTCTTGCTCAATATTGTTTAATGTCTTTCCATTAAATGCATGCTTGCATGCTTAGTCGATTGGGTAGAAATAGTTTAGGTTCCTTGTCTATAAAAGGAACTTCATAGTATGTAATAGTGATAAATTCAAACATAGTTTGTTAATAAAAGATCCATAGAGGATCTAAGTGTTCTTAGTTAACTTGTATTTACATTCCGCTAAAGAATACGAGTTGTAGAGATTTTCTATTAGTTTGCTTATGATTACAACACTAACGATCTTCACCAGTGGTATCGAGCCCGGGAAAGTCTCTATGATACTAAGAACCATATTTAACCTCACCCCATACAACCAAAATACATTCACCATGTCACCATGATGAACTGATGTCACCAACAACAACGGCAAGAACACCACCTCTATGCAACAACTTAGTCTTTCCAACAAGAATGGTAAGTTTCCTTATCTAAAAAGGAAGAGTATGATCGTGAACAATGAAGATGCGAAATGGATCTCCAATATTGATTGAAATCTTTGGGAGATTGTGAATAAAGGAAGCGATCGAAGAAGACTATCCCGGATCTTGATGGTAAGTTTACCATTGCTCCTCCCAAAGCTTCTTGAAGAGATTCTAGGCAGTGCAAAGAGAGCACAAAGTAAGAACCATCCTTCTTCAAGCTATTCTCGAAGATCACTTGGGTGATTTTCACCACATGGATGATGCAAAGGACATATGGATGGCGCTTAAAGCAAGGTTCGGTGGCAATGAAGAGTCCAGAGAATGAGGAAGTCCATCTTGAGACAACACTTTCAATAATTCAATATCTCATAGAAGAAGAAGGTATCCACAAGGATACGACGGGTTTCATAAGATTTTGAGTCACTAAACCAAGCTGAATGCAAAACCCGACAATGATGATTGCAATTCAAAGTTCCTACGATCTTTGCCTCCATCATGGTTATATGTAAGTATAGCCCTTAAGGCTAAAGGTGGGTTGGACATGCTTACTTTTGATGAGTTGTACAACAAACTCAAATCTCTTGAACACGATGTCGATCTCCTTACCGTGCATCCTCTTACGGTCATACAACCTTTTTGGGACATCTCACTCCAATATGATGATACATGCTCCTAGTCCAACTTACTTACCTTCATCATCTTACACTCCCAATCGTCCCACTCCATCATGCCCTCAAGCTAAAGCGGTAGTATATTGGAGGATGTTCTTCATTCATTTGTTCTTCGATTATGATACTCAAACATCTTGTCTATGAAGATTTTGAGCGGTGGACCCACTTGATATGGAGGAGATAAAACCGAAATGGCGGTGGCCATGCTTTGATGAATATCAAAAGGTTTGAGGAGAGGTCGGGAAGAAAGTTTGGCTTCAAGGAAAGGATCCATTGCTTTGACGGAGAAAGGTCAAGTGTTTCTCTTGTCACCGATGGGTCATTTCTCGAGGAATGCAAAGATAGGAAGAGTGGAGAGGAGCTAACTACAATTCCTATCGTGAGAATCGAAGGAAGCTAGAACTTGACTCTTGTCACCTTAGATGAACAGTCAACTGGCCGCACATGAACTCGTGAATGAGGAAGTCACGATCTGAGAGAAGCTTGGATTCTTGGCAAGATGTACTTGGAAGATAGGCATGATCAATTTGCCTTGATGGGACTTTCTCGTACACAATCAGTATATTTGGTTGTAGTGAAGATACAATGAACTTAAAGAAGCTTATGATACTATGAAACCTAAATACAATGAATGCTATGTTGATAATGAAGCTTATAAAATTTCGTTAAAAACATTAGAAAGACAAAAGGTATGGTTTCAAAAGAATCGAGATAGCTTATGAAGAAAAGATAAAGGGTTACGATTTGATCTAGATATTGCAAACATTAACTTAAAACGACCGAAAAGGAAAAAGTCGATGCTATTGATGAGAACCTAGAGCTTAAAGAGGAACTAGGCGAGGAAATAGCTAGACATAAATAATGGTTAATATCAGTGACAATCTAGCTAGAGAAATCTATAGTAGTCGGTCGGTGACCTCTAGAATAGGTTTAGGTTTTCAAAAGTATGTAGGATTGGAAGCTAGGAATGATGGGCGTAAATCTACACCGCAGCTTAGAAAATTTTGTTAAAGAAGGTGATTTGCATCGTGTCCTGGACCTATTAGAGGTGAATTCATGCCCACCGACCGTCCATTATCGTTGACTTTGATGGATCACACCATCAGTATGGAAAAAGTCAAAGACTTGCTGACCCGATGCTTCATCTAATGACTTTGTCTCTTGATCGACGGTGACAATTCATTGGATCAAGGGTCTACTTCTCATGCCAACTGTGATTCAAGTGATAAGTCGGACCTTCCCATGCCCTCACCGAGCCTACACCCAAGCCTCGCACCCAAGTCTATCTACAAGCCTTCTAGGGTAGCCGAGGAATCAACTTCAAGACTGTTTCCTCTAAAGACTTGTCCTTTAAATCTTTGCATAATAAGTCTGTTAAAAACAATTCCTTTAATGTTTCTGGTTTAAGTACTTCTACATGTAATAGAACATCTTCTTTTTTGAATAAATCTTCCAAAAGGAAGACATGTTTTGTATGTGGAAGTAAATTTCATTTAATTAAGGATTGTGATTTCTATGAGCAAAGATTGGGTGTATGTGCTACTCAGCAGAAACCTAGACCAGTGTGGACTAATGTTAAGAATATTCCACCTTATGTCCCACAAGCAACTTGTACTGATTCTCCTTGGAAGAGATCAGTTGATAGACCTTATGTGCAACCTACTAGCCCATACTTTAAACATGGTTATTGGCCTGCATATGTTGAATCTATGAATAATGGGAAAGGATGTTGGGCATCGTTGTCAAGTCCTCAAGCAGTTGTTCTTGGAAAAATAAGGGACCTAAATTTTAATGGAAACCCAAGAACAATGGTGGATCTTTCTCATCCGCTAGACCTAAATCTCATGATCCACAAGGTGTTCAAGTCAAGAATGACTTGAGCCTCCTTTGTATACTAACATTCTTTTGTATATATTTTTTACTATAAGATCATCCTCTTTAGCATAAAGATATTGGTATTGTTGATAGTGGTTGTTCAAGAAGCATGTCTGGAAATAGAGATATGATGCACAATTTTGTTCCTATTGAAGAAGGAGGCAATGTTGATAGTGGGCAATTTATCCTTTTGGAATGCTTATCCCTTAACGCAAAGTTTAAGGGAGGCATAAACCTGTGGGAGGCATATGCCTCGGGGAGGATTTTGTAGTAAACTTTGTGTATATTCATTTGCTAACACTAACTTGCTAATAATTTTTAGTCTGCTTTGTCTCTGTTTTGTTCTTGTGTTTCTCTCGAGTTTGTTTTGCAAGATGCCTGCTCGATTCAAGTTCATCAAGTGTGGTCCTTTGGTAAATGGTCAAGTAAGCTTAAAGCTTGTTTCCTCCGAAAGCTAAATCTTCAAGTGAGCAATTTGTTTCCACCAAGATAAAGTCATCAAGACAAGTTACGAAGTTAAAATTGTTCATTCATTCATTCAAGTTCTGACTTACAACTTACAATCAACTTCAATGCAACTACAAGAAAAGTACTATACATGATCTTCTAATCCTATTCTAGTTCATAGAGAACGGTCCAACTACGAGAGAATATGCATGACCACGCATATCTTCCGATCGAAATGTCGGATATCGTTTATGAAGTCTTGCATAACCACCCATTCCTTCTATCTCGATGGTGGATATGCATGACCGGGCACGACGAAGATGCTAAGGATCAAAATGGGAAGGATGGATTGATGCAAACGATGATGATGAAGATGACCATGTGTCCTTTGTGCTTCATCTACTTGGTTTCACCAAAAGCAATCCATCCACCTTCCTTAAGCTCTTCCTCTATACGATGTGTGAAGATGCACCAAAACATGACGCAGGTAGAGCAAGCACCACCTCCCTTTCGGCAAGAGGCCTTTGTTGAGGTTGAGGTCTTTGGAGGTTGGGAGTAAGAAGTTATCTCGAGAGTGGGTTCCTCTGAGTCATCAGAAGACTCACTTGGATCCACTACACTATCATCTTCAGAAGAAGGGAGAAATGGGGATGTCAAAGGAAGAGGATCAGGAGGACATGACCAAAACGGGAGGAAATCACTGGATGATGATGATGATGGAGAAGAGGTTGGGTTAACAACCTCTGGTGTAGTATTCATGGTTAATTTTGGTTGATTGGGTTTGTGATGATACTAGGGTTTGTGATGGTAATTGGGGGTAAAATTATGTGAGAGAAGTATGCATTGGGATGATTAAATAGACGGATGCAATGGTTAATGCAACTTAATGCGAGTTAGTTGGCACAGTAACTCTAGAATCTTACCGAAGATATTCTAGTCTTGGGGTGGTTTCTGCCGATGTATATTATTTCAGCAGATTGGCTATTTGTTTATGCTGAAGCGTTATTTTGTCGTTGGTCAAGTTGAAATACACGTAGGATATGGTCAACTAAAGTTCTCATACTTTTGACTATATTCTTGGTAACGGTTACCATTCCTCTAATTGCATTTCTTCCACTTTAAAAGAAACAATTCCCTCTTCTCCTACATACAAAAACTCTTCAGTTCAAAAATCATAACCCAAAAATCACATATCTCTCATGGCTCTTCAATTCAAGAAAGATCGAAATAAAGTTGCATTTCTGGGTAAAGCAAAAGGCGATGAATTGTATGAACCAATGGTGGAGTTCTGAAGCGGTCTAAGATTCACTATGCCCCAACACATTCCCCTAATGCGATTTATGAATCGTTGGTTAACCAATTTTGGGAATTTCTTTGAAAACGCGTTGACTCGTAGATTGTTGCGTTGATTGATGAAACGAGCACGTGGTGACGGAGGACCCGATAAGGAGAAAGCTTAGTTTGGATGATCTCGATGGGGTTTATCACCAAGTGCAGAGGTGATTCTCTCTCGGCCGAGAGCCATTGGGTATCAAGGTACAAGAACGGACATATGGTTGAAAAGCATTTTGCCCTATGTGGAGATTTTTAGTTCACACTCGCCTTGAGTGTATTAGCAACAAATATGGAGCGTGGGATCAATTCTCTACGCAATTGGCTTGTGGTATTGTGTGTCTATCTCAAGGGATAACTTATAATTTTTCTAAATTTATTTTTGATAATATGGTTGAAAATATAAATAGGAAACAACATAAGTTTTAATGTACCCTAGATTCTTACAAATAATCATAGACACCTCTACCCAAGTCCAAGCCTTTTATCCCATAGGAGCTCTTTCACTAAATTATTTGCCTCTATGAGAACTCACTTGAGGGGCACATCATCCGTTGACAAAGACTATGTTGCCTCAAGGCAATGAGGCTACCGATGAGGAGAATGTTGCTAATATCCCACCCTCTTCAATGTTGCTACCGATGGCAATCCATCGCTAATATAGATGAGGGTCCTCTTTTCCGCTTGAAGCTTCTCATATTGCTTGACCATACTCCACTGTACCATCACCCGATCGAGTCCACCACCTACAAAGCTTCAATTGATGAGTTTGAGTCGACCGAACAGGATGACCATACCCAGTCCTCAAAGGGAACCTTTTGATGAAGTACCTCCTCATTTTGAGCATGACCATATTTCCACTGAAAGGTCCAATGAAACTCCCATTACCACAGAGCAATCTGCTGGTGGAGTTGAGGACCCTATTACTCTTACATCTGTCTATGCTCTTGTTAACAGGTATGCAGCTGAGGTGAGTGATCTCAAAAAGGAGCTTACAGAGACCAAGTCTACTCTTGGTGATAAGATTGAGGAACTGTCAGAATAAAGTTAAGGACTTAGAGGACCAACTTGAAAAGAGTAGCAAAAGGAAGTTAGTCATTTCTTCTGATGAGGAGGAAGAGGACTCTCGGCTTGGTTCTCTAAATATCTTAGCTGATGTGGCTCAGGAGATAGTTGTTCCTTCCTCAGTGGTTGCTGAATCCTCAAAGAATGAGGAACCTGTTCTTTATAGAAGAAGAAAGAGATCTCACTTGTATAAAGGATCTTCTGTAGTATCCAAGAAACCAAGTGTTGACAATACTACATCTGCTGAAGCTCAAAAGGAGGACGTTGCATCTGAACTTTATAATCATGTATCTGTTCAAAAACCATCTGTAGAAGATCTCTCTCACAACGTTTCTTCTAAAGTTCAAATTGGTGATTCTCCTCCAGCTGATGTTGTTCATGAGTCTACTAATAAAGAGAAAGGTGTGATGATTGAAGATGAGCTTGGTCCAGATCTGGTATCTGAACAAGAAAGGCAAGGACAAGAAAGCAGGTTTGCTGAGTTTGCATATCAGAAGAAAAGTGAAGTAGCTAAACAAATTACGATCATTCTACTGCATTTTGCCTCAAGAGACGAAGAGAATTGGATGAGTTAGCTACTCGAGATGCTCGGTGCTCAATGGGATGCTCTTACTAAGCAAACCACTTCAAATCCTACACTTGCTCAAAGTATCTTAGGTGCGGACTTTGATAGTGAAACTTTTGTGGCTCAAATGATGGCGCTTGGAGAACAAAAGAAGCAAGAAGCAGTTGCAAAAAGGAAAGCCCTTAGTCTTGAAAAGAATAAGGCAAAAGAGAGAGACCTCTTCAAGCTCAAGAAAAGCAGAGATGAGGATTGCGGTAAAAATCAAAGTTGTTCGGTGCTTAACTGTGGTTTAACAATGAAGCAAGTCTTGGCTTTACGATGCAAGATTGTTTCACTTGTACAATATGATTATGAAGACTTCTTCTTTCGCTTTAAAACCATCTATCAACTTGAAAAGAATTGCCGGAATGAAGTTGCACCAAAGGCCAAAAGACCCAAGTTTGTTGAGATAGTGGATAATTTTGATGATATTCCACCAAAGACGATCTCTCAAATGGTTTCTTCAAGCAACTTCAAGCCACTCCTTCGTCGACAAGGTCCCTTCGCTAAACCATCGTTTGTTTCCCTTGATGCACTAGTTATGCCCTCATCTAACCCAAATGTCGATCTGCTGCCGCAAAAGAAGGTACTTTGGTTGGGAAGATGACCTAGTTACTCTGCCGAACCTCTTTGTTGATCTCTGAAACTTCTCGTAAGTCACTAGCTCAACCGAAAAGGTCTCATCTCACGAACCGACCACCATTTCCTCTCAAGCACCTAATGTACAAGCTTCGCTCCATCCGTGGGATCTCGTCTGAAGGAGGTGGTTCGATTAAAGAAACTAAAACTACAACCTCAAAGCTACAAAGGCAAGAAAGGTGCTTGAAAGAATGCATGCCCTTCGTGATGATGTCTCACCTAAACCACATCTACTTCTTCAAGTCCTACTACGAAGTTAATGAAGAAACCAAAGATTTTCCATCTTGGAAATCTATTCACCGGTAGAAGGATGAAGAGGATGGCCAAGAGAAAACACACATCTCGAGAAGATCTTGAGAAAAGCGAGGACTCATGCATCAAGAATAAGCCATCACCCAAGCATGTTCCTTTGGACCTAAAGGTCGATGACTCAACCTTTATTAAAGAAGGTGCACATCGATTTTCCCGAGGGATATCAAAATGTGTTGGCAGTGGTCTCGATAAATGATGAGATGAATGTCATTCATCGATTGGACAAAATTCAATGGAGTTCACCTTTTGAAGAAAATACTCCATTTGGTGAGCAGGCGAGATATACTTACTCAGACACTCGTCACCAACCATTACTTCAATCTCGCACCACAAGGTTCTAGGATGTGCTTATTGGGAGATCTTCATGTCTGTTTAACTCTCAATCTCCCAATGGTAAAGGGCATTTCATTTGGAAGAACTCACATCTATGGCGGGTTGAGTCACGGAGATTTTATCCCCACCTCGTGTGCATGTAGTTGAGACAAAGGGTGGAATCACAACAGCATGTTTCTTGAAAGAACTTATCCATTGTCCAAGAGACTTATGGAAAGGATGCTTTGTCGGTTGGAAATTCCTCGAGATCCAAAGTGGGAAATGAAAGACTAGAAGTCGAACGATGGTTGGATTGATCAAGGCTCAACTTCTGCAAGCTCAAGCTGCATCTTCATCATGAACGCGGTAATCTACATTGTCTTTTGTAATATGTACAGTCTTTTGTGTTGTTTATTTTCTTTGTTTTGTTTGTTAGTTTCTTAGTTAAAAAAAAAACTAACTTTCTCTTGCAGGTTTGTTGTATATAGTTGATGGTTTTTAACTCACCAGATATACCTTGTGTATATCAAAGAGTTGGCTAGTCCAAAGGGTACAACTTTGGTAAAGACACGTCAAATCTGTTGATAGCTGTAATGATTTGCTCAAAATCATAGGGTCTGCAACCACCCATGCTTAATTGTTGAGAGTTGTATGGTCATCAATTCACCATGGTATATTCCTTGTTGGAATCCAAGAATTGGCTAGCCCACAAGTATATGGCTTGTGGTAAAGGCAACTGAATCCTTATTTGGTTATCAATTCACCAATTCTAAGAATTGACTAGTCCTGAGCAAACGGCTACAGGTAAAGACACATCAAATTCGTTTATATAGTTGCTGATTTGCTAATAAATCAGATGGTTATCATTGTGCCATAGTTTTCGAACTTAAACATTTGGCTACTCCATTAGTGATGGCTATTGGTAAAGAGACATCAAATCCATTATTTTCAATGATTCACCTCTCACAGGAGTTAACTCACCTGGATGTGATGAGAATAGTATGCAACTAATGAGTCTTGATGTACACTATGTCATGTGTTGCTTCAAAGACCTGGCGTTTCAAAGTTTGGTCATCATAGAGATGAGATTATTATTGGTTCTTTGCTCGATGTTTGAGAACAATCCTCTAGTACCGCATTCTCTAAGATCTATCAGGTTAGGAAACTAGAACTTAACCAAGTCAAATTCCAGTTTAGGGAGGATTGTTGGGAATTATGCAAGTAGGATTTTCTTGTCAATTCTCGCCAAGGATCTGGCTGAAATAGAAGCAAAATCTCAAGAAGAGATTCATTGAAGTATAAAAGCCGTGCCGTGTATCTCGCCAAGAGTGGAAGTCGACTAGGATCTGCATGCGCTTTATTATTTAAATGCTAACCCATCATTATTCTTGAACTGCCCGAGGTTAGGATGGGTATTATTGTACTGCTCAATATTGTTTAATGTTTTTCCATTAAATGGATGCTTGCATGCTTAGTCGATTGGGTAGAAATAGTTTAGGGTTCCTTGTCTATAAAAGGAACTTCATAGTATGTAATAGTGATAAATTCGAAACATAGAGTTTCAGTTAATAAAAGATCCATAGAGGATCTAAGTGTTCTTAGTTATAACAGCTTGTATTTACATTCCGCTAAAGAATACGAGTTGTAGAGATTTTCTATTAGTTTGCTTATGATTACATAGGCAACACTAACGATCTACGAGTGCTCGAGATCTGTCAAGGTCTGAGTGTTTTCAACAGTTACCCAAGTACAAAATTTTGTATTTAAATAATACTTGGGATTATAGTACTTGGGATTGAAATGAAAAAGTTTGGTGACTCCTCTCTAAGCTCAGGCTAAGTCTGAGCACAACTCTTAGAGCTCACGGAGCTATCTCAGAACTAAGTTGTATTTGGAGGAGTGAAAAGATGGCTGCATGTATGTGTGTTTTACAATTCACAAGCTTAATATTTTCACTCCATCTCTTATGCTATTTATACATGTATGATATTTGACTCTTTCCTAAGTGACAACCGACATCATACTGAAGACAAAATACCGATGTATTTTGTCTCTGCTTACAAAGATTGTTCTAGGTAAGAGACAAGACTACTTTCCTAAGTTCGATGATGACATCGAGCCCGATCTTTGCTATTCGTGAAAGTTGACTTTGGTTGATAAGTACTTCGCCTTATCTCGATTTAAACTTATCCCGCCATGTCCCGCTCTTTCTTCGCCTTTACATCATTCGGTCTTCTACTTCAGTTTGTCTTGATGTAAGTAGTTGGAGAGGAGTCTTAGGGATTCGGTGAGTTATTGTCATTTCCATCATCTTCTTCTTGACTCGCCTTCACCCTTTAAGTTCCGCTTCATCGAGTGAAGAGACTTCTTCTTCGCCTACACCGAGTATCTCGAAGATGACTCACCGAGAGACTATGCACTCAAGTGACTTGTTAGTGTTTAACGGACTAAACACTTGGGCTATTTTCTATTCAAATCCTAGATTAAGGGGTTTGGGTATTTACTGAACCCAACAACATATGATATGTAAGAAAACGTATAAATAGTATAAAAAATGATGAAAACGTAAAAAAACGGATGAAAACGGATAAAAACGTATGAAAACGTGATTAAAATGGACGAAAATGTATAAAAATAGACGAAAGCAGATAAAAACCGACGAATACATATAAAGCGGATGAAAACGGATAAAAAGTTAAGAAAAACAAACGAAAGCGTATAAAAATGAATGAAAACGGATAAAGCGTAAGAAAAATGGACGAAAACGGACAAAAATATATAAAAACTGATGAAAACGTAAGAAAAACGAACGAAAATGTATGAAAACGGATAAAATGCATGAAAACCTAAGAAAAACGGACGAAAACAGATAAAAACGAAAGAAAATGTATATATACGGATGAAAACGTATGAAATCGTATTAAAACGTATGAAAGGTATAAAATATGGTGAAAAATTATGAAAACATATTAAAAAGTATGAAAACGTGAGAAAAAACGGACGAAAACGTATAAAAAATGACGAAAACGGATAAAAACGTAAGAAATACAAACGAAAATGTTTAAAAACGGTTGAAAACGGATAAAAACGTAAAAAAAGGACGAAAACGGATAAAAATGTAAGAAAACGTATAAAAACGAACGAAACGTAAATTGTTTAGGAGATGTATGGTGGAGATAACGAAGGACTAACGATGCAAATATTTTCACTTGCGTTAGGAGACAATGGAGAATTAATTTGCACCGTTAGTCCTCATTGATTGGTTTTACTAACGGAGGGATGTATAGTGGCTAACTTTACTAACGAGGGATGTTTGTGTGCCAAAAAAAACCACATGGATGTAAAGCGGGATAATGGACAAACCATAGGGATGTATTTTGCAGTTAACTCGAATTAAAAACATAAACTAAAATGGTAAATTCCACCTCGTCTGATCACATGCCTTGTTGCCTCTACCTGTTCGAGTTGTATGCCAGTCAATTGATCAGTAGGCCGCAGATAGAAAATTTCGTCTTTTTGACGGTTCTCCATTTCTCGGATTCTCAACTCTTGTCCGTTAATTCCAGCTCCTTCTTTCTGATCTCCAAAAATGCTTCAACCGTTTGTGATTTTTTAGTGTTGTACGGCTCGTTGAGACTTGCATATTCATTGACCATCAACCTAGCCAACATTTTCTCATTTCCAAATCCTAAAGATGTCGATGACGCTGCCCCTTCAATCTTTGCTATGTCCCTGCACATTGGACGCCGAACTTTATATACATCCTCTTCCTCGTCGTCTCCAGCCTGAATATTCAAATTATAACTACCATTCGCTGACTGCGTCTATTGAAGGAAATAGAGCCCAAAGACTTGTATCTCTTGTTCTTTGCCTGAACATTTGCTTCAAAGTCTGGAAGTTCTACCTCCCTCCATTTCTGACAATCTTTAATTCAGCCCAGCAATGCGTAAGTGTAAACGGGACTCCATTCAGCTTGATATTCAAAGAGTGCATGTTGGGTGTAATCCCGTCTCCGGCTCCACTCACCGCCGTCTTAGTGACGTTATGGTACAAACCACAAAATTGAGCAACTTTAGGACGTACATTCTTCCATTTTTCGATTACCATATCGTAGGTATGATGACTGGTTATAAGACAATGTTTATGCATGTGTTCTAAAATCTCAATCCAAAACCGAGCCTCCTTTCTTGTATTACCAAAGAATGCTATCTTTGTATACACGAACCCAAGCTTTGCACAATGCAATTGCTTTCGAGTGGTCCATGGAGTACACTGTTGTTCCTCGTCATTTCGAACCGTCTTCTTTTGGCATCTTTTTGTCGTCTTCTTCGTTGGAAGTGGGGGGACTTCTTCGACGGGAGAGTCCTCACGAACGGGAGGCATGGACTCCGAAAGTTGAGGTTCGTACATTTCTTTAACATTAAATGGATGAATGGGAGACATAGGTTGGTTCGTATTTGGTTGTGATAACGAACCGCCAATATGGGGTTGTGGGCCGTAGGTGGTGGTGTCGAATGGGTTAAACATGTTTTGTTGTGGGTATTGGCTAAACATGGTTTGTTGTGGAGATATGAATTGTGGGTTTTGATATGGTTAGTCTTGGTAAGGTTGGTTTCCGTAAAAAAAAACGATTGTGGTCGGAAGTTGATTTATTGGTTTGACGGTGGAGTATTTCCGAGACGGGATGTTTCTTCGGATGTTGGGGGAGTGTTTCAGGTAGTCTTTCGTTGTTGACGTTTTGTGTCTCGTGGAGTGTTTTGTTGAGACAATTTGTAAATCAAATGATATTGAAAGTTTGAGAGTATACAAAATGAAAAGTTGTATTTAAAAATGTTGAAGTTTGAGGGTATTTATAGGTAATAAAATGGTAGTGGGGATTTTTTTTCTTTTCTTTTAAAAGGATATCCGTTAGAATGGGAGGGGCCCACTTTTGCACACAAAAATAATAGTGAGCTGCTCACCGTGAGCCTCCCTCATGCAATGGGGTGGCGTGTGACAAACGCCCCTGACTGGCTCTCACTCGTTACCATTGCGAGCAGTCTAATAGAATAAATATTCGTTTAAAATCTCAGGTCCATTAGCCAAAAAAAATAATAATAAATAAATACTTGTATTTTAAAGTTTGTGGAAAAATATTCATTCTAACAGACTTTGACTTCAGTTTATTCAATTCAAGTCCATCATCAAGTGACCTAGTGGTGAGCCGATGTCCTCACAAAAGGTATATAGTTTAAACCTTACTAGTTACACATTTGAAGGTGCTAGAGAAATGGTTGGAAAGAGTCGCATGAAAAACCTCATCCGTTTTTTGTTTAATGATTCCAAAAATGTATAAGGGATGTGTATTAATACATCTCTCATAGCTCACTAAGCAATACTTAAAGATGAGATTACTGTTTGTAACAAAATTAGGGTGTGTTTGTTTTTAAAAAGTCTTACTAGCCTCTTTCGACCGCTTTGGAATCAGACATATAATATCTTACTCAAGAAGAGCAAGACTTGTCTCATCGCTTCTTACTCTAAGAGATTGAAAACGATGTTAATTAACTATGTTATATTTATGATAAAAAGTATTGCTTGCTTAATAAATAAATTATAGAAACGAAGATTTAAAATCATTCGACAATTATACAAAACAAACAACATTATTTTGTTTCAGATTAGACTTTCACCACCTCTTACTAAGAAGATATGGTAGAATGATTCGCACTCTAAAACATCTTAACGAAACAAACACACCCTTAGTGTTTGTTAACTCGACCGCTTTGGTCGGGTCTAAAATGCTACATGCTTCGACTAAAACCCATTTTGGCATGTAACTCATCGCACCTAAAGCCCCATTTTTACTTGAAACAGCTTTCACGTTTCAGCCCTTTTGTGCTATTATTAGTCTCATAACAGCTAAGTTTTTAACATAATAACACAACACTATAATTACTAGTAAGGGAACTGTGTATTACTAGTAACATATTAATGTAATTTCTATACTGTGTATCGAGTAGCTATAAACTATAATTAAATACATCTATAGAAATTCAGTTTGATTCTACAATATACAAGTACATATATATACAAATCACCCGAGAAGCTGCATTTCACCAGACTGGAACTCGAAGTTTAGAAATGGTAATGCGTAAAAGCCCATCCCTGCATAAGTAAATTCTATCAGCATCAAGTTTCATCAAGTTTCTTTAATGGGTCAAACAGAGATAAAATGAAACTTTTGGAATGGTCAAAATTCGTCTAATTATTTTGAACTCATAAACATAATGATACAAGTTTTAATCATATATGACACTAGTTGTTCTACAAATAATTATTCAAAAAATTATGTTATATGGAGAAAAAGTGTTCTAAGCCAACCCAAAGCGTACCAAAACGACATATTTTGACCCCATTACAAAAAATTAAATCTCACTGAACTGATAAATGTTGTAATCACACGCGGCATGTCAATAATTTTTAATAACTAGAAAATTAGAACAAGAACAAAGGCTGACACCAGGGATAAACTGATGGTGCTGACTTACAAAAATTCAGCTGAAACAGAATCAGGGTTCACGTCGAAGGGTAGTGGCCAGGTGATTTCAAACGGTTCTTCAAGAACATCCCCTTTGTAATATGACGAGCTGGTGCGATCACTTAAAGAGTAGGCTGTAGTCCTCCCTTTGGTTGTTTGCACAGTCAGACTATCAACAAATATTTGACAGCATTTATTAGTAAATTTAAAGATAACACATAAACATAGCGGGAGTATGGCTTGTAGTCAGCCACAACTAAAAGTGTCGAGTTTCGCTTATATGCCTGTAAATGGGTCGTTAACTGTTCAGAAATTTAGTTAAAATATAAACGGGCTGAAAGGGTTAAAGAGTTGAACAAACTTAATTTTTAATGCGTACAGCCTTGTAAATTCCTATTTATTATATTCAATGATTTAGATAAGATAGTTATCACTGTAGTTTTAGGTATTGAAAACCCCAAACCCTTTTTCCACGCGTTGACTGATATGTGGGTTAAACGTGTCCGGATTTGGATTTTCTTAACTAAACGAGCCTTGCTCAAATATAAGGGTTGTCTGATACTATCTGTCAACCAGAACCCTGCACAGATTGCCACCCCTATTAATAAGACCCATTTTGACCTGTTATCCGGTTGATCCATTCTGTCATCTACAGGCTCTAGTAACAAACTAACAATCATTAGTAGTTGGAGTTATAATCTTACGTTGTATTATCAACTTCAACTCGTATATCACCTATACTAATCCCAGGCAACTCTATCTGCAGGAGATACTTTTCTCTAGATTCAGCAAATTCCATCCTCGGGGATCGTTTTTTCTCAAACCCTGTATCATTTAAAGTGTCTGTTCAGAATTATACAGAAAACTTGAGTAAACACTACTGATATGTCAAGTGAGAAATCTGATTACCGATATGTTTAGTAGTATGCTTGTTATTCTCGGGTCTGTATTCCATTGGTACAACTTTTTCTGTAGTTGTTCTGGAAAACTTAGGTGGCTGTAAAGAAGGTAACTCGTAATCACCAACATAATGAATGTTTCTAACTTTTGGCACATTGGAATTAATGCTAGCTGGCTGAGAAAACATGGGTGTCACAAGTTCAGAGGATGCCTGTTTGTGGGAACGAGTTGACTTACATGACCCATTTGATTGGTCAATAGGATCCTGAAGAATCGATATTAAATTGTTAGATGCTTAATTCAAAAGAAGAGGTTTAATACGATACACTAATGTAAGGCAAATATAAAACCTTCTCAGCTGAAACCGCCTCATGAAAGGACCTTGGGACCTCGAATCTTGTCTGGCAAACGCATACTATTATCACGTCTCGTGTTAATAGAGGATAAACCACCACTGCAATTCTGTGGAAATAAAAGTACTAAACAAATAAACTTTATATAAAATATATCAATTCAGCAAAAGAAGGATCAGCTGAGTGGTATATGTTCATAATTAAGTTAATGTAATGGGAAAAACTATCCTTTAAGCATACTTTCCAATACAAACCATGAGTAAGGATCAAATGAGAAATAATAGTAAAATGAGAAGAATGAAAAGTAACTACAACCGCACATTTGAGATGCACCTATAATCGAGGGATCAGTGTTTGGGTTAGCTTAGTTTCTGGCTTATGGAAATCAGTAAGTAGCCGTTAAGCTCATTTCTTAACAGCGTATAACCTTATCAGCTTGAGCTTAAGACTTACTTAAGTCCATAAGCTCATAAGCCTAGAATAAGTTACTTTATACGCCAAATACTAGAAACTAACGCAATATTAAATTTGATAATACAAAGATATTATAGGACTACCAGAGGGAAAACATGAGTTGCAACTGCGGTATTATCTGCGACCGCAGAGAAGTGAGCGCTAATCATCTCAACTCTTCGTCTCGCTGTAGCTGTGTTAGTGTCCATCTTCAGTGGTGATTCTGGTTCACTAGGTTCTCTAGTTTGATGATACTAAAATAGTACTACTATGATTTTTTCTTTTTTATGGGTGATATATATTCAAGAACGTGTCATATGTCTTCCTCTCATAATTCACCGGGTGTGGGTCGGGCCGGGTATCAAGATCCTACTCATCATTATTTTCGTCCAAGATCGAAATCGTAAAAGAAAATTATATGAATGTTAAATTGAAATCTTAAGATCCTACTCATAGAATCATTTCATTGATAGGTGTTGTCAAATTATTCAAATTTACAAATTGTTTTACATCAAACACAAAATTATATGAACGTTTTCAAGAAACGTCACCTAAATTATGATTATGAAACGATAAAAGTTTTAACTCTCAGATTTTAAAATCTATTAAACGTAGTCCATAAATTTATTATAGCTTTTAGCTTGTCGCTCGATCAAAATAGGATCGCACCGGATCAAGATCTTAAGATCTAATTCACAAGATCGAGATCATATCCTATTAAGATTCTATGTAACAAAGATTCTACAAAAGATCCATATCGTTTTTGTTTTGTAGTATCGTAAAAACATAATATCCTAAGATAAGGATCATGATATTTTTGCTTTGGCGGGTGTTTGGATTTGTTTATTTGAAACAATTGTTGCATAAAGATCAATTACTTATATTCATTTTATCAAATATTTATTGAATAATAATGTCCATTATATATTTTCAGCGTAATTTTTTTTTCACAGGTAAACCTACGATGTTTTCGCTATTCAAGTTACTCAGAGATGGTTAGTCTAACTTAGATGTACGTGACATAACCGATGTAACCCCGTACCCTTCTAGACTACCTCCAAAATATTTACCCGGTGAGATTTGAATATAAAATCTCTTAAAAAATCAAGACCTAGTTGGTGATGATTTAGCACCACATCTTTTACTTTTTAGACCTTTCATAATAATCTTCGCAATCTTGTAAGCTAATATCGCAACGCCTGTAATCTTCACCATGTCAAGATATCATCACCAAAAGCTAGCATCATGTGTCCGAATACCTCATGATTTTGCTAGTTACATCCCAATTCTTTGATGTCAATAACATTATTTTTGCTAGCTTACATCTAACAATAATCATATTAATTGCAAATCAAATAATTGTATTATGAAAATAATAATCGATAACAAGAACTTCTCTTATACCAAGAGACTCATCTCCACCTTTATCTAAAAAGAAATCAATAAGATTAAAAACATTTTAATATTACACTCGTGACAAACAAGTAACATAAGAAAGCTTAAACACAATACCATCATATGTGATACAACCAGCTGCAAATAGCCCAAAAGGTAATTTAATTTTGGATTTTGGACAGGGTACAAATGTAGATTCTTGTACAAATAGCTCTTCCAATTTCTAAATGCTTGATGTTTCAGCGTCTCATTTCGAGCTATTTTATTGACATTAAAGCCTCAAGTATTTTATCCAAACACAGCTTTTAATTGGTAGCTTTTAATTGGTAGGAGATTATTTTTCAAAAACAAATAGCTAACAACTCATAAAAAGCTTTAAAAAACTCTATCAAAACTGCTACCAACATGTCAAAACTGCAAAAACTCTATAGATTTTATATTTTTGTTTATAAAAAACACCTATTATCATTAATGTTGTAGTTTATAAAAGATTTATTTTGAGGATAATCAAACAAACAGATCGAACTCTGTCAAACCTCATTAGTACGTGTAGAAAAATACAGCTAAATGATTCTTATTATCTCAATAATAACAATACAGCCTATATTGTTCTCAAACAGTTTAAACGAAACAATACAAATCACCAAAACAATAATAAAATGCTACTAAACTCTGATGAAGATGATCACAAACTAATTTGGCTTTTTTGAGAAAGAGAGTGAATGTTATCAACTTAGAGAGAGAGAGAGAGAGAGAACCAAAATAAGGTTTATATACATCAAATCTTATATCTTTGACATATTGCTCTTCTAGTCCTTTCATAAATTGAAGAATAGTCCTTCCGTGCTTTTCCTTTATCATTATTGTCTTATGTCTTCCAACTTTAGTATAATATCAGCCCAACAATCATAATGACATCCTTTGGACTAAAACTAAAAATATAAAAGAACAAAGTTACTCCCTAAGGTTAAGACAAGATAATGATTAAGTCCATATTTCGTAACATCCCCTTAATATGATTTTCGTAAACATAAAAAGACTTAACTTATTTACCAAAATTTGTGTTGCAATGTATCCAACTGTTTTGTTAAGATGTCGCAAGTTGAGTTGCGTAATCTACTTTAACAGCTTTTATAACACCATTTAAATTTTTTCTCTAACAAAATGTAAATCAATCTCAAGGTGTTTAGTTCTTTCTTGGAAAACAGGTTGGCAACTATCTTAATAACTAAATTGTTATCACAACGAAAAGAAATGTAAAGACCTTCACATTTTAGATCTTTTAAAATCTTTAAATCCAAACAACTTACTCGTTATCAAGCAATAGCTCTATACTGCTTTAGTTGAACTTTTAGAGAGTATATTGTTTTTGCTTTTCCAGATACTAAGGACCCACAAAAGAAAACACAATAACCAAGAATGATTTTCTAGTTACAACACATTTTGCCCAGTCAACATCAGATAAAGCAAGAAGAGACATATTAGAGCTCTTTGTAATATGAATTCCCAAACCTGGAGAACCTTGAAGATACCTAAGTATCATGAATTCAATTATGAGATGAGACTCAAGTGGGGAATGCATAAACTGACTTAAGCAATGAACAACATAAGAAATATCAGGTTTAGTATTGGTCAAGTAAATCAGTATACCCGTTAGCTTTTGATAATCAGTAATGTTCTTCAGTAAGGGTCATCTACAGTAGTTCATTAGTAATAACCAGTTTTAGACTGCAAGGGTGTTTTAGCAGGCTTACTGCCAAGCATACCAAACTCACTAAGCAAATCAAGACAATATTTTCTTTGATTAAAACATATATCATTTTCAGTATCAACAACTTCAATGCCAAGAAAGTACTGCAATTTACCCAAATCCTTTATCATAAACTTAGTCTTAAGAAACTTCTTAAAGTTTTCAATTTCATAAACACTATTGCCAATTATGATAATATCATCAACATAAACAAGTAATGAAATAAACAAACCATTATCGATTTAGTATATAATGAATAATCACTTTTACTCGACTATATCCATTTTCAATAAGAGCATAGGTAAGTTTAGCATTCCATTGTTTAGGAGCCTGTTTTAAATCATATAATGACTTTTTAAGTTTGCGGACTCTAGTATCATTAGCAGGAAAGCATCCTTCAGGCAACTTCATATAAACAGTTTTATTTAAATCACCATATAAGAAGGCATTATTGACATCTATCTGAAAAACAATCCAATTATTCTGAACAGCAAGATTCAACAAGCATCTAAAATTCAACACCTTCTTTCTGATTCAAGCCTTTAGCCACTAGTCTATCTTTATACCTTCCTATTTCACCATCAGATTTATATTTAATTTTAAAACCCATTTATCGCCTATAGCCTTTCTACCGTGGTAAAACAAGAATCTCAAACGTATCATTTCTATGTAAAGCTTCCATTTCATTGTTCATAGCATTAGTCTAATGTGCAAACTTTGAAGCCTCAAAGTAAGTTTTGATTCACTATTTTAATTAACTCGAACAACAAAACATAAGTTTCTAGAGTTAAGTTTAGAATAATTAGTATATCTTTCAATACCATACTTTAGAATCAACAACAAAATCATTATAATGTTTTAGAAAACACAAGGTCGGAAGACCTTCTAAAGTTTTGAACCTCCCGAATCGAATGATTTGGATTTTGATCCAAATTACCTCGTAGTTATTTATATTATCTTCAAGTGTAGCAAAGAACCTCATCCTCTTCAAGTAAAAGTTATCACTAGTTTGTATATCATCTCCTATATTACCATTAGAAGAATAATTTATATTAGTGTCTCGCATTAACTAGAAGAATGAGAGAGAAGGCTACTACATGCACTGTGTGACACATCGTCACTATTCGTGCTTGGGTCTACTCTCTTTCATCATTGAGTAGCTTAGAGTTTCATTATCAAAAAATTCAAATGATTTAAGTCTTGAAAACCATTTTTAGTTATTTCTTAATAAGGAAATGTTTTTGTCTTAAATAGTATTGTTCTTATCGATATAGATTGATGTGATTCCTTAAAAGGAAAAATAGACTCAAAGAATCTAACATTCTTTGAAAAAATGAACTGATGCTTATCAAGACTATATAACTTATATCCTTTTTTAGAATTAGAATACCCCATCATCACACATTGCTCAGATATGCTACTTAGCTTGTCATTATTATTAACAAAAGTAGCAAAACACAAACATCTAAACATTATTAAATCGAAGAGAGTAGGCCTTTTTATATATATCATTTCATAAAGAGATTTATCATTTGCACGTAACAAGGCGACTGTTAATAAAAAAAGTGGCGCTTAGAATACACTCATCAAAACCTCAAGGAATCCCCTCAAATGAAGAGGTCTAGCCACATTCAAAAGATGTTTATGTTTCCTTAATGCAATTCCATTTTGTTGTGGAGTATAAGCACAAGAATTCGATGGGTATACCTTTATCATTGCAAAATTTGATGACGTTTGATTAATAAATTCGGGCCCATTATCACTTCTAAAATATTCTTTCTTTTATTAAACCGATTTGCAATCAAATTATAAAAATAGTAATATAATGAGGAACCTCATCTTTGGTTTTAATAAAATATAGCCAAAGAGCTCTTGTAAAATCATACACAATAGTCAAAAAATATTTATAACCTTCTTTACTAGCAACCTTATAATGACCCCATAAGTCTAAATGTACAAGCTCTCCTAATTTGGAAGAAACATGATCACTTAAAGGAAAAGGTTCTCTAGTCTGTTTAGATCTTTGACAAATTTCACAAACAATATTTTATCTTTAGACTCAAATTGCGAGTAAGTTTCAAACATTTAGGGTCGGATCTGCAGGACGACCAAGTCTGCAGTGCACTCATACTAAGAAAGACAATTTTAAAAGCAGAATGGACATAATTATTTTGAATACCTCTATTATTGAAATAGTATAATCCTCCACACCGATTATCACCCCAAAACACTTTTTAGATTCAAACTCGATTTAGAAAATAACATTTTCTCTCATCACAAGCAACAAGAATTGTGAATGTAAATCAAAGTAACACAATACTTTGATTAATAACCAACACATCATGCTTGTCAAAAACATTAACTAAATCCTTATCAGTGTAAGTCATATGTTGGTTAGCCCCATAATCTACAATCTTCCCACTAGAAGTAAGCTTGGATTGTAAATTACTATTTGAACAAAAGAATTTGATAAAATTTTGATTAAAATTTTTACTGTTATTAAAATAATTACCTGCCATATTGGCATGCACATTGTTTCCATTAACAGAATTATTTTTTATGAGAGAAATGAGAGTAGACAACTACTCATCTGTAAAACCAGAAGAGGAACTAGACCAAACAGTGTTATTATTGGAAAAAAATTTATTATTATTTTGAAATTTGTTATTGTTACCCTTTTTTTCCAAAATTAGGAGGATACCCAATCAACTTAAAACATCTTTCTTGAGTATGGTTATTAAAACCACAATTTTCACAAACTACATTATGACCAAGATTAGTATTTCTTTTGTTATCGTGAACTTTATTAACATTAACACTGTGATTATTAGATCGATTAATGTGTCTAACAATAGGTCGATTAATGCTCTACTATTAAAAGCATAATTATGATTTTTACTAATACTACCGAAACAAATTTTCTATATGACTCCTCACTACTAATGATAGCATAAGCACCTTTAATATCGTGTAAAGGATCTCTAGATAAGATATTACTTCTTATTTTCATATAAGTATCATCCAAACCCATTAAAATTACATTAATTTCATAGGTTGATTATTGATGCCATCAATTAACGACTAATTTATAGCATCATTTATCCTATTTATATTGTTCGTTTTATATCATTTTATATGAGAATTGACATTTAATCGCTTATTTCTATAATTCTTAGTTATTATCAAGCAATTGGTGAAAGTTAGCATAAAGGACGTATTTTGGAGCTAAATTAATAAAGTACAAGAAAGTCTACTGAACTGACAAGCAATAAGCCATATCATTCTAGACGGATATGTCATATACCAAGACTTAAACGAATTCAAGACCACGCCGACTTTGATGCATACGCCATATTGGATTCTACAATACACAGATAGGTCAAGAACAAGAACAAGCTCGCTTTAGTACCAATTATATGTATTCACTTTTGTAATACTAGGCGTATCCATGCCCTAAATTCACAAAGACATCCATGACGAGAAGACTCCAATACGCCGTTCATGTGCAACAATATACCATACTAGAAGGCGGTTGATGAATATTATAACTGTGGACCCTACGCCAAGTTTCCTCGATACGTCGTATCAACCCGTATTCGAAGAGTATAAATAGAAAACCTAGGTTACGGTTTTCAAAGAGCCAAGCACCACCAAGTACGATTTCCAATTGATTTTAGAAAGCAAAAAGGTCCTACTAGTGCATTAATTCCGTAGGAAAACTCCTTATTATTATACTTCGCTATAATCTTTCTGTTAACGATCGCTTATCTTATGAACTATACTTTGATTGTTTTGAATATGATATTGTGTATTGATACATTGATTATGGGCTAATACCGTATGTATTAGCCAAGTTTATGATAATATAATGTTTTGATTCGCTTACATTGATTGTTTACTCGCTGCATGTTGATTATGTTTATCTCTTTACACGATATTGCTTAATTATGTTTTTATCTTTCATTCAACCGATGTTATGTTTATTAATAAAGTCCTATTTCGTGTTATTTGGTATTGTGTTAAGTGGATAATAGGCTAGACTTTTAACTAGGTTTAGATCTATGAATAAAGTCTTGTTTCACTATTACCTGTAATTTCGTTAAGTGGATAATAAACTAGATTTCGGGTGAAACATTACATATTGCTTATCTTTATGACTAGATCACTAGTACTACACATACACATCATATTTGTGTTGTTGGTTAAGTGAATAATAGTTCTTGAACTATAAATAACGTTCTTTTTCCTTTGCGGTTAAGTAGGTAGTAGTTTCATCGGTATAAAATAACTATTAGGCGATAGGTTTGTATGGATTCAAATTGTGCTCTAGACTGCTAATTGCGGCTCGATGGATTATAATTAGCAATGAGACTTTATGCGGGTTTGGTTGATTGTGACAGATTAACCGATACATAAACCTAGAGTTTGTGAGAAGTACCACCTAGCTTTCATTAAAAGCCACCAACGTATGTAGTACAATCATTACACGCATAGAAGAATCTTGCATTTATTTGAGTAACTTGATTAATATGTTTTTCTTACATGTGAGCTTAACCTCTTATTTATCTTCTGTTCATCTGCTTGTGTGTGTAGCTAGTTCTATTTACTGCTTTATTAGTTTAGATTAAACCAAAACTTGTGCTAGTCTCTCAGGCTAAACCCCCCTTTTGCAGTAGTTTAGGTTTAAGTAGGTTAATTTAGATAATTAAAATACTGATAGATTAAATGTTAATGTTCACTCTTAGTGCTAGACACCCTACTTACCAACGAACTTACAATTGATCAGGTACGCTGCCCGTTAGTGTTAGTTTATAGATAAAGTCGAAAAAATATAAATAGTAAAACTTGATAATGAATATTACCTATACTAAACGACACATCAATTATGCTTTTAAAATCATCGACATGACAAGTACATCTAGGTAATTGAACCATAGCATCAAACTATTTCCAGTAGTACTCAATTTGTTAAAATATTCAAAGAATAAGTCCCATTTTGAGTTGAGAGTGTATCTTATGGTGTAAGTTAAAAGTATGCACCCATCAACCCTGTCAAAAGTATCTTTCAATTCATTCCAAACTTCAAAGGCTCTTTTAGAAAATATATGTCCCAAAAACAGTTCTTCAGAGATAGAGTTTAAAATCCAACCCAAAACAACAACACTAACCTTGTCCCACTGTCTTTCTAAAACTTCATCAGTATTAGACCTTCTACATGTGCCATCAATAAAACCAATTTTATTTTTACCCTCAAGGGCCAAAAGCATAGCACATGACTACACATTATAATTTTCAGTCCCTTTAAGTTTTATAGACACAACAGTTAAAGAATCTGATTCATTAGGGTGTTAATGTAATGGGTGACTTAAATCCAATTTACTTATTAAGGTGACAAGATCATCCTCAATATGAACAGAAGCTGCATACTCATCACTAGTAAAACCATGAAGAGACATGATAACAAATACCAGATAAAGACAAGTACAAAACATAAATCAAACACTCAAAAAAGGAAGAGAAAGAAGTTCCCAGGCTTTTTGCCACTAAAGTGGTAGGTCAAGGGCGCACGCAAGCAATCTTAACAATAAAAACAGAACAATAAACATATAACACATAAACAAAACACCAAAAAATCAATCCTCAACTTCCAATGTGTCCCAATCCTATCCTCCAAAGAATCTAATACAAGAAATTAAAGACATAAATAAAAGGAAAGTGTGAGAGGTGTTACGAGCACGCAAAATAATC
>CM040241.1:241544826-241592450 GCA_022545495.1 Chrysanthemum lavandulifolium | reverse complement strand
CGAAGAAGAAATGATTCTTGAAGTGATATTTATTGAAGTGATAAGCGAGACATTGTGTTGCTCACGAAAGTGGGAACCACGTAGGAGAGATAAGCTCGGTTTTAGAGTAAAAGTCGTTGCCGTATGTATGGGTTGGCGCCGTGTTATGTGAAACTTATCGGAATAAACAAAATGATTAACAAAACAATATGATTAGTTGCATGCTTGTCTAGTTGCATGCTAGTGCGTTTAGTAGTAGAAGCGTGAATTGTCAGCGCTCATTTAGGGTTTCTTTGCCTATATAAGAAACCATATTGGTTTGTAATAGATAAGCTTTTCTCAAGTTTCTCGAGTCTTGTATTCTATCAAAACATAGAGTTTCTATAATAAAAGATCCATAGAGGATCAAAGTGTTCTTAGTTATTATAACTTGTATTTATTTTCATACAATACTAAGTTGTAGAGATCTTCTATTAGTTGCTTGTGATTACATAGGCAACACTAACGATCTCCGAGAAGCTTAAGATCTATCAAGGTGCGTGTGTTTGTTTCTAACGAGACCAACTTTACTTTATGTATGGTGATATAAGGGCGATAAGGTTAGGTACTTGTTCCCCATGATCCGCGAGCAGGAGGATCTACCCGAGGACAATCCACTAGATAGTGTAGAAGTCCTTGGTATATTGAAAAAAGGAGAAAAGCGAAATATGGGAAGAGTCGAGACTAAAGTGAGCTAATCTTGGAATAAACCCAACAAGGTTCTAATTATGAAGTCTCGGTAGGCGGAAGGGGTTGAAGAATGAAAAAGAATTGAATGAGAAAAGGGTGAAAATAAATAGCCCTCGATTATTCAACCTTAGAGATCATCTGGGTTTAATTCATATACTCTTGGTGGTTACCAAGGTAACATCGGTTATTGAAGACAAGACTTCATGGACCCGGTGGCCTTGCACTTCAACTTCCAAACTCGAAGTTCCTCTTAAAAGGACTTGTTTCATTTCATGGGAGACCGACATAATCTGTCGACTTTCTCTTAAAGTTGTTGATATTGAAGAGAGACCCTACTCTGAGTCTTTGAAATAGGATCCAAATATGCACAATTGAGTCTAGAGCCACGATAACATCTATAAATCTCATCGGGACACTTTCAATGAAGACTCTACATTTCACACAATGTGGAAGAGAGATTATATCTTATAGGTCTATGCATTATCCTTGTGGTATTGCGGGAACATCGGTGATATGCAGAACATATTACAATGAAGATGGAAAGCCTTGGAACCAACATCAAACAAGTTCTTGGTGGGTGGCATGTGAGATCTATTCAATAGATCAACCATGTGACAAGCTGAGCGGAAACAATGGGGCGATTCAATCCTTTGAATCAATCACGGTTCGAGTTATGGATTGGCGGATACCTTTGAAAAACCGGTTGTTGTTAACTTAAAACCCTTTTCTTTAGCACATCATTTGTCTAAATATTTCAAAATAAAGGTGTTTATGATTGATAATTGATTTTCGTTAAAACCTTTGTTGTATTGCAAACAATTTCTATTGAAGCGATACACGATTGTTTTCAAATCTCTTTTTATCGATCGGTGAATCTCAATCATTTGGTTCACTTCGCTCTGTGTTGTCTTCTTTGAGGCGTTTGGGTATGAAACGACTAGGCATTGCGAAACCACATCAAGGAGATTCTTAATTTTACGATCGCGGGCGATACTTGTCTTGATCAGCGAGGAACCATGGGCGTGTACCTCGATTCAGCGAAAGTGATCAAAGGCACTTCATGCACTTTATTGCTAAGCTGTTGTATGCAGTGCATGCCGACGTTCTGGTGATCGAGATGGGCGGTCAATCCATGGCCGCATGCTCACACACATTCATCTTTAAAGAAATCATGATAAGTGCATCGATGACTCGATATTTTCACTCCATGCTTACTTTCTGGCTACTGCCAATATCATGAATCAATGAAAGCTTCCGCTACTCGATGAGAATATATCATGATCGAGAATGTGAGCATGTCGGTCCATAAGTCGCAACATCACATAATACCAACACCACAATGGAAGAGTCAGATTTATGATGGTGATGATCTGGTGGCTCGAAACTCATTATCACGTGGATCGATTAAAGACATCCATTGATTATCAAACATGCAATAATGAAGAATCAATGACTACGAGCTCTGAGCAAAAGAACTACATCAAGAATGCAAGAACAATTTTAAATGTAATATCTGTTTGTGTTCAATGTAATTTTGAGGTAATCTTGAGGTGACCTCCATTAGGGAGATTGTTAGGATTAGTAAATCCGGTTGTTAAAGACTTCGGTCACCTCAAGTATATATGTAATCGTTAAGCTCGTGATCGTAGATTATTTAGTGTTTAGTAGTATTTAGTTATGTAACACCATGGAGAATGGTCTTTACCCTTTGTATGCACGATCCATGGCCGTGGGTGGCGACTTATATAGAACTATAAATACTCTACCTCCCAGGTAGAGTTGGAGCTCATAATAAGATTTTCTTTCTCTCACTCAAAGTTCCACCCTCAACTTTCTCTCTCTAAAACCTCTTGTATCGCCTCTTTGATTATTGGTTTAGTGTGTTTGTGAAATCAATATGTTACATGTTTTCCACCGGTGTAATCACGTATCACCTTAGGAATGTGTCTGGTGGAAGCATCCTCTTCTTCTGAATCAGACTCTTAATCAAAAGTTGATTGTTCATTCATTTCTTTTCCTTCGGGAATGGAAGAGAAGATAGGTGTGAACCTTGAGTCAACCGTGGTCCAGACAGCATGAGCCGAGGTTTTAGCCATCATGTGAGAACCTTGACCAGCTGAAGAACCAGGTTGACTAGATGACGGTGGAGTAGGTGGTGGTGGATTGGTCTTTGTCGTGTCTAAAGTGCCCGAAGATCCACATGTTCCTGACGAACCATCACCACCAGTAGGAGGAGGAGGTGGTGGCTTAGGTGTTCCTGATGGTGATTTAGGCAACTCGTGTCTTCTTTTCTTCTTATCCTTGAGTTCTCCTATATCCTTCAGGTACTGCACATAGTTATCACGATCCATCGAATTCTGAAGAGCGTTATAGAGTTGCGTATGGACTTCGTGCTCCTTGTATTCATTAGTTTCATACATTCTTTGTTGGAGAATCACTTTCATATCTGATGTAGGAAGGTCTTTGAACCTTGTATACAAAGGAGCTTTCATGGCCCATTCGACCGCTTCTTTCACTTCATGGTCAAAGTTGAGTCGTTCCAGTTTTGATAGTCGACGATCGTGATGCTTAACTTTTTCGGCAGTTTTTGCTTCTCGAGAGCATCAAGATGTTTTAGAGCATTGTCCATTCATTGTTCGACGGGTTTGCTTGTAGGTGGTGATGGTGGTGGTGTTGTTGTTTCACTTGTATCTATGACGTTGTGGAGACGGTTGTTGTAGTCGCTTTGGTTGTCACAGTGGTGGAAGTGTGGTTGATGGTGCGGTTACTGAAGGAGTTGGTGTGGGAACCGTCATTGGTGGAATGGTCTAAGTATCATGTTGAATGGTGATAGAGAACATAGATACAACTTCCTTTTCTTCCTTTGATTTATCAGCTTCAGCATCCGACAGTTTGTCATCTAGTAATTGGTCACCATAGGAGAAATCAGTATCAAGGTTTTTCAGCGAAGAAAGGGTTTCAGATGAATTGTTTGTTTCCTCCAGGAGCACGTGATCATCAGTTCTTTGTTTAAGAGATTCTTGGAGATTCGAATATGCTTCTTGAACAAATTCATCTCCTGCTAGCCCACTATCTTGAACACTTGTCTCGGTTTCCTTAACCCCTAATTCAGACTTCTCAGTGATGGTGGTTCCGTAATTGTCTCAAATGCGCATCTCTTGATCGATCATTATCAACATTTTCACCCTCATTGTCACGATTCTCAAACTCGGTGTCCTTTGAGTCGAGATTGAGTTTAGGAGTTGTAGAGTGTTCCCCTTCCGCTCCACTTGGCTCCTGTGTAGATGATGATTCAGTATTTCATTTCTGGAGCACGTATTGGGTGGTGGTCTTTGGAGCTGGAGAGGATATTGTCAATAACATTTCAGCAGCCTGCAAAACTTCCTCAACCACCTTTCTTTTTCCCTTACCTTCAACTATTGGAAGGGAGTGATGTGGCGCTGATTCTGGTTCATTTATTATCACACCCTTCCTTGGTCATCTAGCCGACTCCTCTTGCTCCTTTAAACTGGCATCAATGCCCTTTTAGAGCTCAACATCATCAACATCTGTAAGAGCCACTTTTGTCCTTTGTTTCTTGGACCCTCTTCCCTTGCCTGCTCCTCCCTTTCTCTTATTCTTGCTTTGTTTGGAAGGATCTGTAGTAGTATATTTATCTTGACCTTTCTTGGGAAGGTTGGCATAGGATGACTTGGATGATGTTTTTGTTGATTTTGTTGGTGTGGGATTGGGTGAGTCACCAGTGTCAATCTTGGTTGATTTATCTAGATAATCTTGGAAGTACTTTGCGTTGAAAATCTCATATGTAATTAGAGCGTCAGGAATTGCCTTGCCAAAGATTTCCTGGGTAGTACCCTTAGCCACGAACTTCAGATTACCAAGAATGTGCTCTGAGTCAGCAACATGAAGAGCAAATTCGCTCCTTGGGTTGAAATGATGATTGCCTGTAGATGCTTGATTATGAGCTTAGAAAACCTGATGCTTGGGATCACTCGTTTGTGCACAGATTTCTTTCCTTCGATATTTTGTAATGTCTTTTGCTTGTCAATAATGAAAGTGTCCATTGATAATGTGAACTCCTCCCAGATTAGTTCAGCATAATCGATGTTTGCTTGATTCACCACTCCTACAAGATTTGCAGAATTGGGGCTCTTACTCTTTCAAATCCAGATGTTTTACCAATGAGGCAAAGATTGAGAATAGTGACGATTGCCCTCCATCGTTGAAACATTTCGTTGGTAATAACTTCAGAGATCTTGTTGATGACATGCGAATATTCCAATTCAGTGACAAACCCGATTAATTCTTCAGTGGTTGGTGGAGAAGTGAATGGGTGAGCTTGGTCCACTGGTGTGATTTGAAGAGCTTCCCGGAGTGTGTCCACAGTGAGTTCATACCACGTGTCATCAAGTTGACAGTTGTATATTGCACTGATCTTGTCCCACTTGACCATATCCCAGAATTATTGAATGTAGATTGATGGTGTGGATCGTAACTTCAGAGCACCAAAGAAGTTAGTGTTCTTCAGTATGTCCACAGCAAGTTTGTAGGTAGGGTTGGGTTGGTTTTTGTCCACGTCAATAAAGCAGTTGCTTCTCCCAATCGCCACCCAGTTATCTCGAGGAAGAATTTGATCATTTGTACGTGTACTAGGTGGGGCAGTGGTGGCTTGGTTAACCAATGCAGTGATATCAGCCATAGTTTCTGTAATAAACATATCCACAGAGAAAGATATTTGCATAATTGTTATGTTAGATGTGAATAACGGAATGGATACTAGGACCACATGAGATTGAATAGCAAAGCATTGGAAATCCTAAGACATGTTCAAAGAATAACAAGTACATAACGGGATATGGGACACCCCCGGGACTATGTCACATTGATCATCATTACAATATACACAAAATAATATTTTGTCAATTTGTGATGATCAAGTCAAATGTGATAAGTATTAGGAGGTGACTATGCAACATAGATAGGACATATGGGACAAAACGCATAACACACCATTAGGGGACAAAACGCATACTGAACAATTGGATGGAATGGACAAGTCACATAACACACAAATCGCATAGTACTTATCAAACCGCATAGGATAAACAACATTATAATCAAGACGCATCATGACAAACCGCAGAATATCAAAATGCTTTAGGACAAACCGCATTAAGTCAAAACTCATAAAGTCAAGACGCATTGGGTCAAACCGCAATGAGTCAAGTCGCACTAGGTCAACTCCCATAAAGTCAAACCGCACTAGTTTAACAAAACGCAATGACACAAGTCGCATGAGACAAGTCGCAGTGCATAAAATATAGTCAAGGTGGGTCCTACAAATAAAATATTTATTTCTTGACAAACTGCAAGAACAAAATTTTGACACAAACCGCACCGAGACAAATATAACCAAATCGCAATAAAGAATATCAGGTCTGAAAAAACGCATTCAAGCACAAAACGTCAAATCGCACTCAAGAATCAAAGTCCTTTCAAGAAAAGTCTTACCTAAAACGCATTCTAGAACAATTTTAACGAGACGCGTCCAAGCATTTAACACCAAATCGCACTCAAGAACATTCAACCTAATTCACAGACGAGAGCCATTTTAACAAATCGCATTCAAGTACATCTTCACGCAAACCCATAAACTCAATCACTCAACTAGCTGACAAGTTAAAGGTATGATCTAAGGCTTTAACAAATTAACCAGATAGTGTCGAACCCTCAATTAATCATATCCAGTAACCAAACCTAACTGATCAACACCCATTTAACCAAACACTTGCGTAAAGCGCACTCAAACAAACACAAATTCAAGAAACTCAGACAAGGGGCAAATGATTTATGGGGAATAAAATACTATCTATGAAAATTAACTACAACCTATATAAAGCCTAAACCCAGCAATCATGAACAAGAAAAGTGACAAACCTATTGAGCGAGTGGGAATTCAAATGAGAGGCACCTAGATACTACAATTAAGATTAATAATTAGTCTTATGATGATTTACTATATAACATGATAGTGAGATGAGCCTTCAATTCAGTTTGTACCTATTTTAAAGTCACAAGAATCAAAACGCAGTGAAGAGTGGAGAGGAAAAAGGATGCATTTAGTTTGACTGGATTTGGAAAAGTATTACTTTGACAAGCCGCATTCCATTTATACCAACTCTCAAAGGTTTTATGAAATGACACAATTGGTCCTTGTATTTGTCAAAGCATTATTACTTATTTTATTAGACAAATCTCACTCTCAATTTTAATAATTATAATTTTTTGACAATTTTGGCCCTTTTATCATGAAAAATTGCACTCTTGACCTTAAATAATATCATGCACAATCCAATTAGACCTTTTACTTTCTTAAGTGTGTATATTTGATATGATCTTTACAGATTTGAGCCTTATAAACCATTACATGAACACTGAGAGATAGAGAACAACACGGGAAAACAAGTCAGGATGACCATAATTACATGAATATCTAGGAAACAGTTAGCAAGATAGCAATCAATATCCTAAATATAACACATAATTAGCTCATGAGACTAGATTGGACAAAATGAAAGATAGATACCCCATCATGTAAGAAGGCCGGGATAGAATTCAATAAGTTAAAGCAGCTTGACAGATATACATAAATTTTGAATATTAACTCTCCCCCTCAATCAATGACTTGATTTTGATTAAGCATGAGTAGTCATTGATTGATTTTGAAAAATTTATGCGCCCGTGATTTTCGTTGATTAAAAATATTAATAAAGTATTTGTGTAAGCATGTTTTGAAAAACACATATGAACTTCTGTTCGAACTTCATCTAAAGACCCGTGTCATTATTGAATGACATTTCTAGGGCCGTAGATGTTATCGATACCAGAAGACATGCCTTTGAAACTATTTTTGGGATTTTCTGATTTTTCAAAATTTTATGGCTTTTTTATGGTTTTATAATTTTCTATTTTGCTTTTTGATAAAAATATTTACAAGGAATCATATATTTACAATGTGGAACATTGATGCGTGCTAAGCAGTCGAGCTAAATCACTCAAGCACTGCCGGCCTTTGAATGGCGAGACCGTAACAAGCTTAAAGCCACTCAAGCACGAACTCAATGAAGATCACGAGGAGTATAGGGTCTCCCAGGGTGCGTTATGTCGGTGAGCTATCAATGGATTATCAAACGTTTAGTGATGGGAAATTTGAGCGGAAAAGGATTTGAATGTGATTATAACTGAGAAAAAAACCAACAAATAACAATTGCTTAAATGCAAATTAAAGAAAATTAAAAAGCTAAAATCTATTAAATAAAGCGCTATCACTATAATTAAAATGATGTTTTGTTTTTATGTTTTATAAAGCGAAATCAAAATCTCTGTGACGTCTGAATTAAAAAGTGAAACTAAAGCAATATTAACCTAAAATTATGAAAATGATATTTTACAAACCTAATGATAAAGAAAATTAATAGAAAAGAAAATTATTTGTATGACTAATTATCTAATTATTATTAATTAAAAACTATTTTTAACTATTAAATAATTACCTAAAATACAAGAAATTAGGAAATAAAGCTAGAAAAATAAAATTAAAACTTAGAAAAATCTAAAATATCAAAATAGAATTTTCAAAACTATTTTTGTATTTTACGAGATATTTTCTATTTTTATGAATTTTAAACTATTAAAACTAATTAAAGTACTAAAATTACAAAATAAACTATGAAAAATCTGGAAAATTACTTTTTATCTAAACCTTTTATATTTATCTAAACCTAAGAAAATTGAAAATTTAATTTTTGAACCTTTTGGAGAATTTTTGTATTAAAGCTAATTAAAATGCTTAAAACTAATTTAAATTAAGAAAAATAGCAAATCAACTTGGAAAAATGGTGAGATCGGTGGAGGCGGGGCAGTTATGGCTGAAGAGAGCTTGTTTGAAGCTTTTAAATAAATTGCAAAATTTCACAAAAATGCTAATAAGTAACAGACCAGGATGAAGTTTCTAAAATGCCAATTCCACTTGATAAGACCAGATGAAATCATGAAAAATCCTTCTAAGCGGGCCAAAGCGGGTTTTGCTATTTTGACTTTTGAAGAAATTGATGAACTTTGACTATTATGAACTTTGGATCCAATTTTATCACTGATGATGATGTTATATGATGTAATGAACCTAATGCAATCAATGTTTAGGATTTCTAAACACAAAAGCAGCGATTGAAATCCAAAACTCAACGGAAAGCAATTTGATTTAAGTACCAATTTGACTTTTGTGGTGTTGAGACACAAACTAAGACTCAATTGAGTTCAAATATACTCAACAAACATGATCCAATAGAGCTATCCTTTGATGCATCAATAAAGGCCGATTATCACGTAAACCAAACACGCCTTAAACGATAATCAAATTTGGTGAAACTGAGTTAACCTAATACTACTTATGGAATTTACCATGGTGACCATTAAAGCAGATGATGCTAACAAAATTGACACAATTGAAGATGGCTTGCAAGCGATTGAAACAAAGAACCACTACCTAATTTAAACAACCCATTGCTTCCAAATTAACCCATATTCATGTCTGAACCAACCCATTCCCTTTCTGCTTCATTTTTCACCCATGTTGACTTTTGTTGACCAGGGTCCAAAAGTGAGTGAAACTGAAATGTGAGCTTATGGAAAGCTTTACTAAGCTAGTTTGAGTATGTTTGAGCTTAAAAACAAGTGACTAGAAGATTTGATGTAGGATTTTGAAAATGTAAATTTCAACAGTAGACATATAATATGGAAGTTGAACTTGAACTAAAATTGATACTTGAATTAAGTTGAAATACACTGAAAGGGTTTACTTGAGTACAATGGAACTTTGAATTACAACTGCAAATCTAACTTAGACTAAAAAACATTAAACGACATACATTGCTAATAAAACTAAAACTAATTAACTTTCTTCTTGCTTCCTTATGCCTTTTATACACCCATCTTCTTACCGCTTTTTGGACATATCGGCAACAATATTGGATTGTTAAACTTGATCTTAGTTTAAAGTATTTTGGCGCCAAAAGTTGTTTAACATTGGAGGGTGTTAGGTACAGGATGCATTAAATGCACCTGCCCAGCTTGTTGTGTTTGGAGGGGGGTGTAGGGGTGATGATGGTTGAGATGGAGTGTATTCAGGAGACAGGTGGGTGTGAAATGATGGGGAAAGTGGGTATCTCGTGAAGGAGAGGAAAAGGGTGGTCAGCAGGCATTTGTTTGTATTAATAAAAGAAAAGGGTCCAAAGGTATTGGTGTTGGGGGTCCAAAGTAAAAAGCGGGTCATTTGCAATTTGACAAGTCCAAGTGGGTGTGGAAAGGGTCTAAATAACATAAGGGACTTGTCTTGTAATTTCAACCTTAGGGACCTAAATTTGCCAATATCTCAAAGTTGCTCCAAGGACTCAAATTGACAAGTGTTAATATTACAAGGACCAAAGTTGCCATTTTCACATTTTCCAGGACCAATTACGCCAATTTTCAAAGTTGAAGGACCATTCTTGTAATTTTCTCAAACTTTTGACATTTTCACAAAAGGACTAAATTTGACAAGTTATAATTTTAAAAGGACCTTTGATGATTTTTCTTTTGAAATTTTGACTCAGGGACTATTTTTGACAATTTTAGAAACTTGGGGACTAGCTTGCAATTTTGCAAATTTGATATGTTTTTCATCCGATTTTGATATTTTTGTATTTAACAACATAAAACACCGATTTGTGATATTTTGATCATTTGATGATGTTTACGAAGTGTTTTCGGATGATTTTGCAGTTTATTTTGTTCCAAAAATGATGAGTATTTAGACAGCTCATCAATCCCCTTGAGATATTGCTAGTCACTAGCAATGATTTGAGAAACATAATGGATTTTAATCTCTTTACCAAAAGCCATTACTTACGGGTGTGAATGTTTCATTTCAAGTAAGAACCATGGTACAAATAACCATGTGATTTTGAGCAAACCACCGACTTTCAACGGTTTGATTTTGTCTTTACGAAGCCGTACCCTTACACTAGCCAACTCTTAGATAAATTATCAATATTATCTTTGGTGGTGATTACCAATTATGGATTTTCCACTGCCTTTACCACCACCATAATCTTGGGCGGGCTATTGACTCTTCACTTTTTGGGATATGGTGAGTTGAGAACATACAATTTTGGGCAAATTGCAAGCCATATAAGCGGTTTGAGAAATCTTTACCAAGAGTCGTTTGCTCTGGATAAAGTATTTGATGTAGGCATGTTTTGAAATTTTTACGAATATTTTCTATTTTTATGAATTTTAAACTATTAAAAACTAATTAAAGTACACATATGTGGACTTATAAATAAGCACTTGAATAAGCTAAATGAAGACCAAGTCATTATTGAATGACATTTCTAGGGCCGTAGATGTTATCGATACCGAAGACATGCCTTTGAAACTATTTTTGGTATTTTCTGATTTTTCAAAATTTTATGGCTTTTTATGGTTTTATAATTTTCTATTTTGCTTTTTGATGAAAATATTTACAAGGAATCATATATTTACAACGTGGAACACTGATTAGAGTATACTAGAGTTGGAAATACTCTTAAATGAAGTGGGTTAAAGTACGAGTTAGCTGAATTGATCAGGAATCATAGTACATGCTCATCAATTTTGACATGCTTGAGCTCTTGAAATAGGAGGCTTCTTTTCCTTTGGAACCCAGACCATGAGTCTTTTCTTGATTGAGTTAAGCATTGTACCGGCAAAAGAATGAGGAATACCTGCACTAACAAACACAAGAAGGTATGCATTTAAGTGGGTTAGCAGCAACAGTATCCAGACTTTTGAGAGTTTCACAATCAACCTTAGTGTTGCCATTGGTGGTTAGTCTGATGGTAGGAATACATGTGAGTCCAACACTCTTAAACATTCTACCAGTTGGTATCCACTTAAGTCAAGATCTAGGAGTGTTTGATTTCTTAGGCACAGTGGAAGATGTAACCTTTTTCCTATTCCTAGTTTTTGAAACTTTGTTATTAAATCTTTTCTTAGGAGAGGGGTTAGCATTCTGAGACTTTTTTAGTACACTAGAGGATCTTCTTACATTCCTAGTTATAGAAGATTGAGCTTTAGCCTGAGCATTATCATTCATTAGATTGGGATTAGGTTGTGAAGTGACCAGTTTTGACAAAACTTTGTTCTCATCAACTTGGGAGGCAAGCCTTGTCTTTAAAGGTTTTCTTCTTTCAGATATAAATGCGATGGTCGCCTAACAACGAGCCGCCTTTAATGGGATGCAACTATCTAAGCTCATTCTTTAAGGCAAAAAACTCTTATCCTGAAGTTGAGCTTTGAGATCATCAATTTTAGCTATCAAAGAGTTTGTTTGTTCCAATGAATTAGTTCTAGCTTCTTTGATAGAGTCACTTAGTTCTATGTGATGCTTTTTCAAAGACTAATTTTTCTTAAGTAATTTGGCCATGCAAATTGCTAATTCATCATTTCTTGTTTAATATCATCAATAGCATTAACATCATGATTATTTGTAACCAAATTAACTTTCTCTTGCACATCAAAAATATGTTTCTTCAAATTGCTGATTGCTGAGTTTTTGTCTTGAAGATGAGCTTTTAAATCATTTATTTCAAAAAATTCACGAAATTCTGGATTTTTACATGGTTTCTGAGTTTGAAAACTTTCTTCTTTTCTTTGTATTGCAATTTCAAGTGAAATGCAATGTTTTTCAAGTTTTGAGAATTTATTTGAAAGTTCATCAAAAAATTTCTTATCAACCACATCATTAGTTTTGTAACAATTTATGACAGACTCAGCCTCAGTCACATAGCATTTAACAGTGTCATGTTCTGTGACATGATCAGTTTACACAAGAGAATTGGTATATGCATTATGTTGAACAATTACTAATACCTCAGCACCTAATACTTGTTCAGTTATCTTTGTGATTTCAGCATCCACTTCTTGTGTGACCGGAGTTACTGAATAGCTGGTTACATCATTCTTTGTTGTCTCTGATATTATGCATTCAACAACACCCGATCCTTTAGTTGATACATTACCCGACTTATCACAACTATCTCTCCATTGCAACCGACATTCATTCACTTTGTCATCATTCTGTGTAATTTCCTCAATATACTTCTCAACATTATCCATGAGTTGGATTAATGTTTCTCTGAACAAATTTGTTTCCATCCCAATGTGATTCTTTGTAGGTCCAAAAGTTTATGGATCCAAGTAGCCTTGAATGACTAATAGTAAACTTGAATAAATCCAAATTACTATATGAGGAACTCTTTGCAAAAGCTTAATGTGTTAATGCGGAATCTTAACACACAAAGTATGAAGAACACAAGAATAACTAACTTTGTAATTTCTATTAATTTGCTCAAATTCTAATGCTTACAACTCGTACATTAACCTAACACCTTAGGGATCCTTTTTTACTCAAAGGAAACCCTAATTTACTAACAAACTTGTAGAAGGGTAAAGATATCTTTTCCTAAGATATCTCTACACATACATATCTATTCATAATATAACTCTAACAAACTATTCTGTTTTTTAACATAAACAGACTTAACTATCGACTACAAGTTCTGCCAGACTTAACTCCATTAGTACTGGCAGACTTAACTACCAACAGACTTAATTCTAGTCTACCATACTTAACTACTAAATCTTTCAGAATTAACACTAAACAGACTTAAACATACTTAAATCTGTTTTACAAAATAAAATTCCCAACAATCCTCCCCTAACTTGATCTTCACTTGTGAACTTTAAGTTCTTTTGTCTTTCTTGAGGATCTTGGAATTATTGTTAAGCTGCATCTTTAAAATTTCCTCCTTATGTGATCTGTGCAGCATTGGATCAGCAATTTATTAGCACTCCATGTTCTTTTCAGCATCTGTGACTATTTGTATATCAAAACATAAAAGTTTCATACTATTCTCATCACATCCAGGTGTGTGAACTCCTGTGAGAGGTGAATCATAGAAAATTTTAATGGATTTGATGTCTCTTTACCAATTAGCCATTACTATTGGAGTAACCAATGTTTTGGTGTATAAGACCATGGTACATTGATAACCATATGATTTATAGCAAATCAACAGCTATCAACAGATTTGATTAGTCTTTACCAAAGTTGTACCCTTTTGGACTAGTCATGGTTTTCCACTGCCTTTACCACAAGCCATGATCTTGTGGGCTAGCTAACTCTTCATCCACAAAGATATGGTGAGTTGAGCACCATACAATTTTTGGCAAATTGTCAGCCATAAACATATTTGAGATATCTTTACCGAGCCGTTTGCTCATGGATTAGTCAGTTCTTATGTGGGTTAGACATGGTGAACTGATAACCATTTGTTGTGACAGTACAAAATACTTTCACCAAGTGAAACCCCTCAAAATCCATTTATTACATTTTTCAACTTATAAACACTATACTCAACAGCTTAAGAAAATTCTCTTAAACACAATTTAAAATTTATTGCTGTTGAGCTTTTGATTCAATTTGTTTCAAAAGCTGAAAACATGCATTATCTTTTATTTCACCAAAAAGCTTCTTATTAAGCATGTCCCTACAAGTTTTACTTGAAAGTGGATAATCTACTTCAGTTAGCATATAAACAATTAAGTTTTCCAATTCCAAGCAATGAACCTGACAGGAGTGAAAGTATCTCCATCTTAGTACTTGCTCCTCATTAGCCTGCTTCCATAGTCCATTATCTGCATCAGGTGCCTCAAACAGTGTCTTTAGATCTCCCCAGAGCACTCTTTCAAAATCCTCCTCGGGTGCTTGACTACCATGCTTTTCCACCATTAATGCATACAAACACTTCAAATCATCCCTAGACATATCACACATCAAACCAGGAAAGTTAACATATACAGTACTTGTATAGTCTTCCCTTACCACCTGATAAGATGCCTTGCTTCCAGTCTTGATGAGCTTGATATTTGCTATCTTTGCAGCCACTGGACCCTCAGGGATAGTACCCATAGTGAACTCTTCAGATGGAGGCTCTTCAACCTTGTCCTCCATATAAGCCTCCACTTCCTTCTTTAATTCAGTCTTTTCTTTCTTGGAAGGTTTCTTTCCATGAGACTTCTTCCTGGTCCACCTGATGGTAGGCTTTTTAACTTCAGCATCTTCTTCCTTCTTTACAATACTAGGATTATCCTCAACCTTTTCTGCTTCAGCTACCTCTTCAACTTTCTACTTTTTGGCTTCTTCAGATTGAAGGTTAAACCCTTTTCTCTTGACCTTAGAGCCTTCCATATCAGAATCCATTGGGATAAACCTTTTGACCTGATCCACCACCTTCTCAAATTCTATTTTAAGCTCATCAGATGTCAGCTTCCTCAGTTGAGTAATCTTCCAGCTAGGATGTCCCTGACTCTTGATGAAGTTGATCATCTACTCTCTCTGTTCTCCTTTAGTCAGAGGCTTATTTCTCCTTTCCATATACCTCTGTTCTCTTAGCTGCTTTTTCTTCTCATTAATCATATCTACCATCTTTCTTGCAAAGTCTTCAGCTCCAATGTCAGGTAGAATTTCCCTGTTTACCTCTAACTTAGCTCTAATGGTATCCCAATCTTCATCTGTGTAATATTTAGCAGACTCCAAGATCTCAGCCTGTCTTTTCTTCTGTTCCTTAGTTAATTCTGGAGGTTGCTGCAAAGTTCTGGCCAAGAACTCATCATCCATCTGTTGTCTTTCAAGCTTGGCTGCAGCAGCTTCTTCCTCAGCTTTAATCTTGGCAATCTCTGCCATGCATGCTTCATCCTCTCTGATCATCTCTTGGTCCTCTTGGGCTTAGAAAACTCTTGCAATATTCCCTTGACTTCTCTTTGAGGAACTTCTTCACCATACTTAACAGTTTCATTGGTAGACTTAACTTCAACATTGCCAAACTTAACTTCAAAATCATCACCAGACTTTAATTGCAGAATCACCAGACTTAACCTAAGAACCTGTAGCATCTTTTTCTGATTTTCTTTTCTTCTGACTTAAACTCTTGGCTAAGATTTCAGCTTCTTCATGACCTTGAGGACTGATAGTCTCCTCAGAAGATTTCTTTGGTGTTATGAACTCTGATCCCCCCTCTTCCTCCATATTCCTCCCTTGTTTGGGAGAATTTTCTTCCCCTTCAGAATTAGTGATCTCTATTCCCTTGGCTTTGAATTTTGCTTCTAACTTCTTGACTTTCTAAACCAGTCTGATCACAGTATCAACTTGAGCTTTAGTTGACCTATGTAGATCATTCTTCAATTTCTCTATCCTAGTCAGAAGTTGGGGAACTAGATTGATGAGCTCCTCTTGAGATAGATTAGATGGATCAGATGCAGTGGGTGTTGTAGGTTTTGATTGAGGAATTTCAGGGGATTCTTCCTCATATACTGATGGGGAAGGTGGAGGTGGAGTAGGTGTTCTTTATGGTGATTTTGGTGTAGATGTCCTCTGGGATGATGATGTGGGTGTCCTTTGTGGTGATGGAGTGGGTACCCTCTGTGCAGATTCTTGTGGTTGCTCTTGTGCCCCTTCAAAGCTTCTTTTCATGTTTGCAAAAATCTTTTTGGTAAATGCTACAGCAATGTATTGTTGCTTGTTTGATGTTTCAACTTTAAGATATATTAGCAAAAATCTAGGATACATAAAAAACATTTTCTCTTTATTTGCATTTGTAACCATGGCATCAAAAATCATTTTTGAAAAATTGAAGAGTCTACCAGTGGATAGACAGACCAATGCAGAAGCAATAGTGCTTCCAAATTGATCCCATCCACCACTTTTAGAGCTCAAGCAATGCAAGAGATGATGCACAAGAAAACGCCATTTAGGAGTAAAGTGACTTTTCCATAAAGTAAAAGAGCCATCAGTAGGATATCCAATATTTTGAAGTCCATGGAAAAGTTCATCATTTGAAATCATAGAAATTCCTGAGGCATCAGCCAATTGAAGATAACTTTTGACTGATTCCTCAGTAATTGTATAATCCAAAGTATCAATGGTTGCTTTTAAAGCAATAGTTCCATCATCAAGAGTGATGACAGTTGCTGACTGCCAAAACTGCTTGATGGCATAGATATAAATAATTGGATTATGTGTAAGTGCATACCGAATATGAGATCCCTTCAAGAAATCCACAATTTGCTCAAAACATGTGCCTTCATTTGGCTTCTTGAGGAAGCCTACTTGGTTTTGCTTGTCATTAAACTTTAATTGAGCCATAAATGTGGTGAATTTTAAGTACTGGTAGTGCGGCGCAAGATACGGTTAATGCTGGTGAAACAGACTTTATCGAGAGAAAAGATTTGAACTTTTAAAGATTTTAAAGAAAGTAAATAATGGATAAATATAGATTTTATTAAAAAGTATCCATATATATACTTCTTACCGCCTAAGAGTAGGTAACGGTACTATTTATACAGTAAAAACGGAATTTCTTTCGACCAGCAATAACGGTAATATTTTTTCATTACCAGACTTAAAATAGTCAAACAGACTTAAGTGTGACATCACCAGTTTTAACTCTGAATAGTAGCACTTCCATCAGTATAGCTTCCATACCTCCCCTATCTTTGATAGATATTGCATTTCCCTGAAAAATTAGTCTAAAACCAAGAGAAATACAATATGTAGGTCTTAAAAGCAGAATTAACTCAAAACCACCATAATTAATTCATAAAGAAACCAAAGAAAATTTTCCACGCACACCAAAGGTATTGTAGCAAACAAAAAAATCAAAAGATGTTCACAAAACCACCAAATCACACCAACACACAGGTGTTCATAATACTTTCATAAAAGTCTAACTATGCATAGGTTAGCCTATGCTGCCTCCAAAGGTAACAGAAACTCCTTGGACTTCCTCAAGCTCCTTCAAGTGATCCTTGTTACCAGTCATATGCCCAGAACATCCACTATCAAAGATTCCTCTTTCTCCAATGTTCAAATAAGGATGTTCCTGCACATAAAAGAGAAATTAGTTTCTCTTGGGGACCCGAGCTGTAGAGGCTTGGAGTGCATTTATGGACCTTTAAATTTGTCAGTATTAAAAGAAACTGGTCCACTATTATACTTGAAGTTTGGTTTGGTCTGTCTCCAAGATTAACATGCTAAGGGCTTATCAGCAGTCCCCCAATTACCCCTTGCAGCATAATATTGAAACATTTGACCTGCATTTTGAGTTATTGGTCTTCTTACAGGTGAGTGAGAACTATAATGAAGTATTTGATTAAACTGGTTCACTTGTGGTTTTCTAAACTTGGGAGTGGTGAAGGACTGGTAGGTTTTGATTTAACATTCATATACCCAGAATTAACTTTAGCTTGGTCAGGCTTAACATGACCAGTATTAACTCTAAACATATTACCAATATTAAAGTTTTGCTTACCAGTACTAACTTGTACACCAGTACCCACCCTTGGTCTAACATAATTAACATAAGTACTACCAATATTAACAGGTACTGGTCTAGTAACAAACTTATTAGTATGGTTAATCCTGTTCACATTATTCCACACTGGTTTAATAGGAATATTTTCAGTGTGTACAACTGTTTTCTTTCTTAACTCAGACTCCTTAGCCATTCTTTTCTCATGATAGTCACAGTCTCTAATTAAATGACTTAGGCTTCCACATACAAAACAACTCTTTTTAGTGAAAGAGTATTCATCCCCAAACTCTCTCTCTCTGCATTAACCTATTCCAGTCTTTTCTTTCAATCTTAGGTGTCTCAAGTTTAGTTTGTTGCCTAGGATTTTGAACACAACTAGGTTTAACTGTTTCTGGTTTAGACACAAAAATGACAGGCTCAATTTGTTTTGGCACATAAGTCTCACTATTTAAAACTGGTTTAGAGATCAGACTTAAGTTCTAGAGAACATTCAGAGATACTTTTAGTGGGTCCTTCACTGTCATTAGATTGACAGAAAGAGTACTCACTGGTCTTATCTTCTGAGACACTGGTTTCAGAACTTTTCTCACAGAATCTGTTGGGTTTATTGATTCGATGATACAAAACAATAAAGAATGAAACATCAGGGGCTTAAAGTGACAAGAAGGAAATCTACAAAAAGATGGAGGGACTTGCTTGCAAAAGAAGATTTATTATTTAGTCCTTAGTAGAGATTTGTAAACCATAATCCTCTAGTATATAAAGAGGACATGGGATGTAGGTTTTATTAATTAAGTCTTCCATAATGTAGATGTAACACCCCATCCCGACAAGGGTAGAAGTGTCACATTCTGGTGTCATATCAGAACATACAATTAAAAGCGGAAGTCTTAAGAATAAAGTATCAAGTCATTTAAACAATGATTTACAAGGGAAATTACAAAACCCAAAATGTCTAAGATAAAATGAAATCTCAAAACAAAAGCCCGCCAAAATAAGTCCAATAATAAGGTAACTAGGGTTAGTCCACTCGGATAATCCACCTCTCAAATTAATCAAAGCCCATCTTTAAACCTAAAACCCGCCAGCAGAAAAGAAATGCTTTGAGCTTAAAAAGCCCAAAGGAATGATATAACAAAGCGAAGCTAAATAAAATCGAAATGCGAAATGAAACAAAGGAAACGGATAACAAAGTCGCGTGAAATGAGGACAATGAGTCAATGAGGATCCTACGAACACAATTATACGTATATCCAAAACGAGCGTATAATGTGGAGAACGAAACAAAGCAAAGCATCATGACAAGCATGCAAGCACATACAAACCGGTATACAAGCATCGAACATAAGCATAGCGAGACGTCGTATCCACACAACATATACGGCATACAATCAATTCAGGAAAACAGAAGACATACAAGTCAAACAGACATCTAAAGGCAAGCGGAAGAAATTAATTAATTAGTGAGCATGGCAATCACACAGGTTAAAAACCCTTAGTTGAAAACATAACCAGTATCATAACAACGGAAGTACTAATAGTAGTCAAAACATGGCAGTCACACGTAACAAGTAGGAAATACAGTATGAGCATTATAATTAAATGAACTAAGGACATAGCAGGGTAATTAAACAAGTTAACAATCCGGACATCATAAGTTGAACCATCTACCAAATCAAACATAGCATAAATAGAAATACAAACATGGCAGGTCAACAACAAGCAGATAAGGATACCACAGATAGTCATATTCCACGAGATTAACTGAACGTAGTACACATAATAAATAGACAAAACTATCGATTACACATCGGCATGGTCACCAGACAAATCAAAAGGATCACAAAACAGTAAGGTCACATATCATCGGTTGAAAACAGGTAACTCAGATAACCACATATTAATCACATAATAGCAGGATAATCAGTAGTCACATAAAACATGAATTGCATAATCAAATTCAATAAGCATATAATAACCCGGTACGTGAATGGAACCATAGTCTGAAGTAACGGAATGAAAGTGTGACAAATCAATGTAATGGAGTATCTATATCTTGGTACAAGTAAATCATATAAGGGTATTTAGTAATGAACAAGTAATACTGATTATGGTGCGTTGGGAATCTGGAAGGTACAATATAGGTTTATCAAAAGTGTAAGGGTTATCGTAAATCTACCCGAGCCCGTAAACATATCATATCATATCATATCATAAGTAGCCATTGTATTCGGAGGGTGACCTCGGAATACCATACATAATAGGAGGAGACCTCAAGAACAAATGGAGTAGCTAGCTCCCGGAATTGTGAAGACGCGGATTGCACCACATCATTCACCATATATATCTCCGAATGATCAAATCCTCGAAACATATCATATCTAGGATGCATCCATCGCCCCGGAAACATAGTGGCCAAATCATATACATATAGTGAGCTCATAATCATATCAATATGGGACGGTGTGTATCATCACAAATGCACACCGGAGTCATGCCATTGGTGCATCAATGACACGGTCGAGTTACCTTCCGACTAGGAACACATATTTGGCTCGGGTATCAAACCGACGGGTCAAAGCATAATCATATCATATCATAAGGGTTCATATCATAGTTCATATCAAAGTTCATATCAAAGTTCATATCAGAATTCATATCAAAGTTCATATCAGAATTCATATCAAAGTTCATATCAGAATTCATGTCAAAGTTCATATCGAAGCTCATATCAAAGATCCATATCAAAGGAAGCATAGCAAAGTCATAGGGAAGCCCTAATAAGGAGCTTAGAGTAAAGCATAACAGTTCAAGCTAATATCGAAAGATGGAAAACGAATCATGAGAAACCTTAAGAGGTAAGGTCAGAATATCTGTACCTTATTCCGAGCAAATCACAATGAAAGGAAAATCAAGAAAGAGATCAATCCCGTCGCCCGGAACCTATATGAATTAAATAACGTTCTATAAGAATCAGATTACTCATTTAAGACGGCTTTCCATTTTTAGTAATCTTTCCATTTTAAGTACTTTCTATTTTAGGAAGCTTTCTATTTTAGGCAGGTTTCCATATTTAGTAACTTTCGTCACTTATCTATAGTTAAATAGTGAAAATGAGTGTTATTATGATTTAAGGATCATTTATGACAAGTTACAAAAGTTTAGGGTTTAAAATGTCATTAATGCAAAGTATAGGGTTTAAAATGTAAATATAGCAAGTTTACTCATTTTACTCATTAAATCCATTTAGTTACTATATTAACAAGTTAATCCATCAAGTTTCATAATTTACAAAATAACCCCTTAACTTTATTAAATCATGCAATTACAAAACCCTAGTTTTAGATTATGATTACGTATAGGTTTTAACACATGTAGACTTGATTATCAATAGATTATGAAACTCATATGAGATGTCCATTTTAAAGTCGAGACATCCCTTCCAAAATATATATATAGTACGCCCAATGTAAAGACCAAAACGAGTTTGTAAATCATTCGTTATCAAATCCATTAATCACATACGTATTCGTATATTTTCACAAGCTCATTAAACCCTTTAACCAAACATACATATGTCGACATAAAGAGATCCCAAAAATCAGTTTTGTATTCATGTTACACATCATATACCATTCGAATTTCATAGGTTAAGAAACAAGGTTTTATGTACTCTTGTTTTATCATTTCATGTGACAATGTACATATGATTTTATGTGTTATATAATTCGAATACAAGCCCTAGAAAACATCCCCATGGCCACGAATTGAATGAGAAACAAAAAGGAAGATACGAGAGATGATGATACGTTACCCTAGTAGCGTGTACGTGACAAGGAAACAAGAATCAAAGCACCACGATCAAAACCAAGCCTCCTTGGCTTATCCAAACCCACGGCTACAAACCAAAACCCCACGTCCAAGCTTCTTTTCGAACCAAACACAATCCCCACGTCCACCAATTGATCACACACGATCAAGAGCCTCCTAGGAACCTTTGTTTATATAAAAAATTCGGATGAAGATGATGAAAAATAATGGATGCCGCCAATGATAAAGATGAGAGAAATACTTAGGGTTTCTTGGGAGTTTTTGAAATGAAAGTAAGAGATAAATGGGATTTATTAAAATTAATATGGTGATTAATGAGGGAGCCTCATTAGGCGGCCATCAAGGGGAAAGACCAAGTTTATGACTTTCCATCTTATCTCTTCCAAATGTATATAGTCTTGTTTGTAGACCAAGTTAATTGTGTACATTTTGGTATGTTTAAATGTTACTTAGATTTAATCATTCATGTTATTTTAATTTATATCATAAGTTAATTTCTTCATAATGTGTATATATTATTTATGATATAACTTGTTAAACGATGTTGGCGTGTTTCCCGAGTTTGTAAAATTTTAAGTTTGAGGGCAAAATTGTCATTTCACGCGATTGAGATTTTTAGGGTTTTACAGTAGACGTCTAGTAAATGTGTGTGTGTGTGTCTAGGGCGTATGGTTCATTGTAAACGCCTAGACTAGATTAGTTTGTGTAACGCTCCAAGGTAATCAAGGTTTACCTTGATCCCTGTTAGATTGTAACCGTTCTAGAATTGATCATCTAGAATTGGGGCGTGTAGTGAATGTTATGTATTAAAGATGATGATGAAAACCTTGTTGAATAACAAAGTATTGATTAGTTTATTCCATGTGCATGTTATAGTCTTTGTTATTGTTAATCCCTAGCGCTCTAAACGGTCTATGGAGTCTATCAAACTCCACAATTGGTATCAGAGCAGAATTGACAAAACAAGCAAAACTCTTTTGATGCACAGTTCTGATACCACAATTATAGATTGCACTGCACATGAATTTAACCAAGTTAGTTCCTTTTGTGGACCCAAGCCAATACTGACTTGGGTTTGCCCTGTGTATCAACATAATCAAACTTGACTTCTTCTTGTTGATCCCAGTTGAGCTAACAATCCTTATAGAAACTGACTTGATAATAACTTGTTAAATATTACGAGGAATTTAATATTCAACCTTAAGAAGAAGAACAATAACAATAACTCTTAAACACCTCAATTATATTAATAACGAATACTCTAACCAGTATTAGGGTTTACAACCTTGAAGTGTATCGACCTTAGATATAAAACACACGTATATCTAATCTAACCTAGGACCTCCTTTTATAGGCTAAGGAGTCCTTTACATAATACAATACGTAACCTACAAGATAAATATCTTTTCCATATTTATCTAATACAAAACATTAAACCGACATAACAACTAGCAGTGTTTACAATACATTAACAGTGGTTACATATACTACTAGTAGTGGTTTAACTCCAGCAGTGGATTCATTCTTCTGTCAGTGGTTTCATCAACTCTAGCCGTGGTTCCAACACTTAGAATAATTCTTGTTCTGAAGAACCTAAAACCCAACAATCCTCCCCTAAACTTGATACATTCAAATAGAATTCTCAAGTTTCCTTTAAGCTCAAAACTTCTGAATTGGAGGATGTATCAAAACACTTACTAGCTTTAAGAATTTGCTCATACTTTAGCAACAAACTGTAAGCTTGATCATCATAGGGTTTCAACATCTTTAAACCACCAGGCTTCACCATCTGAGTAATAACTCCTGGATAATTATTCAATTTAGGATAATCTCCTTCTACAAGCATATGAATAACTTCTCCAGAAACTGTTAGCACATGAACTCCACAAGACTGATATAAAAACCATCTTGTAACTTGACCATTGTAGAGTCCTTTCCATTCTGGTTCATCATGAGTAGGTTCAAACAAGATCTTCAATTGATAATACACCCTTCTCTCATGACAATCATCTAGACATACATCACCAAATTTACTCTTGTAAAGCTTCCAAAGATTTATCAAATCATTTCTATCCAGATATTGAAGCATTTGTGAAAATTTATCAAACTCAGAAACTTCATTACTGACTCTTTGAATTTTCCAACATCCTTCACTTCCATTAAGCTCAAATGTATAAGAAATAATTTTATTACCATCTTCATTCACTTCTTTCAGTCTTTTAGAACCAGATGTCTCCTGAATCTCAGATTTTCTCTTTTGTCTACTTTTAATCCACTCTTCTTCTCTTTCAAAATTCATTGGATTAAAATCCTCATTAATCCTCATACACCTCAGATAAATTTCATGAATTCTTTCAAATGAACACTTACTTAGATTTTCAGAAATATATATACCTGAATTCTTGATAATTTTCATCATCACATTTCTCATTTCACCCTTTGTAGGAGGTTTTTTTCTTTGAACTTGCTTCTTCTCTTTACTGATCCTTCTAGCCCATTCACCCAAGATTCTAGCTCTTTCATCAACAGATAACAATGCCCATTCTTGAGTAGTATACTCATTCTGTATGCAATTAGAAGCTTGAAGATAGTTTTGTGTTTCATTCCATTCAGCTAACCATTTCTGAGTAGCCTCCTCTTCTTCTTGCTTTTCTTTCTCTGCAGCTGCTTCTTTTTCAGCTTGCAGACCTCTTGTATACTCTTCATCATAAGCAATATGTTCTTGTCTATTCTTAAACTTCAAAACAGGTTCAACAATAACTTTTTCCTTTCCAATGTCTGATTGAGCCACCTTCTTCTTCAAAGGCTCACCAATAATCAAACTTTTACTCAAAGGTTTAGGTGCGGTAGGTTTAAGAACAGATACAATGGTAGATGTAGAACTGGATGAAGTTTTGCTTAGATTGATCAATGTACTTGAAACTTCCTTCTCAACTTCTTTTGATTTAGGTGGTGATACAGAGGTGGTTGTAATAGCAGTGGGTAAGACTAAAGTAGGAGTGGTAGTGGTTACCTTATTGGAAATTGCAACAGTGGTTTCAAGAACATCAGCCGTGGTTGCGAACCTGCTGTCGGTGGTTGTGTCTGCATCACCTCTTCTTCTACCACGTCTTCAAACTTTCAAGAACAACTTCATTCCTATCTTTATCGAGATACCACAAATTGCTCTCCTTGATCTCCACTATCCACATCCTCATCCATAAGCACACCAACAACCTCCCTAAATTCATGCCTTCACTCCTCCCTGCTTGGATACATCCTCCAAAATAACATCCTTAGAGGAGTCCATCCTCTTTTCGAATCCTAACCTTTCGTAGCGGCAATCCTGTGTCTTCTAACTTTTTCCAAAGACAAACATTCTGTGCTTCAACCTCCTTATCTCTTTTCCCCGAAACACGCCTAACCCCTCAAGACTTGAGATTGTATTCTCCATAGTTGTACATTTAACCGTCAATTCATGTAATTGTTCAAGAATATCCTCCCACTTAGACATGTGTTAACCGGTCAAGAGGTGGTTCATTGGAAAAGTTATCATGTGCCCGATTATTAGCCGTCAATTCAACATCATGTTCTAAACTACCCTCATCACTTTGACTGTGTTAACGGGTCCGAGAGATGAATCCTTGGGTAAAGAAAACATAGCACCGCACCTAGCCTCGATCATCTATGCACCTCGATTGAGCCAGTTGGCGAGTGATTCCTCCACAAGTGTTGAGTTCCTAAGAACTCTCCACAATAGGAGTTGCCAAAGGTTGGGTCTTATGTATGTTTCCACCGTCACGACCAAAGCATGTATCGATGGTGGAAGCCCTTCCAATCATGTCACCTCCACAACTTGTGATAGCCTCATGAGCTACACCACTAACACCACTGAGGTAGCTTGGTGCTCTTCCTTCTCCTAGTCTACAAAATAGGTTTAGCGGTGAGATCCGTTGACTAGCGGTGGGTTCGGTTCAATAGCGGTGGGTGCGGGTTCATTGAACTGGGGTTGTGATCATTATCAAACTCGTGAACATCGAGCAAATTGATCATGTGTGGGAACAATGGGACAACTCTTATTTGGAAATTTGGATTCGATTCCTCATATGTGCAAAACCTTAGAAAGCATATAATGCACCTCATACTTCCTATTATGTTCAACAGGCTCTTCTATTTGACTATCCACAATTAGTTGAACAAACCGAGGATATAAGTAAAATTTACCCTTCTTCCTAATATTCTACACAAACCCTTCATAAAACATCCTAGACCAATTAAATTTCCTACCGTCAGATAAACAGATTATTGCAGTTGCAATTTTGGAAGGAAATTCATCAAACCCAGTGGTCTTGTTACTCACACACATCAATAAAGTGTGAATCAAAAACTTCCATTTAGGAGAAAATAAACCTTTCAGAAATTTTACCTTGTCTCCCCTTCTTGTATAACCTAACCTTTCTAAACCAGCAAAGATTGCATCATCAGAAAGATTAACTATACCATCAGCATCATCCAATTTTAAAATACCTCTAAGAACTTCCTCATCAACCAAAACCTCATTCTCATCCACAACAGTACTAAAAACTTCTACACCATATCTCTCTTCAAGCTTAGCATTACCCCATAATTGATGTACATATGCTTTAAGAATAGTGGGTGCTACAGTGAGTGCAAAGTGTATAAGAGTGTGATTAATGAAATCAATCATGTCATGAAAACCTTCTGAGTGGTTGTTCTTGACCAAATAAGCAACTAGGTTATGGGGTTTGGAATATAGTGACGGCATTGTGATTGGTTATAAGATATGATGTGGGATTTGTGAAATTAGCAGGTGGGAGTGGTTAGGGTTAATGTTGAGCGCCAATTGGAAGTGATTTAAAGATCAATGAAATGATCTGGCAGTGATTTGGGGGAATGTATACATTATTATCAAAGTTACAAAACAGCCCCTCAAGTATCCATCATCAGAAATATACTAGCAGTGGATTGAAAACCACTAGCAGTGGTTGGAAATGCCCTAGTAGTGGATACAGCAACCAAACTCCAATCAGTTGACCAAGATAACAGCAACCAAATCAAGGCCAAAAATAGTGAGATTATGCAATAATATGAAGGATTACAAAGATTCACAATTTTTTTTTAAACTAAAACTAAACAGCAAAAGCTCCAAAAACCTCCAAAGTATACAAACCTTCATACCTGCATATCACAAACATAAACCAAACACTGAAAGTATAGTTAAGGTTAGCAGTGGTTAGAAAAGAACTAGAAGTGGATGCAAGAATTATACTGGCAGTGGTTAGACCAGTACTAACTACCCAGTCAACAGGTCAACTCCCAGTCATTAATCCGGCCACCAAAGTCAAAGACTTCATTTACTCCTCAACAACTTATACCTTGCCCACATTAACTTACTGATTTCACTTTAACTTCTATTAAACAACATCATACTCACATATTTCCCATAGTACTAACACACCAATACTTCTCTCTCTAAAAATCTTTCAAAATCTGCTTTACCAAAAATCACCATGAGCCATTCCAATCCTATCAATCTTTCATCAGACAGTTCATTCTCTGATAGTGTTTGGGATGATGATGCCTGGCATTTTGTTCTGAACAATCCAGGTAGAACAAAGAGAGAGGTGTTTGAAGAGGTTTCTTCAAGAAAAAGAACTCAAGGAAGATAGCTCATGTGATGACACAAATGAAAGCACAGATGATAACACTTCATCAAGAGTCTTGAGTGTGCCTCCCCTTGCTGTAATAATCCCTCCTGATGAGCTACAAGCATCACCTATGGTACCATTGTTGACAGCACCACCATCAGAGGGTCCTTCATCATCCTCACCACCTGTTGGAGGAAAGGTGATTGGGCTTACATGTCCAAAGGTGTAGAGGGTGATTGATAGGCGTAGGGTACCAAAAGTGATGCCTGAGTGGGCCTTTCCAAGGAAGCCTTAGATGGTGGGGGAGAAGATGTGAAGATTGTGTTCTTAGTTGGTTGTGTGAGCACTTTCTGATGTAGTCTCTTGTTAGTTGGTAGCCATGGTTGTAATCACTGCATCTTGTATGCAGTTTATGAAATATGAATAGTAAAACCATGTCTTTTCTTTTAAGTCTCTTGCATTCTTCTAACAGTGATTTTGTTTCATGACTCTGCAAAAATGGTTAGTGGGAACACAAAGAAACAAGCAGTGGTTGCAGTAGAACTAGCAGTGTTTAAAACAAAAGTAGCAATACTCAGATTAACTAATAACAATACAAAATTTTACAAACTTTTACAAAACAATTTGAGATTTAGAGATTAATTATTCCAATACTGACTACAAGGTACTGAAACCTCCCTACATCAAAAGCTTTAGTGAGAAGATCAGCCACATTGAAATCAGTATAGATTTTGAACATTTGAATCAACCTTTTCTCATTACAATCTCTAACAAAATGGTGCCTTATCTCAATATGTTTAGTTCTAGAATGTAAAACAGATTTTTAATGATGCATATTGTAATCGTTATTATCAATGTAAATCTTAGTATGCATGAAATTGTACCCAAAGTCCAACAATTGATTCTCAATCCAAAGCACTTGTCCACAAAGAACTAGCAAAGCCCACATACTCGCTCAGGTTGTAGAATTGGCCATAATTGTTTGCTTTTACACCGCCATGAAATTAGTCTGCTTCCCAAAACCGACATCTACCAAGAGTAGACTTCCTATCTAAACTAGCACCAAGATAATCACTGCCTCAGATAGGCCACCAAATCAAATTCGAAATCCTTAAAATACCAAAGGCCCAATTTAGGATGACCTTTAAGGTATCTAAAATTCTCTTAACAAAGATTCATGTGTGTTGTGTTGGGTGTGACTTGAAACCTTCCACACACACAAACCGAGAACATTATATCCGCCTAGATGTCATGAGATACATCAAAGATCCAATCATGGATCTATACAGCTTCAAATCAACTTTGGGACTTCCATCATCAGGCAGCAGTGGTTTCTGAGTTTCCATTGGTGTACTAGCACTCTTAACATCTTGAAACCCAAACTTCTATAAAACATCTGCCACATACTTGTCTTGACTAATGAAGATACCATCAGTCCTCTGTTGAACTTGCAGTCCCAAAAAGAAAGTGAGTTCTCCCATGGAACTCATCTGAAACTTGTCATGCATAAGTTTCTGAAAGTCTTTGCATAGCTCCTTATTGGTTGAGCCAAATATGATGTCATCTACATAAACCTGAACTAGCAAAATGTCATCCTTTAGCTTCCTAATGAACAAAGTCTTATCAATCAACCCTCTTTTGAAGCCATTGTCCATCAAATAAGTAGAAAGGCACTCATACCATGCCCTTGGAGCTTGATGCAAACCATACATAGCCTTTTTCACCTTGTAGACCTTATCAGGATGAGCAGGATCTTCAAAACCAGGAGGCTGACAAACATAAACCTCCTCTTCAATAGTACCATACAAAAAGGCACTTTTAACATCCATCAGATACACAAAAAAGTTCTTGTATGAAGCATATGCCAAAAACAATTTTATAGCTTCAATTATGGCAACAGGGGCAAACACTTCATCATAATCCAAACCTTCGCCTTTGTGTATCCTTGAGCAACCAACCCGGATTTATTCCTCACCACAATACCTCTTTATCCCTTTTATTTCGAAACCCATTTAGTCCCAATAGCCCTTTTTCTATTTGGAAGGTCAACCAATGTCCATACTGCTTGAAGCTTAAACTGCAATAGCTCTTCTTGCATTGATTCAACCCATCCTTCTTCTGATAAAGCTTCTTCAACTCTCTTGGGCTCCTTTTGAGACATAAAACAAGCAAACAAACAATTTTGCGGATCTTTATGAATGTTCCTTTTGTGAAGTGATCTGGCAAACAAACCTTGTTCAGGAAAAGGTTGTTTGTTCATAGCTCTGCTTCTTGTTTGAACTGGAGTATTCAGATCTCCAAGAATTTGCTCTTTGGGATGATTCTTATGAACTCTGGTAGTAGGAATTGGACTCTCTGTGATGACTGTGTCTAAATTAGTAAAATCAGTATCATTGATGTAGTCATCCAAGTTTTCATCATCAGTAGGAGTATCCCTTTGTTCCAAATTAGGCATGTTAGGATCAGTGGGATACTCATCATCACCAAACAATGGTTTGGCAGGGATTCCAAAGTAAGAATCATCATCTGTACTTGCAGCAGTGTTTGCACTTGTACTAGCAATGGTAGATATTGGCTTAGAAGTGGTTTTATTAACCTTAGCAGTGCTTTCATTTGGCTTAGCAGTGCTTTCAGAATGCTTCTTCTTTCTTTCAATTTCTTCTACCGACACTGAATTATCTTTCAACAACTCTTCCTTATCTTGATGATGATCAACCTTACTTTCAGAATTCAAAACATCATCATCAGTGGGACACTGCTTTTCAATGATGGGTGAAACAGAACCAGCTTTCCACTTTTCAACCAAATATAACTCCTTTGGAGAATCAGCTTCCTTAGAATTTGTTTCTTCATCAGAATCCTTTGGTGAACCTATATCAACATTAGTGGAAGTTCCTGCAATGATAGGCTCATAATTCATAGATTTGGTTAGCATATCAATATTAAACAACCATTCTGGTCCTTTGGTCTCAACACTAGGAGTCTTTTCACTAAACTTAACATGTAAGTTTTCTTCTACAATCCTGGTCCTCCTATTGTATACTCTAAAGGCTTTACTATGTGAAGAATAGCCCAGAAAGTATCCATCATCTGCTTTCTCTTGAAACTTGCCTAGATAGTCTATGGTATTTAAGATAGTAACAAGACACCCGAAAGGTTTTAGGAATGCAATCATAGGCTTCCTATTATGTAACAAACTCATAGGGGTCTTGTTATGAGGCTTCACTACCTTACTTTTATTATGCACATAACATGCAAAGGCCTCACGACAAAATTTCAAAAGGTAGTTGGTAACTTAGATTCGACAACATTGTCCTAGCGACCTCAATTAGTGTCCTATTTTTCCTTTCACCACACCATTCTTTGTGGTGTCCTAACAACACTAAACTATCTTTCTATACCCTTAGACACACATAACTCGATTCATCACATCATTCTTAAACTCGGTTCCATTATCACATCGATTACTTTGACTTTATGGTTTACTAGATTTTCTATCTTAGTAATGAAACTTTTGAGGATCTCACTAGTCTCACTCTTAGCGACCAAAAGTATACCCAAGAAAATCTACTATAATCATCATGATAACTAGGCAAGACTTTTATGGTTCAAACTTTTAACAAAGGTAGGTCCAAATAAGTCCATATGAAGCATAAACAAAGTGGTTGTGTAATGGTGTTTACGCTTTGGTCTTACAAGAGGCTCTATGTTGTTTTCCTTTCTCGACAGCCACATAAAGTTCTTTACACTCAAAACCTTAGAAGGTAACCTCTCACTAAGTTGCCTTTACCGGTTTGTTGATAGTTTTGAAATTAAGGTATTCTAGCCTTCTATGCCACAATATAGACTCATCTATCGATGCCTTAGCAAACAAACAGTTAAGGACCTATTAGGAATAACATCTTTAAGATCAAAACAATATATGTTTTCCTTTCTAGGAACCCTAAGTCGTATATACTTTTCATCGCATTTTGAAATCGAGACAACACCACACACCTCGGTTTCCCAAAAAGTACCCGCTTTTCTTATCACATTTAAGAAACACCGAATAAATTGTACTTTAGTCCCTATACCGTATAGACCTTTTCAAAGTCTAATTTTCCTGCTTACGATTGTGCCTCGCCAAGTATCTTTCCTCCCTTGGATCATTGCCAAATTCCACATATCCTCCATCATAAGCTTCAAAATCCTCCAGTTTGCTCTCATCCCATGTCATGTGCCCGAGCAACCACTATAAAAATTCATTTGTCTTTAGCTCATCTTGTAGATTGCCTCGCACATGAATTTAACCAAGTTAGTTCCTTTTGTGGACCCAATCCAATACTAACTTGGGTCCGCCTTGTGCATCAACATAATCAAACTTCTTTAGGTCCATTGATGCACAGCTGGCATGATGTAAAACCTTGGTCTTAGGCTTCCATTGCCACTAGCTAAGGCCTTATGACATAAAAATGGTTTCCAACCACCGTGTCGCTTATTACCTTTGGAATTTTTAAAACTTATTTTGAATCGGTGGTGATATTACGCTTAGCGGTGGAAAGATTTTGCTTAGCGTTGGTTGGAACCCATTTAGGTGCAACCCATTTAGGTGCAACGATGATTATAGATTTTGTTTTACCATTCCTCATTAACACTGCTCTGGGAACCATATTTTTGTTAGGAGGAAGGATTGTTTTCTTCGAAAAGTTTTGATGATTTACCCTCCTCCAATGATTCCAAACTTGTGGTTGGTTTTTATAACAGTTTCTCTGTAAGTGCTCAAAACTACCACATTTAAAACAAGCCTTTTTAACACATTGAAACTCATCTCCTAACTGAAGAACAAAGAACTGCTCAGTTAAAGGACTTCATTCAAATGAAGAATAATCAAGCACTTCAAGATGCTATTGTTTCAGTCAAGAAGGGTCAAAAGAAACCAAGACAACCAACCAAGGCACAGGTGATTTCAATGATGAAAGATTATTGTTGCAAAGTTGGTGGTTGGAAAAGGCATCAATTCAAAGGGATGAGTGATGATAAAGTTGAAGGTATTTACTACAGAGTTCAAAGACAAGATAAAGATTTTATTCCTATGAACACTGAAGAAGAAGAAAGAAGATATCCTCATCTGAAGAGAAAAGCCAAAGAAAGTGAATCTCAGACACATAAGAAAACAAAGTTTGCTGAAGAACAAGAAGTTCCAATTGAGAAATTCACTGAAGAACAATTGACTGAAATGATTGTGATAGATAAAGAAGATTTTTATCCTGAACCACTGCAAGTCAGGCATCCTATCATTGATTGGGAAGTGTTTACTACTAGCAATTTTGCTCCAACATGGAAGATTACAAGGCTAGGTGGTGAAACTTCATCATTCATTCAATTTGAAGAACTCATCAAACCATGTGAAAGACATGATCTGGATACTTTGTGGAGATTAGTTCAAGAAAGGTTTGATGTTGAAGATCTTAAAGATATGAAGGAAATGCAGTTATGGGTTAATCTAAGAAGGCTCTATGAACCAGATATTGATGATGATTTCTGGAAATTCTCATGTTCATGTCCTGGTACTAAATGGTTTTATTATGATTCATGTGAAGTTTATCATGTTTCTACAGCAGATGGAGTGGATGCATTTATGTTTGCTGAGAAAGAATACCCACTCAGAGCTAGAACTCTCAATGTGCTATTGTGTACAACAATAAGAGTTCATGAAGATAATGAGAAGGTCAGATCATTGTTACTTAGGCTTCAAGATCAATGTTCAAGAGCTATTCAGGAGTTAAGAAGAAAGAGAAGTGTTTGAAAGAATTCCCCAAATCCTTACAGAAGATTCAGATTGAAGAAACTTATTGATTTGCAGAGAAATCATAAGTTTAGGGAGGATTGTTGGGAATAAAGATAACGCTACCACCGACACGCTTGTGGTTAGCATCTAAAGATTACACTAGCGGTGGAAACTCATTACCACCGCCAAGATAATATTACCACCGTTTTGTTAGGATAATTGTTATGTATCCGTGTGTTGATAAGTATAGAAAAGATCTTGTGTATATTCTATATTGTTAGGATTATACTTATCTTGTAAAGGACTCCTTGTGCTATAAAAGGAGATCCTAGGTCATTGCTTAGAATACGTTTTATTCATATAATCTTCAAGGTGTAACCCTAGTGATAAGCAAGATCACTCGTATTATTTCTTAATAATATTGGAGCTTTGTGTTATTCTGTTCTCACCTACATTACATCATAAACCATCTTCTAAGTATTACTAAGTATATTCCGAGTGCTTATTAATATAACTCAAAGTATCACCAACACAAGGAGTGTGTTAAGATCCATCAGAATCCTTTACTGTCATTGGATTGATAGTTAGTAAATTCAGTGGAATAGTCTTGAGAAGCAAGAGTCTCAGGGTTCTTCCATTTTCTATAGTCAAATAAGGACTCATCATAATCTTTTTCAGGTTTAGGAGTATAATCATCATTAATTGGTGGTGGAACTCCCTTGTTGTTGTCAGTTTTAGAAAATCTATGATATATAGGTTTACCTTCAAAGTCACCTTTTGAATTAACAAAAACATTTTCCATCACCTCTTCCTCATACTCTAAAACTTCTTTATCAGATTTTATCCCATACCCTAAACCAATTTTACTTTTTGAGCTCATTCCTGAATTTACTAGCTTCCACAGATTTTTATTACTATTTTGCCATGAGTCAACTATCCTTTGAAACTCTTCTTTATCTTTAACAGCCTTCATTCAATTCCTCTATATTTTCTAAGCTTCTCATCTTTTTCAAATATTTTATTTTCTTAGAAAGTAAGCTTTTCATTAAGAGATGCATTCTGTTTTTGAAGAGTATTTACTTGTTTTTCTAATGTTTTAACAGCATTTTCATAAGCAAGTAATTTAACTTCTTGATCACCTAATTGACCCATATGTTCATCACAAAAAGATTGCAGTTTATTATATGAATCAGTACGAATTTTTGAGCATAAAGTTACCTCACTGCTGGAGGTTATGGCCATGAGAGCATGATTGACTTTTGTCCCCTCAGTAGGATTCTCTCCCCAGTTAATCACACTAGCTTCCAAAGTTAGCAGCCCCATATGACTCTTGTCTTCCTTCTCAACATGCCTAGGATAAAGGAATCCCTTTTCTTTTCTTCATTGGCCTCCTTTACTGTACATTCCTTAGCAAATTGGCCCCTTTCTTGACACCTGTAGCACTTAAGCTTTGACTTGTCAAATCCTACTGGTCTCTTTCCATCAAAACGGACTTGCCTACCAGTCTTCTTGAAGAACTTCTTCATCCTTAAGGCAATCATGGCACATTGCCAGTTTATATCCATTTCCTCCATCTCCTCATCTTCAATCTGATCCAAGTCTTCATTTAGAATATTTTCAGATTGATTAGAAAATAGTGAGTAGATTATCTTATCAGCAAAACCAGTAGCCTTATCATTTTCCTTTATACCAGAAACTGTATAGCTACCAGAACTAAAACCACTACCAGACTTAACTTTGGTTTTAGTGCTCTTGCTTCGAGAGACAAAAGCAACATTGTTGTCACTTGAAGAAGCTCTTGAATTCCCCTTTATGTCTTGTTCATAAACTCTAAGATTATTATACAAGTCATCTATTGACAGAGTGTCAATATCTTCTTTAATTCTCATGATCATTGCAAGGTTTGACCATTCATTGGGCAATGATCTGAGAAACTTCATATTTGCATCTTCATTAGATACTTCAGATCCATGTGCTTCTAACTGTGATAGGATTTGTTGGAATCTTTATAGCCTTTCTCCAGGCCTTCAGAATTGCTAATGGTAAACGCTTCAAACTGTTGTTTATAAACAGCTTTTTGCATTTTCTTGGAGTTAGCATTTCCTCCAAATCTGATTCTAATAGCCTCCCATATCTCCTTAGCATCATCTATACTATGGAACCTTCTGAGATGTTACTTTGGTATAGCCATCAATAAGAGAGTTCTTGCCTTTCTTTCTTTCTCTACAACAAGTATATCTGCAGCAGAGATTGGTGGAAGAATCCTGACTATGCCATCTTTACCTTTGGAAATTCTCTTCTTTGAATTCCCATTCTGGATCACTTTCCAGACCTTATTATCTACATATTCCAGATAATATTCCATCTCCATGGCCCAGATGTTGTACTCTTCCTTTTCCAGAATAGGAAGTTTGAGGTTGGAGATAGTTGTTGTTGCATGAATTTGTTGTTTCTGTTGTTGTTTCTTAGATCATGCTTCTGATGCTTCAGATTCATGGTCAGTAGCCTCTTCATCACTAAGATGATTTGAGAAATCATCATGATGAGACATTCTTTAGGATTTTTGAGTGAGATGAGATGAGTATTGTTGGTGAGTTTTGTTTCTTCAATTCAGAGTCCTTCAACAGGCTCTGATACCATTTGTAAGTCCAAAAGTTTATGGATCCAAGTAGCATTGAATGACTAATAGTAAACTTGAATAAATCCAAATTACTATATGAAGAACTCTTTACAAAAGCTTAATGTGTTAATGCGGAATCTTAACACACAAAGTATGAAGAACACAAGAATAACTAACTTTGTATTTTCTATTAATTTGCTCAAAGGCTAATGCTTACAACTCGTACATTAACCTAACACCTTAGGGATCTTTTTATACTTCAAGGAAACCCTAATTTACTAACAAACTTGTAGAAGGGTAAAGATATATTTTCCAAAGATATCTCTACACATACATATCTATTCATAATATAACTCTAACAAACTATTCTGTTTTTGACATAAACAGACTTAACTATCGACTACAAGTTCTGCCAAACTTAACTCCATTAGTACTCGCAGACTTAACTACCAACAGACTTAATTCTAGTCTACCAGACTTAACTACTAAAGCTACCAAAATTAACACTAAACATACTTAAACATACTTAAATCTATTTTACAAAATATAATTCCAAACATTCTTGAAGGACATTTCATTCATATGTCTATCATAATCCGAAGTGTATTCACCATTGAGAAATGACCGAAATTGTATGTGGATCACCTGAAGTGCAGCCTTAGAACTTGCTTCTTGAACCTTTTCTCTGTCAAGTTGTTGTTCCAAGTTCAAAAACAATGTGCCCGTAATCGATGATAATTCTTGATGGAAAAGTGTAATAACTGCTCGTTCGATTCCCATTTTGTATTTGTCGTCAATTCGAAGTAACTTGAGGTGTGAATGAAGTTGTCGATAAGGTTCAATGCAACTTTTCTTTTCCTTTTCAAGAGCATTCTGTAATTTTGACTGGTGCATTTCTCTCTCTTCAGAATCTGAACACGGAGATCTCACATCCTCATTAATTGATTCAATCAACTTTAACCGTTCAGTGTAGCATATATTCTCATGGTTGTCTACAACATCATACAATTTGAGTACTTTCGAAATCACTGAATCAGGAGTGTAAGACATGATGTTGTTGTAAATTTTAACGTGTTATGATAACAGTTGGATCGATTCAATAATTAGTGATTGTATGTTAAAAGGGATATTGGAATGATCGGATTAGGTGAATTATGTTAAATTGTGATTTGATGACGTTTGAATCAAATTACAAGTCTCAATCCTTGACAAAATGAAATTTCACCAAACCGCAGTGTTGACAAACCACAGGGTTAGACAAAAGGCAGTGACAAACCGCAGTACCAAAACGCAGGATTACCAAACTGCAGCAATCAAATCGCAGGATTACCAAACCGCAGAAATCAACTCGCAGTCCTATCAAATGGCAGAAAAACCCAAACCGCAGTGTCACAAACCGCAGGTCGCTTTCACCCGTACAGTACTTTTGTCCTTTCTCCTAACAAATCGCAGTCCGAAAATATTAAAATAATCAAACCGCACTCAGAACTGACCAAATTGCATCTGTAAGGGGACAAACCGCAGCCAAGAAATGCATACGAGAGACAAACCGCATAGAAGAATAAGTACCCTTTTTCACCTAAAACCACCTAAAATTCACCCTTTTAAACGTTTTTGCTTGGTTTCTTTTGCACAACTTGATCCTAGAAGGTTATAACTATCTTAAAAACACTTACTTTAACATCAAAAACATGAGAATCAAAGGAAGTCACTTATGAGTCCAAAAACCTTCCAAAACCAATTTTTGATCTAAAACCACCAAGATAAACGCACATACAACCTAGCTAATCAAACCATAAGCTCTGATACCAATTTTAATCTATTGGATATCATAACACCACAATCAAACAAGCTAAGAATCGTGTATAGTCTAGATAGAGAAAGAGAGAGATGGGATGTTTGTAGAGAGAGAAACAAAAGGAAGGTTAGATTAACTTGTAAACATCCAACCTCTCCACGGTCTTACTTATACCATCAGAACTATCTAAATAACGTTATGTCTACGAACTAACTTATGATAGACTATTGTTGGGGCGACCGACACTTCAACATGGATTTTCTAAAGGCAAATCACCTATAAATGTAGGGCTATTTATACAATATTCTACGCCTTCCTTCATCGTTGGTCCTTTATACTAAAGATCGGATCGAAAATTTGGTTTTCTTACATTTCCGTCCGCTTTGCTACACGGGTAAAGACCGCGTCCTTCTTCCACGGTCTTACTTATACCATCAGAACTATCTAAATAACGTTATGTCTCCGCTTTTAACCAACACTTATGATAGACTATTGTTGGTTTGTCCGCTTTAACACGCGACCGACACTTCAACATGGATTTTCTAAATCCCAACAAAATTTAATTGGTCATCGCATGAAAATGTGAAAACGAAGAAAACGTAAAACGAATGAAATGCGCACTTGAAAACGGACGTTTTCACAATGCATACCAAAACATGCTTTTGTTATGTGGTTAGCTTTACATAATAAACTTCTAACCCAAGACAGAATTTTAATGTGGAAACCTAATGAAGATCTTAAATGTGCCCTATGCAACAAATGTCCTGATTCCCATTCTCACATGTTCTTCTCTTGTGAGTATGGCCAAGAAATATGGATAGAAGTACAGAAGATGCTCAATATGAAATTCTCAATCAATTGGAATGCAATTGTTAAAGAACTTATTAGAATGCCAAAGAACAACAATATTTGGAGTGTCTTAAGAAGAATTGTGTGTGCAGCAACTGTTTACTACATATGGCAGGAGCATAATAGTAGACTATTTAAGAATGAGAAAAGAGATGTGAAAACGGTCTTGACTATCATTAAAGAAGCTGTCAAAATCAAGGATGATGAGCCTTACTGTTAAAGAGTCTGCAACAGTGAAAGAAGTTTAGGCAATATGGGGTTTGAAACTGCAGAGGCCGACAATGGCTTGTACATGAATACTAAAGTTGTATAGTTTTTTTCTTAGTATAGTGCAAATGTTATAGTTTAATGATTGGCTTTGGTAGTAAGTTTTTTTTATAGATTAGGCCCAATGGGTATTGCAAAGGACCTGTCTTTGCTTTACTATTGCAGTTGTAACTCTTTTGTGATTATATAAAAATTCTCCTTTCACAATTTTTTTTTTTTTTTTTTTTTTTTTTTGTATTAAACTTTTTTATTGTGTGTAATAAACTTTCAAATTTCGATTATTGTGTGTATTTTATTACTATTTTACCCTTACTTTTTTTAAAAAATTTTAAAGCGTAAAATAATCATTTTACGTAACAGAATAGTGACAAAATATATAGAATAATCAAAATTTGAAAGCTCGTGACACACAATAAGGGAAAAAAATTAAATACACACATTAACAAAAAGTGACAAATATGATACTCTCTCCGTCTCAAAACTATTGTCAGAAGACAAAAATTACATAGTTTAATGAAAGTTGAGCCACTTTAATTTTCAACCACTCAAATATAATATTTTTCACTAAATTATCTAGTTTTTATTTAAAAAAGAAAATAAAATTTATTTTGAGACATCCCGAAAATAAAATATGAAGTATAATTTTAAGATGGAGAGAGTAATTTTTAAGCAATTAACCCTATAAGACATATATTAAACATATAGGACTCATTTTCTATTCTATCAATTGCACCAACAAGGCTTCTGATTCTAAATATTATAACTCAATCACTCTCTAATTAGTTGTCCAAGTAAACTCATGGTGTTCACTATTGAGTAATAGCATAATACCAACAACGGGTGAGAAAAAGACTCACGATCAATATTTCATTCAGAGTCCGCCATGAATAAAGAAAATAAAATACAGAGTGAAAAACTTGCTCATCGTGAACTCGTGATCAATATCAAATTAAGGATATTTTTTAGTGATTCCTAATTGGTTTTTTTATTTTTATTTTCATTTCAATATTGTTCTCCATCTATGCATTTTGATGTCTTTCAACATAAGTGTAGATTTTTAGTTTCAACTTTTTTTAAAAGCTCTTAAAATGTAAAGATAAAATCTTTGGATAAAATTTGGAAACAAATAAAATAATTTGTTTTTTCAAAATTCCGTCCAAAAATCATATATGATTTTTACTAATCATATATGATTTTAAAAATCATGTATGATTCGATTTTACTAATCATAGATGATTTCAAAATCATATGTGATTCAGAAAATCGAATCATATACGATTTTTGACCGAAATTTCAAAAAAAAGTTGTTAAAAATATATAAGAATGCGTATCTATGAAAGATAATTTAATTCTCGTCATGATAGATAATTTTTATCGTGAACGATTAACTGTTTTAAAGATATTTAATTTTTTAAAAATGAAAGTTTATCATAATAAAAAATGATTATTATTATTTGTTAATCAATCTACAGAAATTTTGATCTATATCAACTTTCGCATAAAATAATTTGGTTTAATAAAAAGACAAAATTGTGTTTGAACACCTACAATCTTTGCATACATGTGCGTACACATACCAAGAGAAAAACGTAGAGTTTTAATAGGAAAAATTGTCCACAGTTGGTTGAGTAATTTATTGCATTCTCTTTAAGAAAAAAACAATTTACTTATCAAAACAGAAAAATAAAATATGACAACGTGTAATTAAATAACACGAAAAATACACAAAAAGGTTCTGACATACAATAAAAAGTGCATATAAAAGTATATAGAAAATGCTTACTAATATGGTGCAGTTTGGTTGATGGGACAGAGTGTGCAGTGATCAATCAGAGATTTTATTGTTTGGCTTAACTTAATGCCCAAACATTGGAGCGAACCCCATATTGAGAGGATACTCAAATCCTTTGGGGAGGCTTTGCTTTTATGACAAAAATACTGTATAATCTCCTTCTCTCTTTTTCTTTTGGTTTCAACCGTATGCATCCACTGACAATGTACTATTCATCTTTTTTTTTATTTTATTTTTTTTTCTTTCAAACAATTATATCCACTCATTTATTATATTAATACTAAAATAAATATAAATCTCAACCTTATTTTATATCATAACATACAAAACAAACAACTTTTAACACAATTCAAATTCAAATCCAAATCATAATCTACAACTTTACATTCAAATCCAAATCCTAATCTACAACTTCTCAATAATTGTATTCATAATTAAATAATAATTGTTCCATTCATACAAACAAACAAGTCCGTATTCAACTTGCCTTTAAAATAATTATATATTTTTTGGACAATCGTCTTCTTACTATCTTTAAAAATAAAAATAAAAATAAATAAAATAAATAAATAAATTATTTAAAAATCAAGTCGAAGAGAACAAATTGGAGCTCTAAGGCATAAACAAAAGCAAGAAAACACAAAACTACATTACTAAATTTGATTGGTGAAATATGAGTTTGTCTTTTCTGGTTAAAGATAATGAACTTAGAATATGATTACACAATCTAGGCTCAAGCATCATAAGAACACGTATGACTCGAAAGTCTTGCATCTGTTTTTGGTTACGGGTCAATATAGGTTTGGTAGATTTTTGGTATAGTTGCTACTGCTGGCGTGATGTTCCATGAGACGACTCCCCAAGACATAAGCAACCCCCAAGGGCCTAACTCTCCTACTAAGGCACAACCGCCCCAAGACAATGCGCAATCCTTCTGCAAAACATAAGCCAATTTAGTACCAAGCAAAGCTAAATCAAGATATACCGGAGGGTTAGACATAACCCCGACATAACGGATATATGACATCACCGCGTATAAAAGCGAAAGGAATCTCGATCGTAATCCATCGACCTTTTCCGACAGACTCCAAACAGAAAGAAAGTCAACTCCTACCGAAATAGTCACTATCACCCACGCGACCTTCTGATGAGGACAAACTTCTCATCTATAAAAGGAGCCAAGTTATCGATTCAAGGTTAACTAATTCTCACCCCATTTTTTACATATCACTCTGACATTTTACCATACTCATTCTCACGCCGGAGCTTGGTCTAGGGATAAAACCCTAGGCGAGGCTAACGCGTGTTTTCTTTGTGTTCACAGATCCGTAGGGTCCTAATCCCAAGAGCTTTGCCGAAGGATCTTAGCTTGTTCAGGTAAATATAGATTTTTACCTCAACAAATTGGCGCCATCCGTGGGACGGCTATTCGAACTACCAAAGCTAGAAAATGACTGGTCCTACCACCGTAACACCCCCAGGTCCCTCCACCGAAACACCACCCGGAAACAACCCCCCTAACCTAGAAGAACAAATACTAAGCCACATATCATCACTAAAGACCTTGATACAGCAACATAACACAAAAAAAAGGTTGTAATAATGAAAGGGACATCTGATAATTTCAATTTGATCCTAGCTAGTGGAACAATAAAGACGAAGTGTCTAATTATAAAGCCTGTTACATGTACCCATACGGATCGATTTTGCGCGACGAAACCGAAAAGCCCTACCGAGAAATAGAAAAGAAAAGGATCCGAAAGGAAAGGTGTCGGAAGACTTACACAAACCATATAAGGATCGCCCCTGATGCCTGCTCACGCGCTGGATCAGAGTTCATTGGACCAAGACATGAGTTACCTAAGAACATAAAGCTTTACGACGGATCCTGACCGGATGATCTTGTCACTGCCTCCGGCAGCCCAATCATGGCGGCCGGCCGATGCTTCTGATGGTGTTGGATGTTCCAACAAAATTTGGACGGTCCTAAGTGGGATGGTTCGAGCGACACCCAATGGTAGTATAGACAATGGAAGGAGCTAGAGAGTGTCCAGAAAGATTCAAGGCCAGAGAAAGTGTCTTAAAGATCCGATGGAACTCACAAAAATCATGCGGAAATCTCATGGAACCCTCGCGAATTCAAGGAGAGTGGACCAAGAGGCTAGCTATATCCCTCGTGTTCCGGAATAATGCAGATATCCTCATTCATTAACGGAAGCAAGTGCCCTAATTAGTAAAGCTGCTTCTGATAGAATTCCAAGACAGCCATCAAATGATGAAGAGGGTAGACAATTTTGTACGCTCGAGGAAGCCTACAACACCACTGAGCTCCCAAAGGGAATGGAACCATAAGTCATATGCGGGTAGTCACCGGATCGAACCTCCGAATGGCAACTCCCGACAAGTTGAGGGGAGACCAAGAACATAACAAAATCCTCCGCACTAATACAACCCCTATTACCCTAAGCAAGGACGGATAACCACAGAGGCGCACTACGTAAGCGACTCACCGGAGAAACCATTACAGGAACGATACCAGCAATAGATTTGAACCTTCTTAAAAGCACCTAAGGAGATTCTAGCAATGTAGCTTCACTTAAAGTCGCCACCACCCCCACCTTTGAGTGGGCACCGGGAGGAAAACTTAGATAAGTTCTCATGATTATCATGGTGAGAAGGGTCATCTCACCAATGATCAAGTATTAACTCAAGGAGCAACCGAAAGCCGCTCGAGACGGCAACCGGATCATTTATTAAAGGACATAAGGCAAAGAGGAAGAAACCCCCCCAGAGATAATCAGCCCGGTAGAGGAAGGGTGATAAATATGGTATGCAGCGGAGGCAAAGACAGAAAAAGGAAGACCAACAACCGAGAGGAAGACTGGATGAATGTCTATATAGCTTTCCCCCCATCCTACCGGGGGACGTTTCCGAAGAGCCGCTGATAATTGAAGCAAATGTGGAAGGATACACCGTGAGGAGGGTTTATGTAGATCCAGGAGCAACTGGAAGTAATGTATGAACACTGCTTTAACTTGTGCCCAAATCAAAGCTAAACTAAGAGAAACAAACACACCACTAGCGGGTTCTCAGCGGCAATCGACCCCGGAAGATTGGACCTAAATGTTTGTTTTGGAACGATGGCTTGTATCACGAGCGATAATGACGCTTGCGAATAAGGTCCCCTCTCCATACAACATTATTCTGGGACGATCGTGCATTAGAGAATTAAGAGCAACCTTCAACCATCCACTCCATGATAAAATTCCCAACACCGAGGGAGTTGCAACCCTTGTTACCGCATCGCTTATCATCTCGATCAGAAGGTTAGAAAACAGCCATGACTGAGGGCTCTGGGAGCAAGAATAAGGAGTACCTGCGAAGAAAAAGAGCCTTGCAGAAAATGTAAGAAGTAATGATAAACCCTAAGTTTCGAACAACCGATCACCGCTTGAGGCAATTTTTCCAAAGAGTGCAAAAGGCAACCGTGGAACCATCGAAAACAACAAGGATATATTCGCATGGCAACCGGCCGACATGACAGAGTTCCTACGAATTATAGAGCACAAACTAAATGTCATGTGCACGATGTGCCAATAGCCCGTAAAAAGAGAACCTTCTCACCGAAAACCGCATAATCAATACCAAGTAAGAATGGTTGAAAGTGAATAGTTCGGCAAGAAATACCCCACATGGATTTCCAACCCGGTTTTGGTAAAGAAACCGACGAATATGAGAATGTGCATGGACTTCAAAAGCATCAACGCTCATGCCCAAAGGACTACTACCCACCCTAGAGATCGATCGGAAAATAGAGTCTCGTGATGGGGTACAATACAAGTGTTTTTGATGCATACAAGGGTACCACCAAGTTCGATGGCCAAGGAAGATGAAGAGAAGATGTACTTCTACACGGGCATGGAACTTTTTGTTATACCAAATGCCCTTCGGCTTGAGAACGCCGGGCAACCTATCAAAGGTTGGTAGACTCAACTTTCAAAGGGCAAATTAAGGTGAATTTGAGGTGTATATTGACGATATGGTAATCAAGAGCGTATGAAGTAGAGTTGTTGGCGCACATGGCGAAACGCTCGATAACCTCCGAAGAATCAACATGAAGCTTAACCCAAAAAGTGTTCGCTCGAGTTGAAGAAGGAAATTTCTGATACGCGGTTACGCCCAAGGAATAAGGGCCAATCCGATGAAAACAAAAGCGATAGCCGACATGCAATCGCCTTCCGATACTCAAGGAAATGCGTGAGCCTTGAAGGAAGCTCTCGCACCATGAATAGATTCTCTTCGATCGGGTCAAAAGCTTTTGCTCTTTTTCAACACGTTAAAGAACATCACGAAGACAACAAAAGCGAGTACCGATAAAGCGAGCAGTCAAGAGGCATTTCGTAAGATGAAGAGCATAATCTTAGAATCGCTTAATTTAACCGCCTTGAACAGGAGAAGATCTTTTCAGTACCTAGCGCAAGCAATGAAGCCATAAGCAGCAGTTAATGGTAGAAAGGAAGGGTAAACAAATGCCGTGCACTATGTCGCCAGTAACACCCACGGGCGTAACGAAATTATACCCCCGAAAAGTTGGCTTGGCCCTATTGCACTGCTCCGTGAGACCCAAAGATACTTAAGCCCACCCCATTAAGGCGATCACGCATCACCCCATTCGTGACGTGTTGAACAAACCCGAATCCTCGTGGAAGTTGATGAAGTATGCGGTCGAGTGGGAGCATACAAAATTACTTACATCCCAAGGCACGCCTGGCAAGTGGGACAGTGTCTTGCGATTTCATAAATGAAATACCGGCTCAAAGTAGTAGGAGACAAGGAAAGAGCAAGGAAATGTGCAACATCTCAACCGGCAGAGGAAGAATGGACACTGCTCATGTATTTGAGTGTCTAACAAGAAAGGCTCGGCAGTTTGGTGTTGATCACCTGCATCAAACAGTAGTATACTTATTCCCCTACCGAACTTCCCCAAAGACCAATAATGAGGCTGAGTAACGAGGCATTGTTGGTCGCCTAAGGATAGCCAAGTGCACATGAAGATTCAAGTACTAAGTGCTAAAGTGGACTCCAACCTAGTGTCAAGCCAAATCAACGGAGAGTTCACCACTTACAAGGAAAGCATGGCAAGATACTGGCTAAGGCAAAGGAGTACATTGATGTTTTAAGTAGTTCGTAATACAAAACATCCCTGTGGCAATATAACCGTAAGGCCGATGTTTAAGGTTAGATCGCCATTCGACCATCCGACTAAAGAAATACTTGTAGAAGTGTCGAAACACCATCAACGGAGGAAAAGGTCGTTTGAGCAATAGTGGAAGAAGAGGAGGAAAACTGGATGTCTCCAATCATCCGATGCATCGTCAAGGAAGATGGCCGAATGATGAAAATGAGGCAAGAACCCTACTGATGAAGATTCCCATTATGCAATGGAAGACTTGAGTAATGTTCAAGATATCATATTCGGGGCCCAATGTTAAGATGCGGGTCCATTACAGCCAATTATATGATAAGGGAAGTGCACAAGGGGCGTGGATGCACTCGTGTCCAAGATCCGTGGCAAAGTCGACTGCATAAGGATATTATCGCCGACTATGCATAAGGATGCCGTAGAGGTCATTCAAAATGCGAGTCTTGCCAAATACACTCCCTGTGCCTAAATTACCTAAGACTCTTATGACTTCTATCATGTCACCGGCCTTTCTTCCAATGGGGAATTGATGTATTGGCCCACCTCAAGCACTGGGAAAGTAAGTATGTCATCGTAGCTCATCGACTACTTTACAAAATGGATGGAGGCAAACCTCGCAAAGACCCTAGGAAAGGAAGTCATAAAATTTGTATGGGAAAATATCGTGTCGCTTTTGCTGTTGCATATAGTTGTAATCGACAATGGCAAAGAACTTCATCCATGACCCTTCCGTTACATGCGAAAAGCTTAATGTCAAACAGATAAACACCGATGTGGCACACCAAGCCAATGGTCCGTGGAACCAGGATCGTAATATTATTGTGTTTGATGATTCGAGGGTCTTGGATGATGGAAAACATGTTAGACATTTTAGAGAGAAAGTAGTAGAGATGGTGTTCTTGGTAAGGTTAAATAAAATGAAAGGTTAGATTCCATGCCACACCCTTCCAAGGATGGAAGGTATTTATAGTTACAAGACTACACGACCTCCGACGGCTCGGATCGTGTATACAAGGGGTAAAGACCCGCCCTTCCTCCACGGTGTTACACTACGCTAAACTAAACCGATAACTAACTAATAAACCTGATAAATAACGTAAATAACGACAAGTCTACGAGCTAACTTATGCTAGACTATAATTAAAGCGACCGACACTTTATCATGGAATTTCCACCCTAACAATCTCCCTAAGGGAGGTCACCCCATGAAATACATTTTGCATCCTAGCATTCTATTCATAACTTTGTTCTTGAGCTCAGAGACTTCAATTCTTCAATTCCGCAATCTTTGTGCTTTAGAAGCGATTCTTCAAAGTCCGCATTGTTTTGTACTTTGAGTGGAGGTCTTTGAACCGATCCACATCTTTGATGATCTTCGAGCTTATCGAGATCATCACCACAAGAAATCGGATCACCCTTTATCAGTGTTGCCATCATGTGATATTCGCGACTTTTGGACCGACATGTCGATAACGCCACACGCTGCTCGGGGTCAAGGAAACTTCCTTTCTTCGAAAGAAGTTTTATAACACCCCAGGCTGAACCTAATCATTGTAGTGTAGTAATTAGGGTAAGCCACCGTATTGATATCGCTCTCTAGGGGAATAGGAATGCTAGTGAGGAGTTACTACGCTAAGGTTAAGGTTGAGGAAGATTATTTTTGTATTTTATATTTTATGAAATGGAAAAGT
>CM040241.1:241470380-241544726 GCA_022545495.1 Chrysanthemum lavandulifolium | reverse complement strand
AAGGTGGCGGGGGTTGCGAGGTGAGGTCCGGTGGGAAGAAGGAGCGTAGGGAGGAAGCAGGTGGAGGTTTGGTGGTTTGTTGACGAGGGGTCAAAATGGGTAAGGGTCACAGTCGAAAATGGCGGGAGGGTTCGCGATGTATTTTGACAAGTCTTTTGTTTAATATAACAAGGACTTGTTTTGTATTTTCTGAAAAGACCAAGGACCAAACACATAATTTTCCAAACACCTTCAAGGACCATTATTGACAAGCTTTGAAAGTTTAGGGACCTATCTTGCCATTATTGAAAGTTAAGGGACCTAAATTGTCATTTTGAAAGTTAAAGGACCTAAATTGTAAATTTGTAAATTTAAATCTCAAGGACCATTTTGACAACTTAAGAATCCCTAGGGACTTTAAAATGATATTTCTCTTTGTTTGGTTTTACTGGGGACTTTTGACAAGTTTTGAAACTTGGGGACTAAAGCGCCAATTATGCAAACTTTATCGTTTTCACCGATTTTGATATTTTGCATTTAAAACACATAAAACACTTATTTGTAATATTTTTATCATTTTGATGTATTTACGAGTGTTTTCGGATGTTTTTGCGCTTTAAATATACAAAATGATGAGTATTTAGACACTCATCAATCTCTAAATTCCGTTGCTTTTAAGATAAAATTGTGAATCCGAGTTCAACTCGATTTAAATTTAAGAAAAAAGTTTAGCACATTTATTCACAACTTTTATTTCACCAACAACTTTCATTTTTTTCAATTTTTTCACTTTTTTCACTTTTTTTTTTCACTTAACTTTTTTTTTTTTTTTTTTTTTTGCATCATTCAAGCACTTTTACGATACTTTCATTTTGCAATATTATTCCGATTTTAAGAAAGTATGCTTTCCCAAAAATTTAAACAAAAAGTTGAACTATAACTCTTTATCAAAATCGCTTAAAAATTTTATTGCATAACAAAACGATTTTTATGTTCGAAGGTTTGAAAACGACACTATATTAGGTTCAATTAAGAGCTACTGGGAGAAAAAGCCATAGATTACTTATATAAGCTCTAAAGAGAACCAACTACTCCACGCTTAGCATTTTCATTTGCCTGACTCGTAAAAACTTAGCCTAATCTTTAAGGAAGCGACTAGATCAACACTCTAGCGTAGTCGGGATTCCCTTTGTTCTAACCTAATCAAGACTAAACTTTTATCAACACCGAGTGTTAACACTTTATTTTTATGCAATTTTTTTTAAATTTTGGGTCAAAATGGGGTACTAGGGACTAGAGGGTACAAATGTGACAAAATTCGGCTGAATTCCCCCACACTTAGAATTGAATATTGCCTTCAATATTCAAAGTCCCACAAGCCGATACTATCGAACGGAAAAAGGTAATACCACTAACCAAGTGTGTGGACGAAATCATTATTTTACACAAAAGGATTTTGAAAACATATCCTCGAGATAACGTTAGTAACATTGATCGGATATTAGGTAATTTGGATTGAAAACAGCGCATCAATCATCACGATCAAGGGATTCTGAAAACATGAGCAAACACACAAGAAGCAAACACCGTGGAGGTTTACCCCACACTTAGTTGTTAGAAAAGAAAGAAGTCGAAACATGGGTGAGAATCCATGGAATACTCTTGTTTTTGTTAACCGAAGTCGCTAGCTTGACTCGACCCGAATTCATTGGTTCGTGGGGAAGGTTTGGAGATCCGGGACAACCATGGATGGTCGTCCCTCCAAAATAATGCTTCAACCTATGTCCATTCACCTTGAAGTTTGGCCCGTCGGTTTGAGATAACTCGACGGTGCCATATGGAAAAACAACAACGGTGAATGGACCAGGTCCAACGGGTCTTAAGCTTCCCAGAAGATTTTCAATCTAGAATTGAAAAGAAGGACCCGGTCACCGGCGTTGAAAATCACGGTTTTGATCTTTGAGTCATGGATCTTCTTAGTCTTTCCTTGTAAATCAACGAGTTCTCGTGAAGCGATCACGGAGTTCATTTAATTCATTGAGTTGAACTTTTCGGTGATCACCCGCGACAAGGTCAAAATTTACATGCTTCAAGGCCCAATAGGCTTTGTGCTCGAGCTCGATCGGGAGATGACACGCCTTTCCGTACACAAGCTTGTAAGGGTACACCGATGGGTGTTTTGTAAGCGATGCGGAAGGCCCAAAGTGCATCTTCAAGTTTGTCCGACCAAGAGGCACGGTTTTCACCTCGGTCCTCTCCAAGATTCTTTTCAAACCCGATTCGATACTTCCACTTGCCCACTAGTTTGGGGTGATACACGGTCGAGACGGTGGTGACACCGATGCTTAAGCATCACTTTTGAATTGATCGTTGCAAAAGTGCGTACGCGATCACTAATGATGGCGCGTGGGTTCAAAGCGGAAAAGAGACTTTAAGAACTTCACAACTACTCGGGCGTGGTTGGTGGGTGGCGCTTTCGCCTCTACCCACTTGGACAAATAATCGACCGCCACAAGTATATACTTGTTCCCTCGAGAAGCGAGGAGCGGCCCATAAAGTCGATGCCCCACATGTCAAAGATCTCGCACACTGAATGGCATTTGAGGCATTTCATCTCTTTTCGAGATGTTGCTATGACATTGACAAGCGTCGCAAGATTGGACTAAGTCGTGGGCATCTTTGTAGATTGTAGGCCAATAGAAACGGAGTCAAATACCTTTTTAGCGGTGTAGTTCGGGCCATGATGTCCCAGTGGGTCCATTATGACAAGCCTTGAGAATTTCAGACTTCTTGGCCGTGAACACACCGTCGGATGACTTGATCCGCCGAGTTTTGAACAAGTAGGGGTCGTCCGGAAATAATGCTTAACATCTTTGAAAAACTTGTTCTTTTGTTGGGACGACATCCCTTTCACAACAAAGTTACCCGCATGATAGTTTGCAAAGTCGGCAAACCATGGGGTACTCGAATCTCGATGAGATACCACATTAAGTGTCTCGAGAGGAAATGTTTCGTTTATTTCCTTTTTCTCGAGCACATCTTGATGTGGATTTTCAAACGAGAGAGATGATCGGCGCTGGGTTCTCGGCTCCTTTTTATCACGGATGATGATATCAAATTCTTGTAGGAGGAGAATCCATCGAACAACCTCGGCTTTGCATCTTGCTTAGCAAAAGATATTTGATGGCGGTGATCCGTATACACTATGCTTTTTGACAAGATCAAGTATGGCGAAACTTCTCGAAAGCATACACCACGGCTAGTAATTCTTTCTCCGTGGTGGTGTAATGTGCTTGAGCTTGATCAAAGTTTTGCTAGCATAATGTATAGGTGGAAATGTTTTGACTTTCGTTGCCCCAAGGCGGCACCTATGGCGAAATCACTTGCGTCGCACATAAGTTCAAATGGTAATTCCCAATCGGGGCAACTAGAATCGGTGCTTCCGTGAGCTTCTTTTTAAGAGTTTGAAAAGCTTCAATGCACTCACTAGAGAAGCGAAAGGTGTCTTTTTCAAGAAGTCGGGTCATAGGCGGGATATTTTAGAAATCTTGAATGAAGCGTCGATAGAATCCGGCATGACCAAGGAAACTTCTAACTCCTTTGACATGAGTGGGAGGAGGTAATTTGCAATGACATCAACTTTAGCTTTGTCAACCTCAATCCGTTCTTAGAAATCTTATGGCGGGGACAATTCCTCTTTAACCATAAGTGACATTTCTCCCAATTTAGACAAATATTCGTGTTTTCTAGCGTTCAAGCATCTTGTCCAAATGGGAGAGACATGTTGGGAAAGAATCCCAAAGACCGAAAAATCATCCATAAAGACTTCCATAGTCTTTTCGATCATGTCATGGAAAATGGCCATCATACACCTTTGGAACATACCGGAGCATTACACAAGCCAAAAGGCATGCGTCGGTAAGCAAATGTTCCATAAGGACATGTGAATGTGGTCTTTCTTGATCTTGTGGTCAATGGGTATTTGGAAGTAACTTGAGAAACCATCGAGAAAGCAATAGTATTCGTTTCCGCTAATCTCTCAAGCATTTGGTCCATGAAGGGTAAGGAAAATGGTCTTTCTGAGTGGCTTCATTTAACTTTCGATAGTCAATGCAAACCGCCATCCGTAACCAATCGAGTAGGAATCAACTCGTTTTCATCATTTTCAACAACGGTTATGCCACCCTTTTGGGCACACAATGAGCGGGGCTCACCCAAGGACTATCCGAGATAGGGTAAATCAATCCGCATCGAGAAGTTTTATGACTTCTTGTTTGATAACCTCATGAATTTTAGGATTCACCCTTCTTTGTTGTTGGACCGCCGGTTTGAAGTCATCCTCCATAAGAATCTTGTGTGTACAAAATTTCGGGTTAATACCCTTAATGTCGGAAAGTTTCCAAGCGATGGCTCGCTTGCGTGACTTCAAAACCTTTATGAGAGCGGCTTTTTCATCCTCACTCAAGTCTTTAGCAATAATGACGGGTGATTTATTGTCACCCTCCAAAAATGCGTACTCGAGATGAGGTGGTAAGTCCTTAAGCTCGACCTCGGGAGGATCATTAGATTTTTCGATAGTTTTAATTTCCTCTTTATGAAGTTCTTGAGGAGGGAGTGAAGAAGGATCTTCATTAAGCATTTTCTCGATGAGAAGAATGTCTCCCTCGATGTCGATGGGAGCGTAATCAATTTCCGGTGAAACCGAGTCACTCGATAAGTAAGCTTCAATCTCTTCCAAGATAAAGTCACTTCCTCAAACGGGTGAGGGAGGGAAGAAGGCGACGATGGGATCAACCAGTGGGATTGCCACTCGAGAATCCAAGAAGTTCTTGAGAATACTCCTCGACACAATGTCAAGGACATCAATTTTGTTGACTGAATTGTCTTCATAATTGGGAGAGTATTTCGTAACTTGATCTAGATTGAAATAACGACTTCCTTGTTTACCCTTAAAGTGATTTCCCCTTCATCAACGTCGATCAATGCACGACCCATTTTCAAGAAGCACCTCCCAAGGATGAGGGGTACTCGAGGATCGGCATCAAATTCGACAACAACAAAGTCGGCGGGGAAATGAAACTTGCCTACTTTCACAAATACATCCTCGGCTATACCTAGCGGACGAGAATTTGTCACGGTCCGCAAGCTCGAGGATCATACATGTAGGTGTGAGTGGGGTAACGAAAGCTTCTTCCACATGGAGTGTGGCATCAAGTTAATGCTAGCGCCAAGATCGGCAAAGCGGAGCATTGAACTATTCCTTGAAAATCACACGGATTAGGAATTTTCCCGGGTCTCCTAGCTTTGGGAAGCTTTTGAGGATAACCGCGAACAATTCTCATTCAATGAAGTTTTGGCCATTTGAAATCTTTTCTTTGTTATTCAACAAATTCTTGATCGTCGGACCGAACTTGGGCATAAGAAGAAGGCGTCATGAAACTAATCTCGAAGTGCAAATCTTGAAAGATTTGAATAAGCTTCTCCATTTGTTGACTAGTTTTATCACGGAGCTTTTGGTCATTAAGCCTTGAAGGATAAGGAAGTGAAGGCTTAGGAATGGTCATCGGAACAACGGGTTCGGAATTGGAGGTAAGACCACAGGAGGTTGGACTTGTCGCGGTGCCATGGGCTTGAGATATGCACCTTGTCCTTTGATACCTCGGTTTCTCGTTCCACATCCCTTACCGGAGAAGGATTAGGCATCGAGGGTCCCTCATAAGACTTACCACTACGGTAGCAATAGCATTCAACTCACCCTTTGGGTTGGGAATGGTATTACTCGGAAGAGCTCCAGTGACTTTATTCTTTTACTTATGAGACTAGCAAACATGCTTTCAATCTTGCTATTAGATTGATCAATTTTGTTGCTAGTAGCTCTAAGCTCAGAAGTGAAATCATTCTTCAAAGTGGTAATTTGATTTTGCATGGACACCATCTTAGCTTCATTGTTTTTGATGTAATTAGCAATGTCAATGGAAGCTTGAGGAGATGAGGCTTGCACCGTTTTGTTCGGGACCTTGGAATCGGTTTTGATTGAAATTTCCTTGATTTTGAAAACCTTGATTTTGAAAATTCGATTTTGATTATGATTAAACCGATTATTTCATTTTGCACATTTGATTGTTCTCGATTTTGATTGAACCGGGTGGTCCAAGGTAATTGTTAGAACGATAGCTTAGAAGGTTACTGTCTCCTTGCGGTTGGTAGGAATTACCTCCCGTTGTAGGATCGAGCGACATATACGCTCTCTTGAGTGTAGCCACCGAGGCTGGACACTCGAAATAAGGGTGTGGACCACCACAAGTTTCACAACTTTTGTTCACGACATGCACTTGTTGATTATTATTATTTAGACTCATTTTAAGCACAGCAGTGGATATTTCTTCAATCTTTTTGGTGAGAGTCGTGTATTCGAAGATGAAAGAGTGGTAGATCTCATTGACTCACTCCTCTCGGTGAGGAATCCCAATAATTAATGGTGGGCATCATGTTTTCAATGAGATCATAGCACTCTTGGTCGCCTTTTCATAAAGGTACCACCGTGACATTGATTGTGTCACGATGTCTCAATGTTAACCCGTTATAGAATGTATCTATTTGGGTGACAAGCAACATATTGTGGTTGGGACATCGATGAATCGAAAGCTTATAGCGTTCCCATGCCTCAAATAAGGACTCATCGGGTTCTTTGCCGAAAATTATCGATTTGATGGTTTCGTCACCATCGGCGGTGGAAAGTATTTCGCCAAGAATTTGGAGATCATTTCGTCGAAACTATGGATTGAATTCTTGGGAAGACGATCAAACCATGCGGTGGCATGAAGCGTCAAAGAATAAGGAAAGAGGTATAAGCGAAGGGCGTCATCGGTGACCCCATTTTGCTTCATACTTTGGGTGACGGTGAGAAATTTGTCAAGATGCTTGTTGGCATCGTCACCCGGCCTTCCGTGAAATTGGCAAAAGCTTTGGACTTGTTGGATCATGTGATGCTAAAGTCCAAAGTCCGTGGCTTCGATGTTAAGCGGGACAATTGGACCACCCCGTCCATCCATCGTGGGTTGGCAAAGCTCCTCCATCGTTCGGAGATCGGGAGCTTGATCTTGAGGACCGGTCTCGGGACTTGAGGTCCGTTCCTTGGTTATGTGTCATTGTGGGTTGTTCAGCAGTGCGTATCTCGAGTACGTTTGCTTGGTTACTGTTACGTCTCGACAGTGCATGCACTTCCAAAACAACACTTTCAATTAAAACAAGACCGAGGCAAAACACGTGAACTTAAACCAATAATCCTAAGTGAATTGATCACTTCTATAAGATAAGCACAAAGGAGGCGGAGAAGCTTATTAGGTCGTGTGAAGCTTATTAAAAACCGCCTCTTTTCGGTATAATTTAATGTCGGGCCGTCCTTATACCCTCACACGTTTTTTATCCAATAGAAATAAACCAAATCACGAAGCGACACAAAGGCAAGTTTTAAATCTTTTGTTCGAAACTTATAATGATAACACCTCAGTTGAGAATGTTATATTGATTGTGTCTTCTATATTATTTAAAACAACAAACAAGAATCTTTTTGTATTTTTAATCTTTTACATATATATACAAAGAAAAGAAAAATATTTTTGTATTTTTGTATTTTTATAAAAACAATAACTTCACGAGGAAGGATCTTCAAGTCACTAATCGCAAAAATCACGATATTGTCGCAACACACCTCCCCGGCAGCGGCGCCAAAATTTTGATTCGATTGTTGTGAGTGGTGAAAAACACAATATCAATATATATCAAATTAACCGTAAAATTCGACAAATTAACCTTTTAGGAAAAGGGTTAACGTGCCAAACCTTACGGGTGTGATAAAAGTGATACCGGAAAAGTGATTTCCCGGGTCGTGTCCCAACGAGGTGTGAATGGAAGGATTCGTTGAGTTTTGTGATTTATAACTTGAATTGGTTTTGATGATTTGTTGATTTGAATTACGTTTTCTACAAATTAATTAACGGGAAGGTAATTAAGGCAATGGAAACCTAATCAACTACAAATTAACTATTACTAAGCCTAAGGAATGCTAAAACGAAGCTAATCTAAGTCCTAGGGTGCTAAAACTAAAAAACGAAGCTAAACTGCTACTACTAGTTAAACAATTGACGGTGCAATGAAATAACCAAGAAAGTCTCTAGAGCAGTTGGTAGAGGGGAAGCATGTGATGTTCGTGGCCTGATAGGGGAAAGGCCCTGGGTTCGATTCCCACACTAGTCCCTTTTTATCTCTCTTTTTTTTTTTTTTTTTTTTTTTTTTTTTTATTGTTTTCTTTTAACCAAACCGAAAGGATAAACTTTTAAAAGTACTAGGGACGTGAGCAGTAGAACTTAAGAAAAAAAAGCGAATAGTGGGCTTTAAAATAGGACACTTATCAGCAAGGCCAACAAAGGGTGTTTGGATAGGGGTCGCTAGGAGCTTTTAGGGGCTTAAAATAACTAGCGGAACCTCAAATGAAACTTCCAAACCGAACACTTAGCTAAATCCTATGATCCGAGCTTAAATCACCTAAACGTAAAAGGATTTCATTGTTCTAAATGGGAACAAGCAGGTTATTAATTTAAGGAAATTCCTAAGCTATCGAATGAACTTTAAAAGAAAAATGGCACTACTAGAGGTTAACTAAGCTGCTACATAAAATCTCTAATCCTACTTTGTCTAAGGTTCTTTTTAATATTACCTAAATAAACTAGAATCTACTTGATAAAAACACAATACAGGAGACGCAGCGGATATACGGCACTACCTAAAGGAGTCCTAAAACTAACTAGATGGGGATTAAGTGATTTAGAATACCATTAAGCACTAATGAATTAGCTAATCTTAAACAACTAATTTAGCATTTACCAACTGAAATAACTAAGTTAACTACCCAATAAGATAAGTAAAAGAAAAACAATGACCTTTGCTTGCGTGCTTAAAAGCAGTTTAGGTGGCTTCTTGGGAGTTTATTTTCGGTGACAATTGAGCTTCCGAGTCAACAACAAACTGTAATAACAAAGTTAGGACTCCAAGCATCTAAGAAAAACACCCTTGATCTTTTTTTTGGACCTAATAAATGATGAACTCAAGAAGAACACAACAACAGTGCCGCAGTTCTTGAAGTTCGAAGACAAGATTTTTTTTTTTTTTTTTTTAAATTTTTTTTACTAAAACCTACTTAAACTTTTGCAACTATTTTCTAAACATAACAACTAATCTAAGATCGAAAAAGGCACTTGACTTAGCAAGCCAAATGGGTAAAAAATGAATTTCTCGACCACTTTTCTTTTTGACCCAAAAACTCTTTAAATCAATTTCAAATTCAGAACTTAAGAACTCTTTTGATGCAAGCTGAAATACCACTTAATCCACACTTGTTTGAAGAATTAAATCCTACTGAATAAAAAAAACACTTGTAACAGTTAAATGAAAAGGAGATACTTTCATTAAACAAAATGTAACATTACAATGGAGATTGAAAAACATAAAACTGATTTTGAAAACTAAGAAAAGGGTGCCTCATATCAATGGCTACAAGACCCTATTTATACTAAGTGAGTTGGTCTTCCAATCCTTTGATGTGTGCTTCTTCAGTGAGAGAAAAAGTGAGCTGAGATACATGTGTGCTTCTTGAGACATAATCCTGGCCATCCAAGCATTTTGGAGACATCCCATTGATCTGACCATTGGTGGCTTCCTTGCATCTTGTGCTCCAATGGGAGATTGTGGGATTGCCAACTTGTAATGGCATCTTGTGAAGCCCATTGACCTCCTTTTCGACTTCCAATGGATAAGCGAGAGGATCGCCAAGGTGGCTTGGCGAGACATGTGAAGTGAGCTTGGCTTATTCTTGTCTTGATGTCTAAGATGAGGTGACAGGAGATAGTAGGGAGTGACTAGGAAGTAGCGAGGATTTTGGCGGGCTCTAATGTTTCGGGTGGGATTTTTTATTTGTGTATCGGTTTTGGGATAATGGGAGGAAGGGAGATGGATTTTATTCTTGGTTTGGAGTGATAAGGTTTTTAAGTTTAAAGGTTTTATAAAAGGATAAAAATGTTTTAAGGATAAAGGTTTTTTTTTTTTTTTTTTTTTTGAAATAAAAATTTGTTTTAAGAAAAATAGGATTTTTACAAATTGGGTTTTAAAAACGAGAATAGGATTTTGGCTTAAAAAGTGTTTTGGAGATTATTGGTATCGGGGAAAAATGGTGAAATGGGTTTTTAGTGGGTTTGGGATAGATTTTAGGTTGTTTTCCCCCTGATCACTCTCAAAACGTGTCTCGGGCTTCCGAAATGTAGAAAATCGCTTCCCTGCCTCGTCTTGGCACTTTTTCCGTTTCAACTCGATTTATCCGTTTAGCTCTGTTTTCAATCCTTTTGTACACGAAAGACATAAAACACACTCGAGGATATTTTTAACATATTTTGAGCGTATTTGGGTGTTTTAGTCATTTTGAGGTCTTAGGTGGGTAAAAGCGATGAGTGAATAAGCACTCATCAATAACCCGAAACTTGTTTTCAAAAACTCACAAGTCAATCAATAGTCTTTGATGAAACACGACACATGTTTTATATAACATTTGTCTCGTCAAATACTTTACTTATAAATGACAAGTACAATAATAGTAAGGAATTTCATTATCATAAGAGGCCTCTTTGGAGTTTCATATTGACGAGTTGTGGATATACGAATTAAAGTGTCCTGGCTCCTCATACATTCACTACACGACCTCTTGATTTTGATAGCCCGAACGATGGTACGAGGTTATTTATAAAAGGGCTATAGGCCAAACAACACTTAAGGGATACTTTAACTTAAGGATTCATGTATAACATCATATTGAAAGCCAACAAACTACATTTACTTGTACACTTATATCGTACACTATACTAAAATGCGAATACTATGCTTTCGTAGGTAATCGGTAAAGATCGTGATCTTGTCACACTCTACCGTCGATAAACATTATATTGTTACACTCCACTGCTGATCACTACAGTGAGTTTCATAGCCCCAACTTTTGTTTAACTGTTTTATAAACTCTTTTGGGGGAGATACATACTCTTGCTTTACTACATGCTAAAATGCTTTATTATGGACAATTACTTGAAAATGAATGCCTTGATCGTATTATTGCATGCCTAAGTTATTTATGCCAAAAGTCCCCAACATCATGGACCACTAATCACCGGGAGTGAGCGCAAATAATGTGGATAGGCCTATCGGAATTGACGAACCCGTCTCATATCGAAAATAACAAGGCGCACTATATTTGAGGTTATCTAGGTAAAGGGCAAAATACCTACCCGGGCAAGTTATTTATCAGATATATCGTCCTATGATATATATACAACGGTCAATGTGAGTGCCATGAGCTTAGAGCAATAATAACTATTAAGAAGATAATTGTACACATTGCAATTATACTACAAACTATATTGTCCATCATCGTTTTCAAACCTACGAGGTTTCTATTTTGTATTGACCGGTTAGGCAATCAAACGCACTATGGGCGTGAGCAACAACGTAGCCCACTACTTTCATAAACTTGATATCTTGTGATCAATCGATTTGCTTACAAACCTATGAACTCACTCAACCTTTGTGTTGACACTTTTAGCATGTTATCTCGTGTTCGAAAGGAATTAGCTGGCATGGCATGTGAAGGCGCACGGAAAACATTTTGAAGATAATGCATATATTACCATTCGAAAAACATTACAACTTTTATGTTGTACTTTTTATGATTGTACAAACTTGTGGGACCTCTGTTTGTAAACTCTGATATTTTAATCGAATGACAATTTATTTCAAAACGTCTCATTTAGAGTCGTTTTCTGTTAACTTGTGCTGTGAACTATGAAGTAATACCCTAGTGACACAATCTTCCGCCGCGATAATTTTGGGGTGTTACAACGCTTAAAGTGTTTAACGTGTGATATATATATATATATATATATATATATATATATATATATATATATATATATATATATATATATATATATATATATATATATATATATATACATGTAAACTAAAGGAGTTAAAATGAAATGAGTCGAGATGAATACTTACTACACTGTGTAGAGTAGAGATGTAACGTGAGATTAGAGTGGCTTGTGAACTATTCGACCCTTATTCTCCTTATAATGCTACTCGACTAAATATTTTCCCAATGTTTCCTCTAAACCTTCCTTCGATTCGCTTTCCTTTTCTTCCCTTTGATACTCACTGTGGACGATTTGGTGTAGTGTGAGAGTAATTGTTTGAGAGTTGAATGTGTGAGGTATTTGTTATGAGTGAAGCTTATGGAAATTTGCTAAATGTTAGAGGTTTATAAAGTATGCATGAGTATGGTCTAAAGATTAAATAATTCTTGAGTTTTGTTTGGTTTTGTGAGGCGTGGAGGTTGGCAGCGAGTTTCATGGACATGCAAGGTCTAGGTAAGCTCAATTTCATGTTTAGGGAACACATTAACCAAAGGTTATCTAAGTCAAAGGGTGGTAAAGGTCTAGGATTAATTAAATATTGTTGTTAGGGTGGCTAAGCATGATGTTGTGTCTCAGTCTTTTTCACTCTTACACGCCAACATAAGGATCAAAGGGGAATGAACTTGGTTACATGTTGTTGAGTGGTTTTTCCTTTCCTTTTGTTCAACCTGTTACAAGACACAAACAAAAAGAAAAGAGTAGTCTTAATACAATATTTCCTTAGTTTCCATTTGGGTGTGTTGGGTTAGCAGCGAGGCCCAAAAATCAAAGGTGTTGGGCTCGGTTATTGGATCGAACACAAAACAAAGAAACAAAAGCCTAATGGTGAAAGTGGTGTTGGACTCGAAATGGGTAACGAGGCCCAATGATAGGTTGGGTTGGATCGTGTGGTAGTGCGAAGCCCAATAGGTTTCTAGGCCCAAATCCGAATTTAATATATTTTTATTAAAATTTATTTCGTATTTTGATAAATTTTTACATATATATTATGTATTTTAACAATATCGGGATCGTGGGGAATTTCATTCTGATCACAATGGTATATTTATGAACGCTGAAGCTGCGTTGATCATGCATATGCTAAATAATATGCAAATGTGAATGTTTAGAAAATTTCATGATGATATAAATCGTGCTTAATTTTTGATTAAGGTCTTAAGTACAATGAAATTTTCCGGGAGCTTACAGTACCTACCCCTTAAGAGAACCGCGTCCCGCGGTTTAACTCGCAGAGGTTGTCATGGGTGATTAGATGAACAGGTGGGGATACTTGGAACGCATTACATGGAAAGTGTCATGTACTTGACTAAGCTAAGTTTGTCATTGAGCTGTATGTCCTTTATGGGTACAACTAGAGTTTCATCCGATAGACACTTCTTAAGAATCGAGACATGGAAAGTGTCATGTACTCGACTAAGCTCTTCAGGGAAGTTCGAGCTTATATGCCACTCGACCAATTCTTTGCGTAATTTTGAATGGTCCCACGACGAGGTTCGAAGTTTTCTCTTTCCAAACCCCGACCATTCCTTTCTGTGGTGATACTTTGAGCATTACACGGTTCCAACTTGGAATTCCGCTGGTTTTCCCGACATCTGCGTAGCTCTTTTGTCTATCTCGAGTCGCTTGTAGTCGCTGCTCAATTTGCATTATCTTTCGCTTGTCTCTGGACAATCTCGGGGCCCGCGAGTTGTTATTCTCCAACTTCGCCCGAAAGAACAAAGCGATCGGCATTTTCTTCCATAAAGTGCTTCAAAAGGAGCGGCTTTAATGTTGGCGTGGTAATCATTATTGTAAGAGAATTCACCAGAGGTAAGTGTTTATCCCATCCTTTTCCGAATCGATCACACATGCTCTTAGCATGTCTTCCGTAGTTTGGATCGTTCTTTCACTTTGTCCATCCGTTTCATGATGGTATGCGGTACTCATATCCAATTTGGTACCCATGGCGCTTTGGAGTGTTTGCCAAAATCTCGAGGTGAATCGCTATCTCGATCGATATGATAGAGATCGGTACACCGTGTCAAGAAACAATCTCTTTGATATACGCCTAGCGAGTGTAATCATCTCGTCATTCTCCTTGATTGGCGTAAATGAGCGGATTTCGTGAGACGGTCTACAATGACCCAAATGGTGTCAAAACCATTAGAAGTTCTCGATAACTTTGTGATGAAATCCATTGTGATCCTTTCCCATTTCCATACGGGGAAGTTCTGGTTGGGTTAACAATCCTGACGGTTTTTGATGCTCTGCTTTGACTCTCAAACATGTCAAGCATTTACTGGCATATTTGGCAATATCAGCCTTCATGTTTGGCCACCAGTACAAAAGCTTTAGATCTTGATACATCTTATTGGGACCAGGATGTTTGGAATACTTCGATCTATGTGATTCATGCATGATGAGTTCTCGGATACCTCCGTAGAGTGGAATCCAACTTTGATCTTTGAAACATAACGTTCCGTCTGATCTTTTCACAAATCCATTTTCATTCTCCGGCATGCCATAAATCTTTTCATTCGGCTTGTTTTCTTCTTTAAGAGCTTCGATCTGAGCTTCAAGAATTTTGATGGTAGGGGTGAATTGATTACCATACCCAATGATCTCTTCGCTCAAGGCGTCGGCAACAACGTTCGCCTTTTCGGGATGGTAACTAATCTCGCAAATATAATCAATGAGCAATTCTAGCCGCCAGTTGATGCATATTCGCTTTTTTATATCTAAGATGTGTTGAAGACTTTTGTGATCGGGTACACTATACACTTGGTTCCGTTTAATAATGTCTCCATAACTCGAGTGCAAATACCACGAGCCAAGTTCTAGATCGTGAGTAGTATAATTCTTCTCATGAGTTTTGAGTTGACGTGATGCGTAAGCAATCATTTTGTTCCTTTGCATGAGAACATCGCTTAAACCAATGTGTGAAGCATCGCAATATACTACAAAATCTTCTACTCCTTCAGGTAGTGCCAAGATGGGTGCTTCACAAAGCTTGTTCTTAAAAAGTTGAAGAGCTGATTCTTGATCGTCGCCCCATTCGAATTTCTTCGTTTCCTGGGTTAACTCGGTCAATGGTTTGGCTATCTTCGAGAAACCTTCGATGAATCTCCGATAATAACCAAAGAAGTCCCAAGAATTGACGAATCTCGCTGGGTTGGTTGGTGTTGACCAATTCTTACGGATTCGATCTTTGCGGATCCACGTGATTCCTTTATCGTCGATCACATGACCAAGAAATTGACCTGCCTCAATCCAAAATTTGCATTTGGAAAACTTTATGCACAATTCTTCATCCTTGAGTAACTTCGTGACGCTTCTCGGATGTTCCGCATGTTCTTCTTTATCACAAGAGTAGATAAGAATATCGCCAATGAACACAATGACTAATTTATCCGTGTATGGTTTACGCACTCTATTCATGAGGTCCATAAATACAATGGGTGCATTAGTTAAACCGAATGGCATTACTTGGAATTTATAATGGCCATATCGAGTTCTAAATGCCGTCTTGGGTATATCTTCCTCTTTTACCCTTAACTGATGGTATCCAGATCTTAAATCAATCTTCGAGTATACACTCGAGCCTTGTAACTGATCAAACAGATCATCGATTCTTAGTAATGGATAGTGGTTCTTGATTGTGAGCTTTTTCAATTCTATGTAATCGATACACATCCGAAATGATCCATCTTTCTTCTTAACAAATAAAACCGGTGCTCCCTAGGGTGAGGAACTTGGTCTAATGAATCCTTTGTCAGATAGCTCTTCTAGTTGTTTAGACAATTCTTGCATTTCTGAGGGTGCTAAACGGTGTGGTGCTCGTGCTACAGGAGTAGCTCCAGGAATAAGATCGATTTGAAATTCGACTTGTCGAGCAGGTGGGAGTCCAGGCAAATCTTCTGGAAACACCTCAGGAATTCTCTAACTACAGGTACATCCTCTAGTCGTTTCTCTTCCGACTTGTTTTCCGTTACTTGAGCTAAAAAGGCATAACATCCTTTCTCCATGTACTTTATCGACTTCGCATAAGATATGATGCTTAAGTACTTTCTACTTTGATTTCATTGAATAACTAAAGTTTCACCGTTGATTGGGATATGAACGGTTTTCTCGTCGCAAACAATCCTAGCACGGTGTTTAGACAACCAATCCATGCCAATTGCGACATCGAAACTACCAAGTTTGATTGGCAAAAGATCTATGAGGAACGAGTGATCTTGTAACAGAATAGGGCAATTACGGATTAAGGTGTTAGTTCCTATTATCTTTCCATCGGCTAGTTCTATCTCATAAGTTGTATCTAAGGTAATTGGGGATATTTCAAGTAATGGTGCAAAGGTAGTAGATATAAAACTCTTATCGGCTCCAGAGTCAAACAAGATTTTTGCGAATGATTGTTGAGAGAATACGCACTCGCCACAACATCGTGGTTCAACGGCACGCTCCATCTCCTAGCACGCACGCCTGCACGCCGCATTGTTCCGTTGAGTCGCATTCATCTTTGGGCATTGACTTTTGAAATGACCCTTTCTCCACATCCATAACAACTCATAATTGCCACGTTGTTTCCACCTCCGTGGTTTCAAAATGCTTTCCTTGATGACCTACCTTGTTGCACTTATCACACTTCACAAGGCACGGTCCGTAATGGTGCATCAAACATCTATTACACCGGGATGTTGTCCGGCATATCCTTTTCCCAAGCAGGGTGCAGATAAGCCCTGCGGCTTCTTGTCTTCGGTTTTGCCGATTGTGATGCCGGTTTTGTTGCGGTGATATCGGTTGTTGTTGTTCCGATTGTTGTTGTCGACCGATGGTGGTTGGTATTCGAGCTTTTCCGATCATCAAGCTTTCTTTTGTTGTCATTTGAGCCTTGTGCATTTGCAAGCTTCAATATCGGCTCCATAAGGCGGTGGGATACAATGACAACTTCTTCAACAGTCTTTGGATTAGAAGCTATGACATCTCCTTCAATGTTCCGAGGTAGACCTCCGATCAAAGCTTCCAAAAGCTTTTCATTGGTAGGGAACAAATGAGGACACAGAGCTCTCAGCTCGTAGAATCTCTTGAAGTATGTCTTGAGATCATTACCTTTAGCAGCCAAATGGTAATACTCATCTTCAAGATTCTTTATCTCAGTTCTCGGGCAGTGCTGTTTCATCAACAGTTGTTTCATATCTGACCATGAAATTCTACAAGCTTCTTCCATTTTGATTGGTTGAGCATGGGCTTTCCACCAAGATAACGCATCTTCTAGCAGAGTTCCAGTTGCAAACTTGACCTTGCAATCATCTGTGCAATCACTTAGTAGAAACACAGTCTCGGTTCTCTCAAAACAATGAAGTAAACCAATAGCACCTTCAGTGCCCTTAAATAATGTTGGCTTGTTGTTCATGAACTCTTTGTAGCTACACTTATGAGCTACGAAAGACTCACTTTGATTTGTTGGAGTGTTGGTTTCATTTGAGTTTGCCATTTCAACAATTCGTGTTGCTGCTGCGACACGAGTTGCTTCAACAAGACGAGCAGCCTCGGCTTCACGTGCTGCTTGGGCAACACGCTCAGCTTCAGCTTCTCGAGCGATCTCCGCTTCCCGGGCAATCTCAGCTGTAGGACCACTACGATATCAACCTTATCACAAACCCACTTACCAAACACAAGTATCACCACGTTTACCACGCTACGCGTAGAAAAACTTTCAACCCAAACACAAACATAAAGCTTAAACAAAGAAGGAAAGATTAAGAGAGATGGTGACTTGATGTTTATACAAAAACCGTGTATGTGAGAGGATAAAAGATAAACACAATAAAGTTGTATATTCCTTGAGAGAGAGAATACACACACACACACACTTTCAAGCACACCCCTCAAATGACTATTTGAGGGGTATTTATAGTACAAGTAACTTAAAACCCTAAAAGGCTTTTCTTGGGCTTTTCGTGGGTTGGACATGGATTGGGCTTGGATAATTAAGCTTCAAACGGCTAGCATAATCATAACGCCTAGCCATTTAACTTAGTCCAATCCACGAGCCCGTTGACTATTCTATCACGATACCTAACATACGATGCAAAGTTCCTAAACGTGAATGACCATCACTTCTAATAAAACTATTAAGGCTAACAATAGCTTCTCTTGCAATTTCAGCCTCTCTTGCAATCTCAGCTTCTCTTACAATTTCGGCTTCTCTTGCGGAACTTCACTTCACGTGCCTCTTGGGCAATTGCTCACCAAAGAATGCTTAGCTTCACTTAGCAAAGTCATCGGCATGTCGAGCTATAGCAAGACTAACGCTTTCAACGACCATTTTTCTAACAAATTCTTTGGAGTGATAGTGGACGAGGTAGCTTTCTTCTTGACCATTTTTCTAAAATTACCAAGAAATAAACACCAAGATTAAGAATCATCGACGATAATAAAGGTGATTACATATTATAAATATCATAATAGTCAAGATCATCACTTTAAATCAATGAGATGATATCGTTATGGACAGTAATAAGTGAATCATGGTTTATCTCAACAAAATCATAACATATATAAGGACATAATGATCGGTTTGGCATATATGACCGATGAATAACATCACAACATAAGAATATAAGAAATACAACCATAGAATACATCAATACATAGTAATTGTTCACAACCATAGGTTACAACATCAAAATTCTTGTTCCATAGTTCAAAACCAAAAGGATACAAGCCTTAATGACTCATATGGCGGCTTTATGATACATACTACAATAAAGATGACTAGAATCTACGCATCTCCCAATGCGTCATCATGACAACGGCGAATCTCCTCGACCATGGCTTTCAAATATCGGATATGCTGCTCACGTGCTCGATCTCTCTCCTCGAGGTCATCAATCCTCCGCCTAGTATAGCAGCGCGAGCATGAGCGGATGCAAGCTCGTGATGCAAGGCTCTCTCTCGCCTAAGGCAAGGTCTCTCAAAGTACTCGTGATCTTGAACAAGAGTCTCGTGCTTTTGGGTCAAGTTGGTCACGACATCTCTCGCCTCCACAACTGGGCACTCATCATGTCAAATACAATCTCAATGGAGTAGCGACCTATCACGAGGTTTTCACCTCTTCCTCCAAGCTCTCTATCCTAACTAGCGGATCTCATCATAATGTGCCAGGAGCTCACTTAGTTGGTCCTCGTGTCTAACGAGTCTAGTCGCCAATAGAGGAATGGTGTGGTGTGTGCTCATCGGTAATCGGCGAATCGAGTCGGTGCAGAGTTGAGCTCTCCAAGCTCGAAAGAACTAGGTGCTCCCTCATCTTCTCTCCAACGACGAAGTAGTGGTATCAAGAATGACCATCGTCTAGCGCCGTCCTTCTTCCTAGGTCCGGCCTCGACGTCCACTTGAGTAGGCATGTAAGGATTAGATAGTGATAGTGGATAGCATTTAATGCTAAGCGGCAAAGGTGGCTCACTGAAAGTGTCCAATGGTGGTGATGTTGTAGGCGGTGATGAAACAAGAACAATGGTAGTCTAATGGTATAATACAGTAGGTGGCGGTGGTGGTGAAGTCACAGTAGGTGGAATAGTAGGTGAAACTGGTGATGACTAAGCAGGTGGTGATTGAGCTGATGGTGACTGAGTTGATGGTGTCACACGAGTCATAGTGATGGATCGCACACGCTTCCTAGCCGTGTGTTCAAGATGGTACCTTAGGATGCGCCTATAAGTCACCCAAATGGCTCAGCTCATAGGGCTTTAGGACACGGATCCCACGTCGGCGCCGACGGATCGGTAAAGAAGATGATATAAAGAGTCCGATGAAGTAGAATCGCTTTTGATGACTGGATGATCCATCATCCACGCGACATCTGAAGCGGTAGCCATTGATGCGACTCATAATACCGATATAGTGTCATAGTAGCAAAAGCATTATGCTCTTGAGAGCGAGCAATCATAGCCGGAATGGTAGGAGTTCGGCAACTTCGCCTTCCTCGAAAGGTTTAGTCTCGTCCAAACAAAGGGTCGGTATGACCGACCGATGAATCGCATATTGACAACAGTAGAGGACATAGTATATTTCATCTCAGTGTCTGAGGACAAAACAACCGGGTAGGAAGCATACATGGTACTGTAACAACCCATAAAATAATCATGTAAGTAAAATGCCAAATATTATGATTAACAAGATTTTAGTTAGTTGCGCACATCTGCCAAGCAAATCTCCATGGCTAACTAAAATGAATGCAATTTACTTATGATCTAGTCATGCATCAATCCTAATGCATAGAGCGGTCACGGAAGGGCATAGGGCAGTGGTGTAAAATAGTCCCGTTTTAAAAGTGCGGTTATAGTCCAAATGTTTTTAAAAAACTCTTTGTTCTCTATAACCTTGGCTCTTATGCCAATCTTTAACACCTCAAATCTTAATGACAATGGAAGACTAATTCGGTGTTACTCGAATGGAGATCATAGTCAATAATTATAGAAAACGACTCGAAAGAGGCGTTTTATTAAAAGTAGTTATCATTCATCGAAAACTCATAAATGTTATAAAAACATTGTAAATTGTTCAAGCGTTTTCCCAAAATAAAGATCATGAGTTTGAATGAAATGACAACTTTATGTTTACACCACCAGAAAAGCCTTGGCATGCCCCACTCCGTGCCTTGGTCATAATCTTCACCGATTACCTGAGATAACATGCTTAAAATGTCAACAAAAATGTTGAGTGAAGTTTATAGGTTTAAATAACAGTTGAACACAACTATATGAGCATGATCATTGTAAACTAACAATATCATAAAGAAAATCACAGATTATTATGCGCTAAGCTCATGCAACCAAGACTCAACTGCATACACCGAATTACTGGTGTACGTAAGTTTTTGCCCCAAAGGAGGTAATAGCCAATTACCTAATGCAATTCAAATATGGTGCACCCCGACTATTTCTCTATAACCAAGACGGGTCGTTACTCCCCATAGTACTATTCACGATATCTCGCTCACTCATGCGGTGACAAATGGTTCATGATATGTGGGACTTATGGCTAAATACTTAGGCAATTCCAATAATCAAGAAGCGAACATTTATGAAAAAACTTGTGTTCGAGTTTAGAGCATGTATCTCCCTCGCGGGGTTTGCAAATAAAAGTAAAAGTGAGGCTATGAACTCACCTTGATTGTTAGGAATTGGAAATTCCATAAGGAAGTGTTGGTCACCCCAATTATTGTTTAGCATATCTTAGCTCGTAGACTTTATGTTATTTAGTAGTTATTAGCCTAGTTATTAGTTTAAGTAACACCGTGGAGGAAGGACGGTCTTTACCCATCAGATGCCTCGATCCACAATCCAAGGAGGACGGTAGTATGTAACTATAAATACCTCTACCTCCCAAGGTGTAGGTCGACCTTTCACTCAATCTAACCTTCTTTCTTTTGTTTACTTTCTCTCTGAAAGGCCCCATCTTCCACTTTCTCTCTAAAACCTACTCATATTCGACCCATATATTGTTATGTGATGTGTTTGTGAAATACAATATGTTACAAATGATGATAATGAACAAGCACAATGTAATGGAGGTTCCAAACCGAAACCTAAAATGATGAGATGGCGAGTCTCAGATATGATAAACATTTTGGTTCGCGACATTTTGGCGAAGCCCAATAGGTTTCTAGGCCCAAATCCGAATTTAATATATTTTTATTAAAATTTATTTCGTATTTTGATAAATTTTTACATATATATTATGTATTTTAAGAATATTGGGATCGTGGGGAATTTCATTCTGATCACAACGGTATATTTATGAACGCTCAAATTGCGTTGATCATGCATATGCCAAATAATATGCAAATGTGAATGTTTAGAAAATTTCATGTTGATATAAATCATGCTTAATTTCTGATTAAGGTCTTAAGTACAATGAAATTTTTCGGGAGCTTACAGTCATGGGTTATGAACCATGGGTTATGGGTAATGTTTAATGGATACCCAACAAGATGCAATGTATCTAGACATTAGGTCATGGGTCTTGGGTCATGGATCATGGATAATACCCAACATGACTTCATGCATGATTTCATGCAATGGCTCATTGGTTATGGATCAAGCTCTATGGGTATGGGTCATGGACTTTGGGTTTTACCCAACAACATTCATCAGACCTAATAATGGATCACGGGTCATGGGTCATGGACTTGGGTTTTACCCATCAGATTACCCATTACAATATATACAAAGTATATATGTACATTTCCATGTAAGCATTAGTTGTTATACATATGCATTTCTATAAGATGTAAACAATATTACTTGTTTAGTGTTTTATATGAAAATGTAAGTTGTTAGTAAACTATTGGCTCAAACCATTTTCGTATTTCATTTGTTTCGTTAAAATAATTTTACGTTTGTTATCGACAAAACATTAGAAGATCATAAAATATAAATGAACGATTTTATGGTTTATTTGTATTAACAATTTTGATTTCACATTATATATGATTAAATAAGAGATTTCAACCTAACACAGAAAAGTGTATAATGTCAAGCTCTCTCTTACTCTCAAACGTATAATGCCATCTTTCAATAAGACAATAAAAAGTCGGTAGTGTTATTGTCAAATATCACAGGGTATGTTTGGTTTGCATGGTGGGATCACACAATAGATATATGTTTCATAAGTAGGTTGAGCAAGAATGGATATGATTGTTCTAAAAGAATGCTTTAAAACGCTTTTAATCGTCCCTACGAATTATCGCAAGACCGCCTCGACCGGTTCGACCACGGCCAACCCTTTTTCATTTATTATTATTTTATTTTTCCGACCGGCCAACCGGTTGATCATCGGTCAACCGGTTCGACCATCGGCCTACCCGGTCAACCCGTTTTTATAAAAAATTTGAAAAATCAAACCCGGCCGGTTCACGACCCGGTTGACCGGGTCACTCAAAACCCGGGGTCTAACCGATTGACCCGCTTTAGAAACCCGTTTTTTACCTGTTCGGTCCGACCGGTTGAACCGCCGAGTCGACCGGGTTTGAAAACATTGTCTAAAAGTATCGTTTAGTATAAAAATTTGAGTATGATTCTCTCTATATTCTTTCTATTTTAAAACTAACTAATGTCATAAAGTCAAAAAAAAAAAAGAAAAATGTTTTGTATGTCTAAGTGGTGTGGCCAAAAATAGACCTTCAATTATAATTGTTAAAATTGAAAATTTGATTTGTGAATATGAAAAGAGAAAAAAAATGTTTGAAATCATTAAACGCGAATTGAACGCCTATTCAGAGGTCCATCAAAATTTATTATGTCTCAATGTTATGCTTTATGTAATCATACAAAAAAAAACCCAATAAAAGAAAAGATTTAAATATTCTTTGTCACATCACGTTCAAAATCACATGTTGTATTTAAAAATGGAAACATGGTGAAATTGTTTATTAGAGTAGTCTATGATTTTGTTGAAAATGAAAAAGAAACAAAAAATTTATTAATTGTGACTTTTGAAGATACGAATGATGCTCAAGTGTAATATAACTTTTGAAATTCTTTCTAAACAATGGCTATAAAGATTGAAAAGGGAGAACTTTTTTACGAAGTATAAAAGTATGACAGTGTGTGATAGAATGATTGTTCAAAGAATAGTTGTCAGGATCTCGATTCTGATTTTAGGTCTTACGATTTTACGATACTACAAAACAAAAATGATCCGGATCCTACATAAGATCTTTGCAATTTTAAGATATTATAGGATCCCGATCTTTATCATACGATCTTAAGATCTAATCTGATCCAATCTTATTTTTCTCGGATTACAAACTAAAAAACTACAAATTTATGAGTTTTTTTTTGTAGAATTCAAAAAACAATATGTTAATCTTTTTAAACATTTCAAAATCATAATTTATGACAACATTTCTATGAAACATTCATAGTATTTTGTCTTTATAATGTATAATAATTTGTAGATTTATATGATATTACAAAAACTATTAAGAAATAACATTAGAGTATGATCTTAAGATCCAGATCCGATCTTACGATCACGATCTTACAAAGACAAAAACGATCCTGAGTAGGATCCTGATCTTAAAAACCTTGGTTCAAAAGTATATTTTTTTGCCTCCTATGTGTATAACCAAAATTTGAGAATGCATATCTACTCTAGATATCCATCTATAAAAACCAAACAAGTTTTCTTTGCTATCATTCCATTCCCTCGTTTCTGTAACCATTAACCAAACACACCCTAAAATATAAAAGAAACGAGTCGAAACTTATTTATTCGGTTTATTCGGGTCAACCCGAAAACATGAATCAACCAAAACCGAATTGATTTGGTTGGTTCGGTTCTCGGATTGACCTAAAAAATATTTTAACCGAATTAACCGAACCGAACTAACCGAACAACCCACGACCGAACCGATCAACACCCTACCAAACTTATTGGACTTCCTAATTGTTGGCAGCCTTTGTAACCAAAAGTCAGCCTTCATGATAACCAAATGACCATTTCATTAGTCCAAAAGACCTACAAATTCCTCCTAATTTCCTCATTTTAAAAAAGAAACCAACATCATTCACACATTTTACACCATTTCAAAAGTGTGTTTGGTTGTCTGTTGATTTCAATCCACTTCAATTAGGTGTATAATAGTAAGTAATTACGTAGTAACTATTAAATCGATATTATAATAACCCTTTTATATTCCCTTAATTGTCACTAATCATTTCTTTTGTCTCATAAGTTCTTGAAATAGACCAGTGATAAATCACGGCAGCTAATATAAATTGCTTGTAAAATATAAACCCAAGGCAAATAAAGACAAGTAAAAATATATTTAAGTACCTTACATTTATTTCATTGAATTCTCGAAGTAATATTATAAAAAGACAACCATAACAACCGGAATATAATAGCTTGTTCTATTACATTGTTCATCCACCTTGAAACAGATAATCAGTTGTTGTAGCTTTCGACAATGATTATGTTTCCAATGTTACTTATTAATTCAGTTCTAAAGTTGATCCTTGAAAACAAAGTCTTGAAACTAAATTCTAAACACTTTTTTTTAAATCAATTTTTATGAATATATTTGACGGGTAAGAAGGAAAAAGATATATTTAAGTGATATTTATAATTTTAAGATTTACCTGAAGAATATTGAGTTATAATTTGCAGCATACGACAATGTATATGGATTAAGTACACGTAGTATTAATTTCAAGTAAATGGATCTCTTAATAAAGACCATGCATAGTTAGCATCATTGAACCTAACACTATGTTTGAGCAATCAAATTCTAGAATTCGCTGTAAAATGGCGTGGCCTTCTGAAAACTATGTTGGTGAAACCTGCAAAGGAAACCTAACACGTTAGCATACAATCAGCATAAAATAAAAATAATATATATAAACCTTTGTGATATTGGTTGACAATACTAAGTTTTTTATGCATGTCAACCCAACTTAACCCGTTCCAAAAATAATCAATAATTTTGAACCTCTAATTATTAGCAACTTATAAGTTTGTGATTTAACATTTTACAAGCTTTGTTGGATCACATGGAAGTAATGCTTTCAACTTTGATTTAATAAACTTAAAGAAATGACACGTTTAGAAAAGTTAATGTTGCTCATTTATAGAAAATTTAAAAACGTAGGATGTTGTGCTTCCAAAGGGCCCTTAAAATGAACTTGTGAGGTACATTTTTTTAGAATACATCACGCACGACATCTCCCTCCCCGTTACGTACTTTGCATAACTTCCTCCGACCATTTTTTATATTATTTTTTTAATGTGTAAGTCCCTTCACCTGCAATTGCAAGTTAGCAATAAAATTACAAATCAAAACATTTAAACCCATGCATTTTAAATGAAAAAACGATGTGACCTTTATGTAAAACTCCAAAATTATGTATGTTTAAGAACTATGATTTGAGCATCCTGACAACCAAATTACGCATTGTGAGATAAATATAAATAGATAGCAGGTAGACTCAAAACCCAATGAGTTACTCCATCCGTCTCAAATTATAAGTCCATTTTGACTTTTTTAAAGTCATTTTATACCAACTTTGACTTTAATTATTTCTTTTAGCGTTATATATTACTTGTTGTAAAATATATAAATGGATATGTGATTTGAATGCATTTTCATTTGTATATTTTTCATCAAGTATTATATAACACGAAAAAAAATAATTAAAGTCAAAGTCGGAAGAAAAAGACTTTGAAAAGTCAAAACTGGACTTATAATTTGGGACGGAGGGAGTAGAATAGAGTACAAGGGCAAATACTAAATTGTATTAAGCATTTAGGTTCAAACAACTTTTTTCGATCAGACATGGAATAGTTAGTGTTCAAAACGAACTTAATCGCATCTCAGCCAAACTTCATATCATATACAAATACACCTTTTAAAAATGGATGATTATAAGATTGATAAAGTTGGAATACACAAAAACCTTGGAAATTAAAAACATTAAACCTGGATAATCAGTAGCCAAAGAATATTTCAAGCATGTGTCAATCTTCTTAATTACCTTTCATCATCAGTCGTACCAAACTAAAAATACCAAGAAACATATATACTATATAAATGGAAATAGTAAAAATAACACATACTAAGTAATAAAAGAACTTACATATTGTTAAGTGATTTTGTGTCCCCGGATCAGAAAGAAATTCTGCAAGAGAGGAAATAAGAAATTATTGTTAAGTGATTTTTTGAAATGTGTTATTGAAATTACACCCACTGGAAAAATATTCATTCAGATTGTTCATGTTGTAGTTTGAAATAAAAAAACTTACATAAATGTTAACTGATTTTTTGACCCTCGATCAGAAAGAAATTCTGCAAGAGAAGAAAGAAATTAGATCTTAAATTGTAGATAATGTTTTGGAATGAATTTCAAATCTTATCATTTAATTAGCTGCAATAAATCGGTGACGAATTAGTAATTGGATCCTAAATCTGGAAATATTCAAACTTAACTAAACGAAGTCAAGGAACTTGTTAATCATCCTAGTTGGCTTTTACGTGGCTTTAGTGAGGTGGCATTTTGACGTGGCATCATGTCCATGTGGCTTTTATGAGGTGTAAAAATTCAAAAAAGCTTCTTTTATTATATATATAGATAGATAGATTTCTTACTATTATACTTTTGACTAAAATTTTAAAACTATAAGATGGATTTCTCACATTCATTACTGTATTTTAGGAAAGCTTATTTTTAACTGAGATATACGTGATATAGTCGAGTATCTAATTATGTTTCAACATTTTTTTCTTACCACCTATCAAGATGAGTCATTTTATTTTGTTTATCCATAAATTCATACTTACTAAGGGAGAAATCCTCACCATCCATTTAGTTTGATCTAATGGTGGGGATTAACCTAAGATTTAAAGGTAAACCTAAGTCCATTTTTTTTTTTTTTTTTTTTTTTTTTTTTCACATATTTTTTTTGTCTTTATTTTAAATTTAGTTTTTTAAATCGCGTTATTTTTTTAATTCGCTTTTTTTAAATTCTTTTTTAATTAATTCACGTTTTTTAATTCGCTTTTTTCTTCGTTTCATATGTTTAAATCCGCTTTCACACGTTGCTCGCTTTCTTCCATTTTAAACGTTTTCTTCCATTTTCAAACGTGTTTTACGCTTTCATACGTTTCATCGTATTCCTCCATTTTCTTACGTTTTCGCTTTCACGCTTTCACGTTTCGACTATCACAAGTGATTTTTCGTGATATTCGAATATCACTTGTGGTATTCGAATATCACCGTTATTTTCATTTTACAAAACATTGGTTGAAAATCACATAATATTGAAAATCACTTGTGATATTCGAATAGAAAATCACTTGTGATATTCGAATGAAAATCACCGCGATATTCGAATAGAATATCATGTGATTTCTGAATATCACGAATATCATATGTGATACTAAGAATATCACTTGTGAGATTCTGAATATCACTTGTGAGATTCTGAATATCACAGAATATCACTTTGATATTCAGAAACATATGAAAATGGCCGAAAATATTTAAAAACGGACGAAAACGTATGAAAACATACGAAAATGGACGAATATGTATGAATTCTAAACCATAATTTGACCATTTTCTCTTTATACGTGGTAAATATAAACTTACATATTTTAATAAGTTTCAAAATAAGCAAATTAAGCTTGTGAAACATAAACCAAAATCACATAAGCTCATAAGCAAATAAAATAAGGTTAAACAAATACCCCCAAACTATGTAGTGCTTATTCAATTATATATTTGTGATATTCGAATATCACTATGATTTTCTGAATATCACTTTGTGATATTATGAATATCACTTGCGATTTTCTGGATATCACTTTGTGATATTCTGAATATCAATTGTGATTTTCATGTTACAAAACATTAGTTGAAAATCACTTGTGATATTTAGAATATCACAAGTTATATTCTGAATATCACAGAATATCACTTGTGATCATCTGAATATCATAGAATATCACTTGTGATATTCAGAAATGTATGAAAACGTCTAAAAACGGCCGAAAACATTATAAAACGGACGAAAACGTATGAAAACGGACGAAAACGTAAGAAAATGGACGAATATGTATGAAAACGAACGAAAACGTATGAAAGCGTAAAAACAAGTATGAAAACGGACGAAAACGTATGAAAACGGACGAAAATGGACGAAAATGGACGAAAATGTATGAATAATGAATGAAAACGTAAGAAAACGGGCGAAAATGTATGAAAATGGACGAAAACGTATGAAAATAGACGAATATGTATGAAAACGGACGAAAACGTATGAAAGTGAAGAAAAAAACGCGAATTAAAAAAAACGTGAATAACGTGAATTAAAAAAAACGTGAATTAAAAGAAAAAGACAACAAAAATATGAATAAAAAAGAAAGACAAAAAGACAAGGAAAAAAACATAGACTTATGTTTATCTAATAAATCTTAGGTTAATCCACACCATTAGATTAAACTAGATGAATAGTGAGGATTTATCCCTTGGTAAACACCAAAATAAAAGTAAGCAAATGAAAATTCCTCCTATCAAGATACGTGCATAGAATTTTAACCGAAATTTCTTTTCAAACATCACATTTCCAACCTCCAAGCCACGTGACAATTATCTATACAACCTATAATGGAGATAAGACTTCCTCCTAATTAATTTTTAAGATTTCTATAAATGCGTTTTAAGCATTACAAGTAAAAAAAAAAATACTATTTACAACTATTTAAAGCACAAATACATTTATTCAACACATGCAATCAATACTCTTCTTAAAGCACCCTTTATCAAAAAATACAACTATTTTACCACATGATACAATCTAATCAAGCCACTTAAAATAAGTCCAACAATATATTAGAAGTCCGCTTTAGGTATTGGATAATTCATTGTACATACAAAGATTTTTGGTTTTGTGATTATTAGTTGCGTAGGCAACACAAAATTAAACATTATTATTCAACTTTTTTTTTTGAAGTTTTCTATCCATAGCCCTAATCATTCAAAATGACTTATCAAACTTCTTCAAATTATAAGTACATCCATGAAGTTATTTTATCGTAAAACGCATAATCATAAAATCACACGTCAAAAAAATTAATTACATGGTACCCGCCGACGTAACGCATGAGTACCATGTTAGTTTTCTTCATCAAATGTCTTAAAATTAAGCAATACGTTTATACGAGTATTTATGCAATGTTTACAATCCATTGATGCATAATTAATATATTTTTATAAAATACTCATTCAATGATAAATACAAGTATTAAAATGCATAATACAAGTCATTAAAGCTGATAATTAATGATACTTTAAAAACTCTCTGCAAATGAAAATTACAATTAAAAGAACATATTGTACAAAACAAAAAAGCTACTAAACACAAAAAAACAAACAAACAAACAAAATAATACAAACTAAGCAAAGTTTTACTAAACTTTTGTCATTGATTTAGTCCTTAAAAGAATAAACCAATAAGTAAAGATATTGCCAAAAAAACATACAAAATAAATAAATTATTAGCCAAAAAAAATTAAGTTACAAAATACCCACAACCACATCGCACGAAGAAATTGCTAGTATATACTATTTATAATGGATGGATGACACACTCTCATATTTAAGAGTTTAAGATTTCCTAAATTAGAATTTAAGCAAATACTACTTATAAAACATAATGTACAACTATGTAAAGCACAATTGATTTTAAGCAAATACTATTTCTTACATACATACAATTAATACACCCCATCACAAATATATATAACTACCTAAGCATAATGTACAAATACAAATAAAACTAAAACACACTATTCAATACATACAATTAATACATAATTTAATTCACCCTTTATCAAAATATACAACTCTTTAACCACTATATACAATTTAATTAAGATTTTAAAACATAAATAAAATCAAGCACTCAAAATATAACATATATTCACGGAAAATTTAGTCACATGATATCCACCACCGCATCGCGTGGTACTCGCTAGTTACTATAAAGAGAAAACCAAACTTCTTAAAACTTAAAAATTAATGTTGTATTACGAGAATATCATTAGGGAGGAGGAGTGGGCACAAGTAGTGGATTCGAGTAGAGGTACCGAGCGGGTACACCGCCCGTCCTCGCTTCGGTAGTGAAATCGGGTATTGGATTCGGTTTGTGAGCTCGGCGAGTATCGTGCATGAATTTGAAAAAATTGACCGTTGGGAGGTCCAACTACTACTTAAAAAAAAAAAAAAAAAAAAAAAAAATAAATCCCCTTTAAAACTAAATAACATACACTCATTTTTTTCAAAAACACACACTAATCTCTCCAAAAATAATAATTACCCCCACCTTTCAAAAAAAACACACACTAATCTCTCCAAAAAAAATGTCTTCCGATTCTTCCGAATATGTTATTCCGTCTTCGTCCGACGAGCCATCCACGGGTAGCTCGTTGCAACATATGCTTCAACTAGCGGCTCAATATCTTGAAGACACGGCAAGCTCTAGCCGAACTAGCGTAAATCGTCATCGGGAAATAGGTCTTCAAACTTTAGAGAATGATTGGTTCGTTGAAACACCAAAGACAACGACAGTTACTTTAAAAAAATCGAATGGAGAAAAGCATGTTTTGCAAATAGTGGGTGACATTGAAGCTAGATACCCATATTTTCAAGAAGGCTATGTGTGATTGAAAAAAGTTTCACCATGAAACAAAAATCACATCGGCCGTTAGGCAACTCATGACCCAAGCAATCCCAGATGAGTATGATGAATATTTATGCATGTCCGCAAGAACGTCACGTGAAAGTCTTGATTATTTTTGTGAGGCCATCATTGAGTTGACGGTCGAGAGTACCTACGTGGGCCGACAACACACGACCTTTCGCATTTTCCGTGCCCACGAAGGCGAAGCATCAAACTCAGGATGCTTGGTAGCATCGATCGCACACGCCGGATGGAAAAATTGTCCTAGACATTTGAGAGGGCAATATACGAGAGGTGACTATGGTGTTCCCATCGTTATGCTTGAAGTCACCGCGTCGCGGGATATGTGGATTTGGCATGCTTTTTGGTCCCCGGTCAAACAACAATATCAACGTATTGAATCGATCGACTTGTATCTTACGAGATCGAAATGGAACGGCGATGAATAGTTCATTCCACGTGAATGGGCGCTTTTACAAACGCGCTACTATTTGACAGATGGAATCTATCCTAAGTGGTCGCGTTTGTTAAAAGATACTCGTATCCAACCGACCCAAAGGAAAGAGATTTAAGAAGTTACAAGAGGGGCGAAAGGATGTCGGCGAGCTTTGGTGCTCTCAAAGGAAAATGGAAAATTCTCGATCGACCTCTCCGAGCTATGACCAAAGCGAAGATTGCCAATCGGGTTCACGCGTGTGTTATTTTCAGACAATATGGTTATAAAGCGAAGGAGGCAATCTCACGGTTCATATAATGGATGAGCCGGTCCGTGATCAAATGTTCGACAACAAGTGGTAGCGGAGTTACTAAACGAAGTTCTCCATGGCCGTCTTCGATATGATCTCACGGAAGACGTGAAGACGTCAATACTTGCCACATCTCGATGATTAGTGGGTTTTTTTATTTTAATCTAGTTTTTTTAAATATTATGTTATGTTTTTTTTTAAGTATTATGTAATGTGTATTTTTTAAGTATTATGTAATGTTTTTATTTTTAATGAAATGGTATGTTTTAATATAAAAATAAAAATAAAAAAATCGGGAATAAGTGTATCACTCTCCAAATCGGGTAGTGTTATGGTAAAATTGGGTAGTTTTTGAGTTGGAGGTTTTATTGAATAGAGGTGATGTGAGACCCAGGTATTACAGTCTGCATCCCTCCTCCTTGGCTTACTTATAAAAGACAATATCAAATATAATTAAATTAAAGAATAATTTACAGGAAAAAGTTGTTTTGTTTTACGTTTTGTCATTTTGGGCTTTTTCTTCATGTTTGTCGGCTGTTCTTGTTGACCCATAATATTTTTCTTTCTTTTACTCCAATTTTTAGGTACATTTATTTCTCTCACAACTTAACAAGTTAAGATCTTGTTTTCAACAATCATTCATGTAAGTTGTTTTCAATCAAGATCACTCTTTTGTCTCACATTTTATCATAACACATGGCAGACACTTTGATATCTTTCACTTAAATCTCTTTTTGTTTTTGTTTTTTTATAAACTAGACTCTTGGGTTGTCTTTAATCATCATTTCATATCTGGGTTTTGCTTTATATTGATTGAATCACTGTTTTTTTCGTTTCAGACAATTTATCAAACACCTGGTGTGCAGTTCTGTTGCTGCTTATTGAGGACTTTGTATCAGATTCTGAGAACTGGGTTTTGCTTAGAATAGTTTTGTGATCAAAAGGGTATAATTTTTTCTCGAAAAAGTAATAAAAAATTTGAGGTTTAGAAGGTTGTTATAAGTTATAAGGGATGAAGGGTAAATTTGGGGCATCTGGGACTTATTTCCTGTTAAATACAGGAGCAAAGATTCCAGCCATAGGGTTAGGAACATGGCAAAGTGGTGGTGATTTTTGTGTTGAAGCGGTGAAAACCGCGTTATCGGTTGGATATCGTCATATTGATTGTGCACACTTGTATGGAAATGAAGCTGAAGTAGGTGAAGCTTTAACCGAGTTTTTTAGGGGTTCGGTAAAAAGAGAGGATCTTTTTCTGACTTCTAAGTTATATTGTACCATGAACTCGATTAATAAGATTGAGAATTCTGTTAGGGTTTCGCTTAAGAATCTTGGTGTGTCGTATTTGGATCTTTATTTAATGCATTGGCCTGAGAGTTCGGCTTTTGGTGATGCTACTGATCCTCCTGCAAAGTTGGGTTCTGAGTATAGACAGTTTTTGAGTAAGGTGAAGACGGCCTGGAAAACGATGGAACGGTTGGTTGAGTTAGGTCTTGTTCGGGCTATTGGTGTTAGTAATTTCAATATACAACAGATGAAAGAGCTGCTAAAGTTTGCGAAAATTGTACCTGCAGTCAACCAGGTTCGCTTTGTTATTAGCTTTCTGTTCTTTGTATACTTATTTTTTTGCGTTATTGACATTTATAGCAGAAAATTAATTTATTATTGTCTATAGAGCTCGTAAGTATCATAAATTTCAATATATTTGGTAGTTTTGTGATTATAGATGACCTAGTTAAGATGCTTAATAAGAGCATGATATGACATTGAATTGTGTTAGTAACTTGCGTTCGTATAAAAAAATAAAAGAGCGAAATAGTTTTTAGGTCATTTGTTCAAATCGTGTGAAATACTGAAATATATTCCATTACTAAGAAGATATGTTATGTTTGTATAGTGGATCAGGAAGAAATATAGAAAATCAATTTGATGTATAGTTGAATCTCCATATATTGTGATTTATTAGGCTGGTGTACTGGTGTAGCGGTGGTGGTCTGACCACCTCCACGTCAACGCCACATCAACATCTTTCTCCACCACTTTTACCCCTGTAGTGGTTACCGCCTCTTACCACTTTTCTGATACAATGACTTGAGAGTGTTTTTCTCTTCCTCGTCCTGTGATCTGCACCACATAATCAACACCAAAGTGACACCACCACACGTGGTGCTGGTGGAGGTGTAACAGCTGACCACTCGCGCTGCACATAGGCTGACCACTCTTGGTTTAATCCCTTACTATGGGCGGTCTTACTTTGCCTCTCTTAAGTTATTTCCGTAGTTATTCGTTAAGTGCTTTTTAAAAATTGGAACCGGATTAAACTTATTTTAGGTACAATTATGACATGTCTGTGTTAGGTTATATACAGTATTTAATTAGATAGCAAAAAGTAAAAGAACAATACACATGACGTGAAATCTAATAATTTAAGTCAGTTTGTTACTTATTTGGGAGTTCTTTTTTGGAAGTAAAAAGAACAATATCATGTTTGTCTTAAGTTGTTTTAGGTATATGTTAGGTTTATCAATTGGACATGAATAATTAAACGAATAATCCACATGATGTGAAATCTAATTTTGGTGTAATTTGGGTTCCGTAGTCTTTGTTTTCTTCCTAGAGTTCTAGGAACACAGGGGTTTAGATGTGTTTTGAAAGGGATTGTATTTTCGAATAAACTGAAGCAACTCTGCTCAAAGGGGTTGCAGGGATGTGTTTAGAAATGGTTTTAATGTCTGAAGCTGTAATAATCAAATAAGTACTGGTTTACTTGTTTGGGAAATTATGATTTTTAAGTTATGACATTAAGTGACTAAACGGACATTCTTGTGTCAAATGAGAATCATTTTGTGAGATGGGTATAAACGTTTCTTGAATTAGGCATCAATGGATATGTAGGTAATTTTGCGCTGTCCTTCGAAAATCAGCTTAGATGCAACTAGTATGAAACTGATTAGTTAATCCCTAAAAATGATATAATCACAAGTAGAGTTGACTTATCCACACATTAATAACTGATTATTATGACTACAAGTAAAGAAAATGCAAACGGATCCATAATCTGACTTTTTTAACGTTAAGTTCTTGTACAATATCACAACCGATTTCTGTGTGCATTTTCTGTCCAATATATCATCAATGTGACATATTAAAGTTTGCTTGTAAATTTTGCAGGTAGAGTTGCATCCATTCTGGAGACAAGACGAGCTTGTAAAATTCTGTCAGTCAAAAAATATACATGTATCAGCTCACACACCACTGGGGGTACCAACTTCTGCTCCTAAACCATCTGAAAGTGGATCAAGTGAAGAAGATGAACCTGGAACACCTCGTATATCTTTCAGAAGATCAAGATCAGTTCATGGGCCTATGCTTAAGCTCTCTGTAGTTGCAGAGATAGCAGACAGACATAAAAAGACTCCTGAACAGGTATAACATTTTTGGGCCTAATCTTTTGAAAAGATATTTTTTTTAATACCTTTGATACTATAATATTTGAAGCTATAACAATTTATTGAATTCTTAGCTCACGGAGCTATCCAAAACTCTGTGTGGAACCAACAGTTGAAGGTTACACTTTCATAATGACGGGTATCTAGGAGTACACCTAGTAATACCATGGTTGCTTTCCAAATATGAAAAAAATTAAAGTTTAAAAATTTGATATAAGTTGATTAATTATTAGATTGGTACTCAGGAAGTTAAGTTACAACTGGTAACTTTTTGTTCGCCTCTTAGAAGCTTAGTCTTGCATTATGTAATCACATAATTTTCCTTGACTTGTAGGTTATTTTGCGATGGGGTCTCCAAAGAGGGACGAGCGTGCTTCCATGCAGCGTGAAGCCTGAGAGGATAAGGCAAAACATAGACATATTTAGCTGGAGTTTATCAGATGACGAGTATCGTCGGTTGAACCAGATAGAGCCACAGGTATGTCTGTTTGGAAATGGACCTTTAGATACCATCTCTGAGGACAATGGTTCGATCTTTGGAAGTGGTCCACTTCAAGCGGTTCATGAATCTGAAGATGATGTCGAGTTCAACTCATGATTGCTGGTGTGTAAGCGTGTGTGTTTTATTTAAACGCATAAACATTTTCATTTGTTATGTTATTTGTAAGCTTATCATGTCTTTCGGCGATGAACTAGTAGGGTCTTGATGTTGATTTGGTGGATTGTTTTTTCTCTGGATCAAAGTGTTTTCCGAAGACTGTTTTTATGTACAAAAGCTCCTTGAAATATTGTTATTGGTTTGTATCTTTATCTTATTAACTGATATCTTGTTAAATATCTTGTAAAGTAGAAGATGAGTATTGGTTCGGTATAGTCTGAGCCAGGTTTAGATTTAAATGTTTTATGCATCTCGACTGCATAAAACAAACGTGTTGTACATTTTATCATGTCAAATTAGACAGTAAGCTTAGGAAAGATTTCACCGTTCAGCATTCTTGAATCTTGATGAATTGAACAGTGATCAATATGCAACATTTGAGAAAGTATATTCTTGTTTTATGACTAAATGACGTGACCGTCGGTGAGGGTGTGCGATTATGCATGACATTCAAATGTTGGGGACTCTAAATTTAGCAACAACAACGAAATAGTTGAAGGCATGATATTGCTATAATTGGAGCAAATTTTTGATAGTGTATGCGTACTGATAACTCAGGAAACTTGGATAAACTAGCAAAAAGGGAACACTTGTTACTAAGACCGATAGTAATGAGACCACAACAAGACCACAAAAATCCCGCCACATCAGCGCCAACTCAACTTTTGCTAACCTAGATCAAACACAGACCAAACACTAGTAGTAAGGAGACCGCAGTCATAATTAATATAAAACATAGCGTGTTGCTATGTTTTATCCTTGTCAATTTCTTACTTGACATAAACAAATCATAGCAGATGTGATTCATTGACTGCTCAATCTTGAAGTCAACACTTCTGATAAGGACTTTCTGAAAATGATGCATCATTTTAAGAGCAGTTTGTACCGACAAGCCATATGACTCGTGTTATAGGAAAAGTCTGACACCTCAAGACTTTTCCTATAACACGGTTTCTATAACTTAAACTAAAAACACCCTCCTTCTTAAAGTTGGCATTATAGAACACGTTCACTAAAAAATATCCTTTTAGGCGAATAATTTATTAAAAAAAAAAAGCTTAACACAAAAGAAATAACCCAATAAAACATGATAATTTATAAAAAAAAGTATGGCATGGCTGGGAGACGGCCTTGGGACCCCACAGACGAGTGAGGTGCAGTGTCGGGCTCGGCTTATACGCTTGGTGGTGGGATGGTGCCAATGCTAGCAGCCACCGGTAACAAGCTCTCTAAGACTTCTCTTCAACAATAATTATGCTAATATTTTTCATATTCATATTTTCATCTAACCTTACTCAATTAATTCAAAAATTCATTAAAAACTGTTATTAAAGATTGAGATCATCTCATGTTTTTTTTAAACATGATAGGTCATGTTATTCACTCATGATGTTAAAGTGTGAGTATATTATTCAAAGATGTACAGAAAAATATACTTATATTTTGCCTTTGAAATATAACGAATTTCAGTATAGGTAAAAACAAGCAACCTAAATTTGAATATGTACCTCTGAGTTAGACTTCAAACTTGAAATTGACAGCACGCATATACTATTGTCTAAAACAGATTAAAAAAATACGAAACGACTCAATCAAGTTTTATTTTGCGGGTTTTGAACCACTACTGAACATGTTCGACACTTGATTCGTTCTACATCTCTAAACATATATGTCGCCGGACTTACTTCCATTGTATCAACTCATTGATTCAGAAAATAACGTATCAGTTATAGATAGATCAATGTTTTGAAAGGTTTTATGGATATTTAAATATATGTATGTCCGGATTCGAACTCGAGACTTCGGGATTGCACACATTACGTATGAGAGTTGATGTTAATAATTAATATATAAAATGTTATTATTAATTATTAGTCATGAAATAAAAATAACGATAGTTAATATTTAACGGGGTTTTGACTAACGGTCGTTAAATGTAAACTACGAGGACTAGAGATGAAATTAGTGGGCAAGAAAATTCTAGAACCCCCTTGGGATGCTTGGCAGGTCGTGGGTTCACAAAAGCAAGTGAGTTTTCTTGGTCACCAAGTTTTGAGAATGTATATATACATCTCAGATTCATTATTCTCCCAACCTCGGATCACCAATAGACCTAATTTCTCTCTCCTCTCCTCTTCTTGTGTGGCGGTCGAACACCCCAAACCCAAAGGGTTTCGATTTGCTTAACTCAAGATTAAGTGTTTGGTTTTATCTCGTGATTCAAGAAACTAATTTTTCACATCAAATCGCTAATAAGACGTGTGTACAAGAATCGAATGACAAGACGCTTGAGCTTGTAATCTTGGTGGTCGACTTTTGGTTGGTCGAATTTAATAAACCCTAAAGTTAGGGTTTTGGGTTTTGTTCTTTATTCTAATCATCGTTTGATTCTCGAATCTTAAAAAGTGACGCACTTTCTTGTTCGGTTAATTACTTACATATATTATTCTTATTTACTCACGCGCTTTGATGATGTTATTTGATTTTATATAATTGTTATGAGTATTAAATCCTAACATGTTTGCAATAAACACTACACCACAACTATGAACAAATTTGGGTGTTCTAAATCATCTACATTACAACAACTAACATTGATTACACAATTAGAAATTCTAAGGTCTAGCTAGCTTTGTTTTTATGTAATTTCACTCCTATTGCAAATTTTAAAGAATTAATGAATTAATTAGTCTATTCTGCAAAAAGTAAAAAAGAGAAAACCATAATAATAATTCTTTTTGAAATTGTGAACTTGTTGTCGGGTGACAATTATTTTTGAGACGGAGGAAGTAACAATTAAGTCGTTCGTTCCCATTGCTAGTTCGCTACCCATAGGATTTTCTTGACACGCTATATGAACTTATATATGGACTGATTCTTCCTCCAAAGAATTCAAAATCAAACCAAGTGACTTTTGTGTTGCTAATCCTATTTTTATTCTTCTAAAAAATTATCAAAGTCAATATGATCATACATTCACATATACGTATATGTCTATGGATTAAGAGTTAAGGAATAACAAGTGTAAAAAACGCGTAAATAATAAGTTTGTATGTGTGAATGATGAATAGGTTGACTATGACTGCTAAATTTTTTTACAAGCCACTTGACCCACACCATAGCCGTAGGCAACAAACAACAAAGTCGACAATTAATAAAAACATCTTATTCTATTTTATAATTCCTTTTAAATATCATTTAAGTTATGTCTAATATGAATAATAGGTAACTCATGTGACATTTGAGTTTTTGTCAAGTATCACACATTCTACATTCACATAGAGATAAAATCAAGATATAGAATGAGCATGTCCATTTATGGAAAGTAAACAAGATCGGAAACATAATTTTTTTTAACTAACTGCCTTTACGAAAAATCGAGGTATTTTACAAAAAATTAACACTATAACACAAAATTTATAGGGGTCTCGAGACCCATCCTAGTTTCGTCACTAATTATTAGATGATATATATTCAAGTACGTTGTTGATGGTTGAAGATGATGTGTATAATAAGAAAATAAAAAGATGGTTACACAACAAAACATAAAATAGCAAGTTTAAATAACAAAAACTAACAGTTTTGGAAGTAACTTGTTGAGTATTTACTCTCGATTCAATTAGCCTAAATAAATGTGTTGCGACACTGTTAATGATTACTCATGTATTTGCCAAGCTCTGGGAACCCTTATTCGAGAAGCGCAAGTACTGAAGTACATTCGTGATTACCCTCTCCCTCTATGGGTCAACCGATAAACCACAAGACATAAGATAACACCGCGACGCACAAGACAACCTCCGACGCGTGCGATGATTTGAAAAACCCGGGTCCATATAAACTGCCCCTACAAGAAGATATATACAACTATGGCAATATGGCATGTTTACCGTTCATCTTCACTTAAAGGATAACCTAACACGCATGATACCTTCTACAAGGATTGTCGATTCATCTATATCCTAGCAGCCCCAAAAGGGTAGTGAATGCAAAATGAGTAATCTTATGGGAGAAGATATCATACTTGTGGTGCGCAAAATAGGGAAAAAATGAATCCAATAAATGATAAAGATGTCAATCAAACATAGTATGAACATCTGTTTACTGATTTACTGAAATAAATCGAAACAATAATTGTACTATCATTTGCAAGGTAATATGTACACAAAAAAGATAAGTAACTACAGAACAAACAAACGAACCATCTTTATCTATGAACAGCACTACGATGAAGCCAAGAAACTAACTCCTGCGTCGAAGGTCTTAACTTCGGCGACTGATTCAGACAAACACAAGCTATCTCAAGAACCCACAGCATCTCCTCTGCATTCTCTTTATCAAAAACCAACGGATCAAAAACCTCGTTTTCACGTTTCTCCTTCTTCATTTCCATCACCCACGAGATTAAATCCCGTCTACCTTTTGGTTTACACATATCCATTGGTCTCTTACCCGTTAATAGTTCCAAAAGAACAACCCCAAAACTATATACATCACCTTTGTATGATGCAACTGACGCTTGACCATACTCAGGAGGAATGTAGCCTAAAGTCCCAACTAAATCAGTCGTTACATGAGTATCGTAAGTTGGTATTAACCTAGCAAGACCAAAATCAGCTAAATGAGCTTCGAAATTCTCGTCTAGAAGGATATTACTCGACTTAATATCCCTATGAAGGATATGTGGGTCGCAAGATTGATGCAAGTAAGCTAGACCTTTGATTGCACCCTGCCCAATTCTTAAACGCGTGTCCCACTTAAGTTTTGAAGGTCCATCGGATTTTTCATGTAACCAATAATCTAAACTACCATTTTCCATATACGAGTATATTAAAAACCGGTCGTTTTTATATTGACAATAGCCTTGTAAGAGGACGAGATTCGGATGTTGAGCTCTAGATAATGTTTCCACTTCAGCTTGAAACTCACGGTCCACTTGACCAGTGTCTCCTGATAACCTTTTTATGGCTACATTTTTACCATCTGGAAGTGTGGCTTTGAAGACGAGACCAAACCCACCACAACCGATTATGTTTGCTTGATCAAAACTGTTGGTTGATTTCAATAGATCGTCCAGTGAAAGTTCTTCCTTTGTTTGGAAAAGAATTACTAGTTTTGGCTCGAGTTCTTCCTTACTATCATTATCATCTTCTCTTTCAGGATCGACTTCTTGTTTCATGGTTGCACGAAGTATGATCACAAACATGAGCGCAAGAATAAACACAGATCCGATTCCAATCCCAACAGCCATACCAACGACTGTCACTTTACTTTTCTTTGATCTTGAGGATGAAGGTTCAGGAACAATTCTATCGCTAAAATCAGGACAACCGGGCCCGCATAGTTCCTTGTTTCCTTCGAAGCTCGAGTTTGCAAAAGTAGCAAACTGACCACCATTTGGGACCGTCCCGCTTAAATCATTATACGCAACACTGAACAACGATAAGAAACTTAAACGGACCAACTCCCTCGGGATCCTTCCCGACAAATTATTATGCGACAGATCAAGTGTTTCTATACTCGTCATTCCCGACAACTCACTCGGTATCCCACCCGACAAATTATTATGTTTCAAGTTCAAAACAATTAACCGTTTCAAATTCCCAAATTCGCGCCAGATCGAACCGTTTATAAAGTTATGACTGAGATCGATTAATGGTGGGAAACTCATGATCTGATTATACTGCAACGCTGACCCTCGGCTACTCATATTCGGTCTCTTGAAAAACGGGAAATCCGGTGAACCTTCTTCTAACGAAACATTCCTAAAACTTAAGCTCGGTAACTGAGTAAGACTCTTTGGTATCTCTCCCGATAAGGAATTATTCGATAAATCCAAGTAAAAAAGCGACTTAAAATCACCCAAGTAAGACGGAACAGACCCCGTTAACCTATTCCACGACAAATCCAGCAACTGCAACTTCGTTAACCCATTTAACCATAACGGTATGTTCCCTGTGAGTCCACAGTTCGCAATCACAAGTGCCTTAAGCGCTTTGAAATGAAGTGTACTATCAACAGGAAGCATTTCACCACGAAAATTCATGGTTAAAACTAAAACAGTCAAATTCGGGACATGTTGAAGGATCTTAAGGGTAGATTCTAAGTTAGTAAAACTACAATTCGAGAGCGAAAGATATGATAACGACTTAAACTCCTTAAAACTCTCAGGTATCCCGCCTATAAACTTATTCTTAGCAAGATTTATAGCTCTTAACTTATGACAGGCCGAAAGATCACTAGGAATAAAACCCGAAAAGTTATTACTACCTAGATCAACTGAAGTTAAATTAACCATAACCGAACAATTAAACTTTAAACCACCACTTAACGAATTATTCCTCAAATTAATCACACTAACAGCTCGAGAATTCACCAGACTTTTAGGCATCCCACCCGTAAAACCATTCGACCTAGCACAAAAACTCGTCAAATTCGGAAACTTATCAAAAAAATCAGGCAAACTCCTGAAAAACGATTCAACGAAAAATCTAAACGCGTAACGCCACTAAACAAACTATTCTCATTTCGTTCAGTGTCATTTAACAAATTATCCTGAAGGTCTAGTACCTTTAAACTAGGCAACTCTAATAAAAACGCGGAGACCACACCCGTGATTTTATTAGATGCCAGACACAAATGCTCTAGGGACCTGCATTCCCTTAACTCGCGTGGCAAACCTGCGGTTAAATTATTAACCGCAAGTTTAACCACGCGCAGCCTGGTGGAATTTAAACAGATTCCACCAGGCACTCCTCCGGATATCTTATTATCCGAAATATCCAAAACCCGCAAAAGCGGCAAATCAAATATTTTATCACCCATCTCCCCATCAAATTCATTACTACTTAAATCCAATATCTCCAAATCTTTTAACATAAATATCGAACTTGGTACGGGACCGGTTAAATAATTTCTTGATAAATTAAGTGTTTGGAGATGGGTCAAGTTTGAAATGGATTCGGGTATTTGACCCGTTAAGAGATGGTTTGAGAGGGTTAGAGATATGACCCGACCCGAAATGGGATGACATAGGATTCCTGGGGTGTTGTTTATTTGGTTTAAGAACGGTTTTAAGGAGTTGAAGTCATGTGTATTGCATGTTGTTGTGTTTTGTGAATTGATGTGAGATAGAAGAGAGAGTAAGACATAGACAAGGAGACATGTTTTTTTGTGTGAGAGTATCATTAGGATTGTGTTTTTTGGTTTTTTTAGAGAGAGAAAGAGGTGAAGGTTTTTGGGAGAGAAGGGGAAGGGAGGGATTTATATGAAGAAGGTGCTGGAAGTGGAAACATAGAGAAAAAAATAGTACTGTACTATGATTTGATTTTGATTTAGATATTTGTAGTTCTCAATTGTTACGTTTGCTTTGGAATCGAGAAAGTTACGTGAAGTTCATAATTGCATAAAGGAAGTCAAAGTAACGTTTAAAAGTTCATAATTGCATAAAAGAAGTCAAAGTAGCGTTTAAGTTTAAAAGTTAAGTAAAATTATTTTTGGTATGTTTTAAAAAAATAAATTGTACTGGTCTTTGGTCTTGAAGGTGGTCTTTATTCATTGCTGCTTAAAAAGATTATAAAAGAGATTATTTTATAAAATTACATAAAGAACCTTTTATTTTCGAGATTATGGAAGATTCTTTTTTATAATCTCTTATAAAATATGTCTGTCAAACAAAGATTATTTTTAAGAAATTTTATTTTTGAAAAATAAGATAATCTCTTCATAATCTTGAAAAATTATTTTGTAAATTAAGTTAGTTGAGAGCGCTTATAGAGATATGATGCTTATTTTTAAAAAATAAATTTACTTAAAAATTATTTTGTTTGGACTAGACATAATTTATAAGAGATTATTAAAAATAATCTTCATAATCTCCAAAATAAACGATTACGATATTTTTAGCGAGAGATATCATGGAGATTATTGAGGCTAAGATTATTTTTGTTAAAAAAAATTTACTTAAAAATAATTTTGTTTAGGCAGATGAACTTATAAAAGATTATTAATAAAATAATCTTTCATAATCTCTGAAAATAAACGTTATCACGTATGAAGCATAAAATAATCTCTTTTATAATCTTTTTAAAGAACAACACCAAGAATAAAGATCGCGACCAAAGACAATCAATTTTGTCAAACATTGTAGCTTATAACACAATCTCTTTTATAAAATTACATAAGAACCTTTATTTTGAGATTATGAAAGATTATTTTTAAATAATCTTTGAAATTCTGTCTGCTAAACAAAGATTTTTTTAAGAACTTATTTTTGAAAAATAAGAATAATCTCAACAAAATCTCATGTACCAAACATAGCATGCAATACTAGAGGAATTTTAGTTGCTTACTATTATTTTAGTGCTTATCATCAGACTAACTCCATCATCCATTTAGTTTGATTTAATGGTGGGGATTAACCTAAGATTTAATAGATAAACTTAAGTTCATAGTTTTATTTTTTCACGTTATACACGCTTTTTAATTCGCGTTTTCTTGCTTTCATACATTTTCGTTTGTTTTCATACGTTTCCGTTTTACACGTTTTCGTCCGTTTTCATACATTTCGCTCGTTTTATACGCCGTCTTACGTTTTAGTCCATTATTCATACGTTTTCGCCCGTTTCATACGTGTTTTACGCTTTCATACGTTTTGTCCGTTTTCATACATATTCGTCGTTTTCTAACGTTGTTGTCCGTTTTTAAATGTTTTCGGCCGTTTTTAGACGTTTCACACGTTTCAGAATATTACAAGTGATTTTGATATTCAGAATATCACAAGTGATATTATGTGATATTCAGATGATCACAAGTGATATTCTGTGATATTCAGAATATCACAAGTGATACCTAAAAAATCACAAGTGATACTCATAATATCACAAAGTGATATTCAGAATATCACAAAGTGATATTCAGAAAATCACAAGTGATATTCAGAATATAACAAAATGATATTCAGAAAACCTCAAGTGATATTCAGAAAATCACAAAGTGATATTCAGAAAATCACAAAGTGATATTCAAAAAATCACTTAGTGATATTCTGAATATAACAGAATATCACTTGTGATAGTCACAAGTGATATTCAAAAAATCACAAAGTGATATTCAAAAAATCACAAAGTGATATTCTGAATATCACTTGTGATAGTCACTAACGTATGAAAACAGGGCGAAACATACCAAATGTGAAAATGGACCAAAACGTGAAACGGACGAATACGATAAAACGTATAAAGCGAAAACACGCCTCAAAACAGACGAAAACGATGAGAAATGGACAAAACGAAAGAAACCGATGAATACGGGCGAAAACATATGAAACGAATGAAACGGACGAAACGATAAAACATATGAAACCAGGAAAACGTATGAAAATGGACGAAATGCAGAAAAACGTATGAAAATGGACGAAAACGTGTGAAAGCAGACGGAAACGATGAAATGGAGGAAAAAACACGAATTGAAAAAACGTGAATAACGTGAATTAAAAAAATACTTAGAATTCAAAAAAAAACGTGAATTTAAAAATAAAAAAAAAAAAAAAAAAAAAAAAAAAAAAACAATGACAAAAAAAATGGACTTAGATTTATATATTAAATCTTGGGTTAATACCACTATTAGATTAAACTAGATGGATGATGAGAATTTGTCCCCAGAAACATAAATTTGTGAAGAAGAAATAAAATAACTCAATAGTATATAGTTTATTATTAACGTACAAATATTTAATGCATGTTATAATATCTTAAGAAAGAAAGACTTAAAAAGTCAAAACAGGACAATTAATATGGGACGGAGGTAGTACTTTTTTAGAAATACGGTTTAACATTTTTCTCAATATGATTATAAGTTTAAGATATAGTTACTCTTTTTGTTTCAAAATTATTGTCCTTCTTTCCATTTTAGAGGATTCAAAAATAATTATCTTTTTCTTGTTTCAACTAATCAAAGGAGGGTTTTCTTTCCATTTAGAGGATTCAAAAATAATTATCTTTTTCTTGTTTCAACTAATCAAAGGAGGGTTTATTGAGTGTAATATAGTGATATCGATTTTCTTAAATTTTGTGTTTTTTGTTTGAAAATAATAATTTTGCAACGGGGGCACTAGTAGTTAAGTCCATATCTTGACTTTCGTTAATCGACTGATGTCTTTGGTATAAAATGTTGTCTTTTACCTTTAAATACTTAAAATATCACACAATCTGTTTTTAAATGGTGCATTAAAAATACATGGTTAAAATAAACAATTTGTTGACTCAAATTTACATTTATTACACATATCATAAATTAGAGAAACTTTCTTTGTGGATCTAAATCATAACGATGGGAGTATAAACATGTATTCGGTTTGCAATATATGGGATTAGTTTTTGAGAAACGATAGTTTAAGAAAATATACATGTACACTAAATGAGGTGTATAAATGCGATTGTATTTTTATCGGCGTAAAAAATTTATTTGGAAATAGAAAATGGGCAAATAATAATACGTATGATTTTTTTTGAGCAGTGAACTTTTATTAAAGCTTAAAGTAGAAAAAAAGCTTACAAAAGTAGTCAAACCAAAGAGTTTTTAACCAATCTATCCAACTAAATATAGTTTGTGATTTCTAGAAGAAATCCATAAAAAGATCGGAAATAATAAAGCGTCCCATATCATCGCCTTCTGGGAGGAGAACTAGAGAAAGCAGCGATTACGAAAGCCCAAATATACCACAAAAGTGTTCCCCAACGCTTTCAAGAAACAAGCGCACCCTATTAGGGATATGCAATCACAATCCCGATTTGTCGCTAACTGCTACCGTTATATTGATCGTAGTATACTAGTATGTTCTTCATTGTGTTTTTGTGTTTTAACAATCACTAGATTTTATTTTATTTTTTGACATTTTAGATTCACCTCAATCAAATTCTAAACCTTTCACAAAACTCTATGGTACACGCATTAATTAAAAGCAATGTTAAATTAAACTATTATCGAGATAAAAGAAAACGAGGAAAATTCAAACAAACTTTAGGTAACTAAAATTAATAATATAACTTAAATTCAATAAAAAGTATATAAAAAATGAAAAACAGTCTGAGTTGGGTTTCGATCATGTGACCTCACACCTAAGAGACACACTACTCAACCAACTCGACCATTCAACCATCTATCATATTCTTCAATTACAAAATACATATCATGAAATGATAATCAAGATGTTTCAGTAAGGCAGCAAGACACGCAGAAAGTGTATTTGGTTTCGTGACTTTCTTTCAAAATATAGAAAAATGTTTTCTAAAATAAATGCACCGATTACTTTCCTTGCAACTTTTTATCATTTTGTTTTTTAGTTGCTTAATACTTTATCTTTCCATGTAGATCTTTACTTTCTATCATTTGTAATGTCAGTGATTTAGTAACAAATTTGGTTATCATCAAAGATAGTTGGAATTCATTGTGTCAATATGGTGTTATGATCTACCATTATTATAATTTATAGCGTGATTATTGGTCAAGGTAGTGTAAACCAGGGTCAAGGTTGTGAATTTTTTGTTGTAATAATAACATATTTATTAAAAGCTCAAGTCGAGGCGTGTAAAAGCCACCCGACTGTAGTCAAAAGTTATAAATGCACAGTATGAAAAACATGAATTATGTGACATTTTTAAGTTCACGACATCTAAGTTAAAAAATCGTTCACTCTTAACAATATCGTTTACCCATTTATATAAAACTAGAATCGCCAATTGTTAAAAAAAAAAAATAATAATAAATAATAAAAAAATACGACATTTGAAATTCAGATAACACATAGTAGTTGTAACAGGTTTTAGGGTGTGTTTGTTTGATTAAGATGTTTTGCATCTGAATCTGACTACCACATCTTACTAGTAAGAGGTGACTATAATGTCTGAATCTAAATGAAAATGTGTTGTTTGTTTTTTATAATTGACTGAATGGTTTAATTTTCTCTTTTTTAATTATATATTAAACTATTGCAAATACAATTAATAAGTAGATAGTGTAAACTTGAGACAAAACATTTTTATTATAAATTTAACACAATTATAAATCATTAAATAAATTATTTTAATACATATTCAAAATTTAACATAATAAAAACTATTACATAAATCGTCTTAAAATAAAACACAAGCTTAACGCTATTAAACAACAATTAAGTAACTTAACTAATATCAAATAATTTAAAATATAGCTTTTCATAATTTGAAGATGAATGGGTTGAAGGGTTTTGAAGATAAATGAGTTGAATGGGTGTTAATAAGAGGTAGTAAGATCTTTTCGCCACCTCTTACCGAGTTAGACATATTAGCTCTTCCACGTATCACCGGTGATGAAAAAACAACAACTAAAACGTCTGCGCACCTCTTACCTGGTAAAAGTAAGAGAAATTTAGACCTTTTTGAAAAACAAACACACCCTTAGTCTCATATGGGAATTTAACGCAACTACTATTAACAAAAGGATCTAAGATTCGGGATTTGATTACAATTTGATCATATCCCATTGTATTTGTTTATCTGGTATATCCTTTATAAATTAATACTTATGCAATCACTTAAATTTGTTAATTTAAAAAGTTTCTAAATAATCCATATTAAATTATTTATAAGTTAATGAATCACGACTAGCAAACAATATTATTTTATAGAGTTTACGAGTTATAATACCCGCAGACGCACCCAAGTTTGACAAAAAATTATTCAGATTAATCTTGAATATTATGTCTTTAAAGGTAATTGCATATATTTATATAGTTATAAGTTTCAAGACGCATGAAAACTACACACATAAATCAAATTTATTTTAACATTTTATTTCAAGATATACACATATAAGAATTTGCCCATGAAAATTGTGATATAAGACACCTAATACTTATCACGAGTTTTCATTATTCATTAATATCCATTATAATTTGGTAAAATATTTGTAAAATTTCATTAGGTTACTCAAAATTAAATTTTATTTAATGCGGACAAAGATGTTAATATTGTTATTTAAATTTCACTCTTGATATTATGTTGTACACGACGCAGTTTAATAAGACATAATGAGCGTTGATAAAATTAAAGCATACTCCTTAAAGTTTTTAAAAATATTTTTCTAGATATCCTTATATAAATAAATAAGAATTACACGAATTGTCATATAAGACAATCACGTATATTTATTTTTATATTAAAGTAACCCGTGCTTCTGATTTGATAATTATATTCTGCTTTCGATATTTACCAGTATTTAAAATGTAAACTCGTGTCTACATAGGTTAAACTTTTAAAAGTGAAATAAATGAGTCCCTTATTGAACATATATAGTAAAAAATTGATACTTATAATTTTATGCAAATTTATATGTTGTTATTTTAAAACAACATATACATTGTATTTTTTAAGATATAAAATATAAATGATATAAAGTATATAGTGGTATTTGTTTATAATCCAAAGTTATTAAAAAACATAGAGGCTTATAATGTTACACTCATCTACATATAATTTTTAAAAATTCAACAACTAAAGTTTTATTAACTACCTCCTCCTTTTTAAGTTTTGTTTCACAAATTGACACCTTTATTTTTATGTATTTTTTAGGGCATTTACATATGTCACTCCAAACTTCATAATTACATATTTCAAAGACGCTTTAATAACATCAGACATCACGCATTAAAACTTGTTTTTGGAGAAATATGTAATTTTGAAGTTTATAAACCAAATTTATTAAAGTTTACCAAAATAAATTTAATTTCGACTTTTATTAACCAATCACATAAAGACGATTTTCTTACGTGGTGAAATCATTTCTTATTACCAATTATTTTTCAATAAGAATAAATCGACAAAAGACTTCAAAATGATGTAATTTTTTATTATATAGAGTTTATTAATAAATCGAGTTTTTACTGTAAATTGCTTATTCTCACCTGCGCCCCTTCTTGCTCACGCGACACTTAGCTAGACACCTTGTTTAGAGATTTTGCGATGATTTGCCAACTTTGTGATTTTGAATATCTACTTTTGAGCTTTGTATAACCAACAAAACATGACATAGACAATATGATCATACGTGAGTGATAACAAGAACTTTTGTAAGATTGATAATGACAATGGAAGATAAAATAAAAATAAAGTGGCGATACATGGTCCAAAATCTTTAATGGTGGCGCAACTTGAAGAAGCACAAAACTATTAAAACACGCATTTGTGGGACCTTTTTATCATGTACAGATGCACTATGCTCAAGTGGGAATTCAGTTGACTTTGCTTTCGTCATAAACATAGTGTGATCTTTGATAACTACACCAACACCAAGAGTACGCTACGTTGTGAGGTGGCGTTTTCATCAAAACACTTCACGAAAACGTGAGACCCACATTTGTGGCGTTTTCGTGTGTAGAGCCATTTGGGTTGCAACCTAAACTATCCGTTTTTTTTTTTTTTTTTTTTTTTTCGTTTTAGGATTATGTGTGGGTTAAAGAATATCGCATGACACCGTAAATAAGGATGGGTGTTATGTGTGGTGTAAATAGATTTTGGTGTTATAGAAAAAAGTGTTGAGGTGACAACACTTTATCTACAACACCACACGACGACACCACAAGATACTTAGTGCTCTAAATATGTTAGAATTCAGTAGTCAATCTTGACCAGTTTAAAATTGATCGATTCACGTCTCGTTTTAAAATACAACAAGAGACGACATTTTGGTTGTCGTTCTTTAACAAGGGGCATTTTTTTTTAAACGCACTCATTCAATTCGAAAATCTAAACCAAGTAAACTACGCGCTTGAAAGCTCGTTCCAAAGTTGTCCCTTGTACGGTTTAAACGTGCCTATTGGAGAATCGCAAAGCCACCATTAGGTTACACCTTGAGGTTGAGCATGATTGAATTGTTTTACTAAAGATAACAATAGAGTGTACTAGTGATATGTGTGTATTTACTGATTTAAAATCGATTGTTCAATGATGATTTATCTTAGCGAGTACCTTTCTTTAGGCAACCATGGTGCAATGTCCGCTTAGCCTCTAAAGATGATACAAGTTCGACATCCATTTCATTATGTGCACAAACTTACGAGAGAGACGTAAAGAAAAATGAGAACGCGTACACTCGAGCAAGTAGATATTTTATGTAATAATATATAAAGACAATACATTTATATGACGTAACATAGCTATGGATGTAAAAATGGTCTTGCACGTTAAATTTTGAGTTACGCACTTGACCTAGAAAATTTACTAGTCATGTTTTTTAACAATTTTATTCCAATTATAGTTTTAGCTAAATAAGTTAGCATGACTTCTATAAAAGAGAGCTATAGAAAATTTGATAGACCAATCTTGACTTGTTCAATTCATTTAAATAGTTTTTCTAACAACTTTTTCTTCTTTTCATACTATCCACTTGATTTTTAACTACTAAAATAAAACAATTCAAAACTGTTTGTTTCCTTTTATTTTCATTGTAATTTTTAGATGTCCTATGTAATCGAATATTCTATTTCTTTTTTCTAAACTATGAGATATTCTTAGACATGTTATAGTTAACTTTAAAATACCACATAATTTTGTGTACCAAACAATAAGTAACCATTAAAAGTGTTTAATTAGGATAATGGGTCATGCACATGATTTAGTCATTTTGGATGTTTGGCGAAATAGGTTATAGATATTGGTATGTTTGGTTATGAAGAGATTATCTTATTTTTGAAAAATATCGAAAGCGAACTTTTATAAAAATAATCTCATAATTTAAAGAAAGTTTTAATCTCTTTTATAATCTTTTCATTAATTGACAGACCAAAGAATCAATAAGACCAAAGACCAAAGATTAATTTAAAATCACATTAAATTCATATATACTTTCAGAAAGTTTTTGTGATAATCTATTATATTTTGAAGATTTAAGAATTAATATAAAATCCTTTAATTCATATATACTTTTTTTACGTGATTAGCTTATATTTTGAAAACTTAAGTGATTTGTATAAGCTTTCACAAATTTATGTGACAAATATTACTTATTTTATAAGCTAACTTATTACTTATTTTATAAGCTAACTTATTACTTATTTTATAAGCTAACTTATTTAAAAGTTTAAGTCCTTGTAAGCTCTTACGATCGTCGTGTCAAACACATCATTAGTGGCATTCATATTAATCTCTAATTATGGGCCACTAACACACCCCAATATCATTATCTAATTTTTATTACAATATTGATTATTAAACCACTACAAATCTTGTTTCTTTCAAATGTTATTGTCATGCATGGACACTTGAACATTCTTTAGCATATTTATGTAGCTATTGTGTTTTATAATGTTATAAAAGCACGTCTGATCTACTTAGTCTGAGTGATAAACTTTTAAGGTGTAAAATAATTGGCTGATGATATTTATGTCAATTCAACAGTTATCGGTGATAGTAACTTATTCACAAGACGAATAAGACATTATCTATACATATATATTTAATAACTAAACAAAACATATATTTATCAGACAAAATATATATATATATATTTATTTTTAAAGTATAAAGAAAAGTGAAGATCTGGTTTATTTCGAGAAATAGGAATTTAACGAAAATTTTAGATCGCGAACATCCATCGAGCTAAACCCTTAGCTGTGCCTTAGGGTGAGCAAAATTAAACCGATCGATCCCGACTAGTCCGAAACCAAACCGAGCTCAATCGAGGGGACTTTTTTTCAACGAATCGGTTTTGGATGGGTCGGTTCGGACGAAACCGAAAACAAAGAACAAATCGAGAAAACCGACCGTCCGATCCGAACCAAGCTCATTCCTAGGGACTCGGTTTGGATTTTCCGCTAGTCGGTTTCGGACTAATCGGTTTGGCCGGGACGGGTCGGTTCGCCCGATGCTGCCTCTTTGAACTCAAAATCTGTAAGGTAGTAATTCGGCATATAATGCTAGACTAAAGGTCATTTGGTATCATTGCCAGAAATTTATTAGTACGTTGTGAAGAATGGTAGTGAGATTAGGATATATAATCAGTGGTCATTAGTATTTCTTTTGTTAAATCTAAATAATGATTATTTAAAATGAAATCCATATAACACGTTTTCTAAAGTTAATAAGTGGTAGTGAAATGATGGTTTGATTGATGAATAAGTTTGCAAAAATGTCAAATATACATGATTATATCAAGGTAAAAGGTAAAGCAAACGCACATAATAGTAAAGTAACCAGTAAAGTAACTCCCAATACCGTCTTTCACGGGTTGTGGGTCTCAATACCTTCTTTCACGGTTTATGGGGAAGGTTGAGATATAGACAAGATTGCCCCACCCAAGTAGAGAGGCTACTTGGCCCACCAAAGGTGAAAAGGACCTCCGGCGCGAGAAAGCAGAATGATCGTAAACGCACATAATAGTGTTACAGTCAAATGAATGAACTCTTTGAATAAGCTGATCATTTTAGTTTTGAACCCACTTGCCAAAAATCAGTAACGCTTATTTTACAGCTTATTTTGTTAAAAAAAATCATATAATAATATGCACAACATCAAAGAAAAGAAAAACCAAAATTTCTGTTATGCAATTATATGTTATATTATTATGTCACGAGTTACAACTGCAAAAAGTACCAACTATCATCTCTACAGCTGAGATTTTATTTCGACACGATAGTCTAACACAGAAGATCGTAAACTAGGGTTGCTAATTTGTATACTCGAGGGTAAGCAGTGACCTAAACATTCTTAGCTTTCCAAAAATGGGACGTCATCAAATTTTCTTTATCATCGGACTTGGACCCGACCTGAATGGGGTATACCTTTTAAATTTACAGCAGCTTTAATTCTGTACTTGCAATCAAACGAAAAATTTCCCATCAAAACCGTGGCTCTTGCTTCATATACAGTCCCCTTGATGTCTCGTGCATCATTCTCTGTAAGTATCAAGATACACAGTCAAAACTACCCTCACGAATTCATTTATGGGGATGCAATGCCTGTTTCTCTTTTTGACAATCTTTCACCAATACCAAGCCAAACATATGGGTGTTTGTATAAGATGACATTTTTGTGAAGAAAGAAATAGTTTGTGAAATGGACATATAAGTGTCTAAGATTAGGCCAAAATAGGGGTAGCTATAGTACCCACTTATTAGTGCTTGCAATAATAGTATAATTAGATAATAAGTTCCCTAATCGCAAATCCAAACGCTTCCTATCTAGAATATTACTTTTGAATGCTGTAAAAAGATTGTCATAATAACTCAATCTTCGTTACCTGACTTGTAGTAGGCAAAATATTATGAGCAAGATCCTCATTTAGCGATACAGGCAATGGCGGTCCAGGTATATACCGTATGCTGCATATTTTTTTAGATAAACCGAGCATTAGCAGCGAAAAAATGGAAATAATAATAAGCTAAGGAGCATTTCCCATACTCGTTTAAGATGGCATTTATATTATTCTTCATGTGGCTGAAAAGGTCTAAATTTTCCTGCAGCTGCTCATGACACAAGATTAAATAACAATAGTTTAGATAATGAATTCTATATGATCAAACAATATATGTTTGTAAATGTTAAAAGAATAACATACTTTCATTGAAGAAATATTAGCTGAGATCTGACCAAGAACTTGGCTATTTTGTTCAAGTAAGTGTCGTATTGAGCCATTTAATGCTGCATTAATGAGTAGAATGTATTCATCATGTTAGTGAAATCTTCAAGACTTACAATTAGAAACTTGACAGTTATGAAAATCTTTAACAAGCACTTGATGTCACCTTAGCCCATATAGGGTAGAAGCGACAATGGTGAGTCAGTTAGTTATGAACGTGTTACATATAAGCTGTCTTTAGCTCAGGCGGGACAACTGCAAATTTTATGCTATAAAGGGAACATGTCGAATGGGTTGAAAGTAGCCCAAAATCTACTTTTCAAAGAAGATAACATCCTATATCGTTTTATTCAAAGTTTATGACTTTTACCGTAAAAAATAAAAATAAAAATTTGTAATCCTAATAACCACATTGATTAAAATATCTAACATAAGGCAAAAAATTTGGGTCAGCCCGAACCTGTTTTGACCCTTACCCAGACCCGAGAGAGAATGGAAACCTTTACACACAAGAGTATACACTTTCAATACCAACTTACAAGATAGGAAATACAAATGTTTCCCCCAACAATATATAAATACAAATTATATACACAGCCCACTGATTATATAATTAATGTTTAAGTATAGGTTCATAGTCCAGAGCCTTCCATTTCCAACTAATGACCCAAACTCAATCATATAGATGGCCGCTTGGTTGAGTTTATTTCATCATGTAATTGTGGGAATAATTATGTCTAAGCTCCTTTTAAAATAAGAACAAAACACTGACCTTCAAATGTAGTACCGTCAATCTGGGCCCGATTATTCATGGTAACAGAAAACGGGGCAACATTTAATGTTGGAGCTGATGACATACTTGGCTTTGAGAATGATTCCAACAAATCCTGAAATCATATGACGATCAGAACACTGATTTCTTTACAAAATAAGGCATCATTACATGGAAGAAAGAAACCATACTTGGGTGTGTTTTTCTAGGTTTTACAAAATAGTTGATCCGTTAATTATAGTTATAGACACTAAATTGTAAAATAAGAATCTAAATCTTTAAATAAAACGATTCAGAGGTTGTATGAACAAAGAATGGACTTTTGGCCACTTTCAACCTGTTTGACTCATTCTACCTATTTGAACCATACCCCCCTTTAGCTAAAAGAAAATATATGACCAGTCGTAGGTAAAGCACAACCAGAATAAAGAATAAACCCTATCATACATAAATGGTTCAAACTTGTCACCACTAATACCTTCTTTCCAAAACCTCAAAATCCATGTATTAAAGAATGTCAACAAATTACATGTATACTTATATTACTATGAGTGCCTTAACATGAATACATGACGGAGCATTTAGTAATCGCTACTACTATAACAAAAATAAAACTAAACATGAAAAAAAAAAATACTGTACAATTTTGAATATGAAGTTTTCCATACAACATACACATAAATTTCAGAAACTATTGTTTTTTACGCATTAACTTTACCAACAGAAACACATCTTTTTATGTTTTGTAGCCTAAGGAAATGGCAAAATACTAGAAAATGTATAGTGGCATAATAAGTATACCTGCTTGTCTTTCAACTTTTTTCCCATATGCGGATCATCCGGTTTCCTTCGTTTTCTCTGTCAAGGATCACATCTAGTTAGGCATGTTAACAGTAAAAGAAATAATAAATACAAAAGCATAACTTGTTAAGCAGTTTCTTTGATTGTCTAAGTTTTTTGTGAAACTGCTCATAAATAATGTGTGTAATATCATTGCCAAATGTTGTATGATTATGACAATAAATGGTTTGAATAAACCCATTAGAAGTTTGTATTCATGAATGTACACTTCAGGAGACTTTTGAGTTTTGACTAACCCATTTCCTTTTTAGCCAATAATTTTTATATGGCCAATCAGTGATAATTAATAACACGAATCGCCATATTCTTACATAGGTCGACACTGCACCTTTAGGTCAGCCATCCAATACGGTCACAAGAGCGAAAATTTGGAAATTTGGTATCATTATAGATTCTAATTTCAAACTTTAAATCAATGAAAGGCGATGAAGATACAGTAAAAATATATAAAAAGCTCACCGCCATCCACCTGCACCGCATGGCAACATCACGAACAGTTTTATCACGCAATGTGGCAGCAATCTTGATATACCTCATGATACTCGGTTCATCCGAAAATCTACATCGTATATAATTTATAAATTATAAAAATAACATACAAATGCCCATTGGAAAGAAGTAGACATCTTTAATGCAAATTATAATCAGCCCACACTTAAGAACACACACTGAGTATTTGGGGAGAAAAAAAAAAGAGAATATGTGTATTAAGAGTTGATGCTATCTGACTAAAAAGATTGCAACATGAGGATAAGGTTTTGAAGTTCAAGTCTTTTTTCTTCTTTCCATATATGTTTAAGCATTAAGTAATTATAAAAGGTTCATGCAATCAACCTTTTTGCCGTTAAAACTAGATAAACGTGAAAGTGTGAAACTACTCTCTTTGGACAATCTTATCCTATGAAGTTGAACCGGCTGCTATAACATCTATAGACAAACATAGTCTAGATATGTTATTCAGTTTTATTACCAAAATAAGCAATGACGGTAATTCCATAATCAAAATAAGCAATGATAGATACATTATTAAAATATTTAACAAAAATATTTTCATTTCTAGATAGACCAATGAGCAGGGATTGCAAGATATGGATGCACATTTTGGAGAAACAGTTGCCTCACAAAAGAATAAGACTTTTACATATTTAACTATTAACTAAGTATCATTTAATTTGTGTCCTATTAGAATCATTAAAAATGTCGTGTTTAGAACACGATCTCTAAACCACATTATGGATGCACATTTATGATCGCTTTACATTGATCAAGATTAATTCGTTAGATTTAAAGCAGTCGTATGACCACAATATCCAAACGAAAATCCCAAGTGCCTGCTATAAAGATTATTAATTTGCTCACATTATCCTAATTAAATATATGTTCAATATATGCTTATCGCTCCTCGACCGAATGGATGGTCTAAACTCTAAACTAACAAATAATCGAGTTAAAGACATACCTACAATAAAAAATTAAAGCTCGGGAATACGCAAAAGTAAACTTGGAACAAAATACCTACATGGAAAGTCCTTCTTCCAACTTATGTTGTTCTTCAACCGACCACTCGACAGCCAACCCTGCATCATGCTTCAACCCCGGAAACGAACCACCCGAGTTATTCCCAGATTGCGTAAACCCCGAACCACCAATACCTATACTAGAATTCCCTAAATACCTTGTACTACTTGTTGTTGCAGTTGCTGCTCCTGTACTAGGATTCATTAAATAATAATCGCCCGTCATAATCATATTAGATGTGCTCTCTCCACCACTCGAATTAAACGAAATAGCGTTCCGATTCACCGCAGAGCTCAAATTCCTATCATACTGAAACCCACTATCCATTTTTCAACAAAAAACACCAAACTGAAACCCTAACCCCAATTTCTCAACTGATAGCATAATCCCATAATAATCAAATCAAATGATCAATTAATGTACTAAGCACCAATCTTAACAATAGCCCTAAATCAATTTTAAACTATAACAACTAATTGGGCTCAATTTGATGCATTGAACAATTCAAGCCCTAGTTTCTAAATTGTTCAAATTGCAACAAGATTTTATAAAGATTGGTGCAAAATGATCAGAATCCAAAAGGGGTCTGAAATGTGAAAGCTTTAGTGATAAAGATGGGTATAATTGTGTTACCTTTTTGGCTAATCAGTCACTACACATTCTAACACAGAGTGTAGGTTGATTGCTTTTTTTTTCCTTTGTGTTTGTTGCTTAGTGATCACTTTTGGAAATGTAGCAAAACCATGTTTGTATTTGAATACTTTAATTGTTAAAACTTAAAATTGTAAAAATAGAAAAAATAAAATGGATTTTATGCATAAACTGATGGTTGTACTTCGTGGAGGGGTGAGCATGGGTTTAAACCCCACCCGAACCGACACAAACCGACTTGAATCGAAAACTGAAAATCGGTAAAATCTAAACCGAGAATCGAACCAAAGTTACTCGGGTCGGTTCGGGTCGGTTTTTTCGGTTTTTGGCTCGAACCGGACCGAACCGAAAATCGAAAATCGGTAAAACCTAAACAAGAACCCAACCGGAAATACTCGGTTCGGTTCGATTTTATTCGGCTTTGCTGTTCGGTCAATCGGTTTTATTCGGCTTTGTTCACGGTTTCGTGTTGTGAATTGTATATTACTTTATGGCTTAATGATTCTTGGTCAAAGGTTTTATCTATTCGGTAGTAATGTTCGTGTTGATTCAACATTTCAACATCTGTATAAAATTAAATATTAAAAAATATGTCTAGTAATAAATAATATCCACCCCTTACTTTATTGTCTAGTAATAACGCTTTGTTTATATAATTTTAGAAAAGTATAATTGTTTATCTAAGCATTGATCACTTGAAAAGTTTACCGAAATTGAAAACCGGATCAAACCAATTTGACCAAATCGAACCGACCAAAGACTAGTTCGGTCATTAGTTTTGATTTGTGGTTTTCGATTTGGTTCGAGCTAAAACCAAAAAAGCTATCTAAACCGAACCCAATTAACACATAACTGAAACTGACTGGATATATATGTTTTATTATCGGTTCTCCATTCCAACATGTTTTAGTTGCTTCGAGTAGGGTCAAACTGGTTTAGTTGGTTTTGACTTGACCTTACAATAGTTACATCCTGAATCAAAAAGGGGTTATGTTATCCCAACCCTTCCTATGATGTGACATAAAGGGGTTAGGGTACAAAAGATTTCTTTTGTCCTCTCATATTACAGTACAACACAGTTTTTTATCAGTTTCTATTTCGTATTTTTTGTCAGTTTTAAACTTTTGAATTATTAAACTTTATATTTTATGTTCCGTATTTTCATGTTTATAGTAATTTTATATAAACCAAAAAAGGGTATCATTTGTAGAAAAATGATGGTTTGTATAACTTGTCCTATCAACAAGATGTCATCTTTGTTTTTTTGTTTTTTTAAAATTAAAATAAAATAAAATAAAATCAATTTTAATTAAAAATAATAATTCGATCGATTAAAATTATAAATTGACAATTATTTAAGAATATATTAATTTAACAAGGTATACATATATCAAGGTGTTAGGGTATTAGTGTGCACGAAGTATTATTATAGTTAAGAGTTTGATGTTGAGTTCTTCTTCTTTGTTGGTTGGTTATCTGGATCATGGAAATGAATAATGGTGCAAATCCCAATAAGCATTCAATGTCAATAATTGAATTGTCACCATTCCACCAATGATGATGACAATGGTGTTGTGTTTCTCACCAAACGTTAAATCATAAGTTTGTAGCCAATTGAAAACAATGTCGTGAACAAAATGTTTTCGGCTTTGATACGTGGGCTGGCAAAGAGGCGCAAAGAGATCTAATCGTAAATGAATTTAATTCGTTTATCGATAAATCCTTTTCATATTTAAAGATTGAAATATAATATTTTAATGTATTGTTATTACCTAAAGTACAACAAAAAAATTATTTGTATTTATTATAGTTCCTAAAAATACGTGTTTATAAAAAGTTGCATAAGAAAAGTAAATAAATTATTTTGATTTGAAAACAAAAGAAGTTGAGAACCTATGTGTGCGTTTAGTTAGAAGAAATTTTTTTATTTTTTAATTTTAGAATTGTGAAAAAAGAAAAAAGAATTAAAATTTTCACAAAGTTCAAATAATATTGTTTTATGTTCTCAAAAAAAATGGGGGTGTTTGAAGGGAAAAAAAGTAAAATATCTCATTTTTTCAGAAATTATTTTAAAGGAAAACGGAAAAATTGAAAACCAGTGTAGCTACACTATTTTTATTTTTTCAACAATTTTCAAAAACCAAGCATTGCTTAATGGTGAAATTTTTTCCTGCTTTTCCTTTTCTAAATTCCTGCAGGCGAATTGCTTTTTCTTTCTGTAAGAGTTGAGAAGTCTGAACCCGCTTAGTTGGAGTATATTTTTCCTTTTTAAAACCAGACGGTGGACCGGAGAGGTGGGCGACGATGGAAGGTTACGATGGAAGGTATTGGGCGGAGGTGGGCGTGATAAGAGTTCAGAGAATAAGGTTATTATTTTAGAAAAAAAAAGTGAAACAGAATTAAGATTTTCATTTTTCTATTAAGAATCTGGAAACGAGAAATTCATATTTTTGAAAATTATTGGAAAAAGTCACTAAACATTTCTATATGAAAATTTTCAAAAAAATAAGATTTCTCCAACTAACTACCCTAAATTTCTCACTTTTTAATTTTTAACTACAAAAATAAAATCTCAATCTACATTTCTCTAATTTTCTCTCTCTAACAAAAAAAGACGAGATTTCTCAATCTGCTATTCAAGTATCTTATTTTAACTCTAAGCACATTAGTAACATTTCCACCTTCCATCCTCGCCGTCGCCGCCCACCGTTACTAAAACATGAAAAGAAAAATATAACTTCATCTAAACGGGTTTTTAAACTTCTTAATTTTTCTCTATAGAGAAAAAAAATCCCTCTCAAAGAAACTAGAAACGGAAAAATACGAATTTTTTTATACAACTAAATGTTACCTATGTTTTGTAGTTTCCCTTGTTAAAGTATGGAATGCAAATTTTTGTTTTGTAAAGAATTTTATTGGAGACATTTGATTTGAACGCGATCTCTCTATTTTTCTTATTTTGTACAAAACATTTTGTGAAAAAAGTGAGTTTTTTCCTTTTAACTAAACGCAACCTATGATTCTATGAACCCGCTATTGTTCAACCATGGCCGAAAGAGTTATGTCTAGAAGTACATATTAGTATTCATGGTTTATTACATTCTCATCAACATGAAATCCAGATAGTGTTGAGGTAAAAATATGTATTTACCCGAACAAGCTAAGATCTTTCGGTTAATCCTTCGGCAAAGCTCTTTGGATTAGGACCCTTCGGATCTGTGAACACTAAGAAAACACGCGTTAGCCTCGCCTAGGGTTTTATCCCTAGACCAAGCTCCGGCGTGAGAATGAGTATGGTAAAATGTCAGAGTGATATGTAAAAAATGGGGTGAGAATTAGTTAACCTTGAATGCAGTAACTTGGCTCCTTTTATAGATGAGAAGTTTTGTCCTCATCCGAAGGTCACGTGGGTGATAGTGACTCTTTCGGGCGGGAGTTGACTTTGCTCTGTTTGGAGTCTGTCTGGAAAAGGTCAGTAGTTCTGATCAAGATTCCCTTCCTTTTATACACGGTGATGTCATATGTCCGTTATGTCGAGGGTTATGTCTAACTCTCCGGTATATACTGATTTAGCTTTGCTTGGTCTAAATTGGCTTGTATGTTTTGCCCGAGGGATTGCGCATTGTGTCGGGCGGTTGTGCCTTTGGGCCGGAGAGTTAGGCCCTTCGGCAGTTTGCTTATGTGCCGGGGAGTCGTCTGCTGGAACATACGCCAACATGTCCCCCCCCAGTATCATGTTAATGGATGTATTCATTATATGATATTGGGAGTATGTGATTTCCATGATTATTGCGAGTATTGCTTTCTTCTTTCCCCGCCCGTCCGTTCTTTTTTTTTTTTTTTTTTTTTTTCGTTCGTAATGGTGTTAGGAATTAGAAAATTCCAACGGACGTTTCATCTACCCTTGAAAGAGTCGGTCACCCCAACTATTATCTAGTATAAGTTAGCTCGTAGATTGGTCATTAGTTACGATTTATGTAGTTAGTTAGTAGCGTATAATAGTGTAGTGCAACACCGTGGAAGAAGGTCGGGTCTTTACCCACCGTATCCCCGATCCACAGCCGTCAGAGGTCGCTTAGTTTGTAACCTATAAATACCCTCACCTTGCAAGGTAGAGGTTGGATGATTCTTTGGTAATCTAATATTCCACTAGTTTCTCTCACTAGAATGTCCCACTCTTTCTCTCTAAAACCATCTATGTGCTCATTGTGTTAATGTTATGATGTGTATGTGAAAAGTTATATCTTACAATTGGTATCAAGAGCCATGGTTGGATCATATCTTGCACATCTTTGGATTTATAGTGGTTTTAGGTGGTTTTGAGTTTGAAAAGTTTAGTGGTTTTGCATCATTTGGTTGATCTCTTGTGTTAAAGTTTGAATTTTGTTGGTACTTTTGTGTTTAGAATCATCAAAAGTGTTTAGGTTTTCATTTGGTAAGCTTGAATCATCTTGGTTGGGTTGTTTTTGGATTGAAAAGTGGTGTTTATATGGTTTTTCATGGTAGCGAGTTAGTTCACGGATAACATTTCTTCATAGCGACTTGCTTCATTATTTTGTAGCGACTTACAGTGTTAAAAGCTAGCGAGTTAGTGCTAGCGAGTTAAAGGACAAGTAGTGGAATCTCCACTACGGGTAGCGACTTGTGGTGGCGACTTGGTCAGTAGCGAGTTGCTCTTTAGCGACTTGTGTCTCTAGCGACTTGTGTAGCGACTTGTGTAGCGAATTGCTGCCAAAATTTGGTTAGCGACTTGGTGTGTAGCGAGTTACCACCTAGCGATTTACATCCGTTAGCGAATTGGAAAGCTAGCGACTTAGAGTGGTAGCGAATTAGTGTTGGCGACTGGGATTAGTACTAGTAGCGAATTGATTCTTAATTCTCTGAGACTTGGGAGTAATTCATAATAACACAATGTCCGTCATCACGGATTCTTTTATCACTAAAGTACTTGCTCTCTATGACACAAAGACCGAATAGTGAAACCGAATGCCCATCCAAGGCCTCACACCTAATAATTCAAGATCAACCAATCGTAACAACTCAAATAAGTCACTCTTAATATCATCGATGATACTAAGATTATGGAATGCACCCAGAGCCGCTTCAACATCTCGTCGACTCTCAAATTACTCTTATCAACAACCATGGATCGAACAAGTTGTGCCATCCTTCGTCAGACTTTCCCACTTTAACAAGAACTGCCTTGCTCAACTTAGAACGACTGAGGTTTCAAATTAACAATGAAAAGATCTCATCTGATGATTCTCATGCTGCCCTCCAAACCATCGTCAACCAATTTCAACCACTTATCCGGGAAGAATACTCCTCAGATTTTGATGATACCATGACTGGAATGTCTTTCAAGAAACACACGGGAATGGAAATTCATGAGTTCAGAAACTCATTTATTCAACTTATGAGTAAAATGGAAACATACATTGATGAAGCTGCAAAAGAGAATAACAAGCTGAAGGAATTAAATGAATGTCAAGAGTGCCCATGGAACAATGGTGACGTGTCATGCTTCACTCCAGTTGAACCAGCAGAATACACTGATTGCGTAATCTCGCTTATGATGGAAAAGGATGAAGAAAACAACACCGATCTCAAATTCTCGAATCGAAAAAGGTATCATCCAACAAGGTACTCTTATCTCGATCACAATTATTCTCACAAAAGGTACATGACTTTACCCCGAACAAAACAATGTGAAATCAATCTTTGTTTTGTCTCGAATCGATGCAAGTAACATGATTGAAAAAGGGTATATGATGAGCTTTCAAACAAATTTTCAAGTCTTGAAAACACCGATCTCTTTGCAAATTAAAATACAACATAAGGATGAAATGTTTTATGCAAATAAACAAAGTAGTAACTGAACTTCCGCAATTTAGAGAATTTTTGAAATAAATCGCTTAAAATCCCGATTCGTGACAAAGATTCACCATAAGAAATCAAATCTCTTCTTTCAGAAGCCCAGAATTATGACTGTCATGTGATGAGTGATACACTAGAATCTAGGAATTCTGAACTAGCTCTATGTGTATCCAACCTTCTAAGAGAAAATGAGCTTTTAAGAAAGAACCTTGAGGAAACAAACTCTAAATCTGTCAATCAATCTAATCTCTTGATGAAAGATATTGATGACCTAAAAGAACAAATTCAGAATAAGAGCTTCAATATTGTTGCCCTAAAAAATGAGCTCAGGAAGTATGCTGGAAATAGAATGAACACTAAGTTTGCAAAACCTTCAACTTTGGGAAAGTCAACAGCTCGTAACCACTTGAAACGAACAAAGGATTAAACAACCTAATGCCTTTAGGTCCGAAAGAGCTAAACCATTGAAATCTAAGCTTACTTCCCAAGTTGACAACAAGTCTGCTTTTGTCAAAACCACCACTTCATTGCCTAATTCGTATATGATGAATCCCATGCATAGGACTAATGAACATCACCCACAAGTCAAAAATGCTATGTTTAACTAGATATCATGCAAAACATAGTCCGATGATCATTCCCTAGGAAATTCTCGATCACAAAAGACAAATAGTCATAACAAGGGTGTGCACTCATTTAGTTCATCTCATCGTGGCTTCAAATGGATTCCCATCGCGCACTATTTAAGTATACAGGACTTAAACGAACTTACATTCCTAAATCATGCCTCAAGTGGATTCCCACGGGTAAATTTTTCAAGAATGAAGAATCTATTAGGATCCCCATTAATGATTCGTCTGAATTATACTGTGTTGAATCTAAATGTGAGACTAAACATGTCACTAACCCTTCAATGTACAAGTCTACATGTGCTTCAAGTACAATGTGTTCTCGCCTTTTTTCGTGTACAATGCTCAACTCAATCAGAACTTCATGACTTGGTTCCCCGAGATATGAACATGGCTCATTCAGAGCTATAGCTTGCCGAGTTGATGTACCTCTTACTTTGACTCCTATTCATTTCGAACTGGACTCGTCCTTTCATGTCTTTGTATAAATCAAGTTTAAAAAAAAAAAAAAAAAAAAAAAAAAATTTCAAAACTTTATCATTTTATCATTTTTTACAATCTAATAATGAATATACTCCTTGTTATCGATAACATCTACGATCCTAGAAATGTCATTCAATAATGGCACGGATCATAGATGAAGTTCGAACAAATGATATATTCTTGGTAGTTTAATGGGTTCGGTAATATCAATCAATGTTCGTGTTGACATTGATTGAGGGGAGATTTGCTTTATACACCATTGGCTTCAGGCCGGGTATGATGCTTGTTTATTTGTACTATGTGGTGATTTCGCCAGTGACTAATCGGTTATACTTTTGAAATATCCGTCCGTGATTGTATCTTGCTCATGAGACTTTCAGCAGTGTGCTTTCGTAATCGCCTATGTGTTGAAATGTTGAATTGAATTGCTTCATGATGATCGCTGTAATAATCAATGCTAGAGACGTTATCTTATCCGTGTTAGCATATTATTACCACTCATTCACTAATACCATAGGGACCAAACTTGTCATATAGTGTAAGTTTTGTTGCACTAGCGTATTACCACCTTAGTTCATAACCACAAGGACCAATTGTGTCATATTGCCTAAGTGAGGTTGTATACCCTAGCGAGTTACCCATTAGCGAGTTACCTTGTCTCTCTCTCTCTCTCTCGCTTTTTTTCTCTCTCGCCTTCTCATTCTTACTAGCGACTTAGCTTAAGGTTTGCTTTGATTCCTCTTATTGTTACTATCTTATGCTTTAGTGTCTAGTGTCTAACTTATCACTCTTTCCGCATCCTTTCGGCTCGCGTAGTGTGATTTGTTGACTCTCGCTTAGGTTCGGATCTTCTTTGTAAATCGATGTGTGTTACTTATAAAATGATTGAACGTGTTATACATTGTTTGGATTATATTGTTTGGACTATATTGGTTGAATACATTGATGGATGAGTAAAATGGATCGATCGATGGGTCAATTAGGTATGTTCTTGGTGGCGAGTTAGATTGTTCTTGGTAGCGACTTAGTATGAATGTTCTTCATGGCGAGTTAGAGCTCTACATAGCGAATACGTCACCGCAAATAATTAGCTCACTAATTTCAAATGACTTAGTTAGCGAGTTAGTAACTAGCGACTTGTATTTACAAGTTAGCGAATTAATAACCCAGCGACTTAGTTAACCTCTTTGTAGCGACTTGGCTTAGTTATCGTACATGGCGACTTGACTTTACGAGCTAGCTAATTATCCTAGCGACTTGGTTAGCGAATTAGCGATAGCGACTTGTATTTTCAAGTTAGCGAATTTAATTACCTAGCGACTTAGTTGACCGCTTGTAGCGACTTGGTTTAGGTTTTATTCATGGCAACTTGGTCTTACATGTTAGCGAATTTGCTTAGCGACTTAGAGTGCTAATCCTTTTGTGGCTTGTCCGTGGCTCTAGATGACGACTTGTTTTACAAGTTTATAACAAGTGTTCATGATTGAGAATTAGTCTTAGGGTCAAGGATTTTAAAATGCTCTAAGTTTTGCTAATGATGATTTCGCCTCACTACTCCTAGGATCCCATAATTCGCTTGTTGAATTAACTTACTCTATGTAAACTGTTATGACATCTCTGCTTAGGCAAAAGGTACTTGGGTTCTCTCACGACCGCCAAATGTTACTTTTGCCTCATACATATGTGTTATATCACTTTGTTATGTGTATCTTGATTCATGTCATGTTCACTCAGATTGCACTCTTTTGTCCTTTAAGTCCCTCAAAGCTCGTCATGTAATCATTTATTTGTATGAATGTACTTCATTGATATACTTCATTTATGAATGTTATCATATACCGAATGTTGTCATATATTTGTAATCTATGCCACTCAATCCTTCTCTCAGATGTGTTTTGGGGACTCATTCGAGTTACTATCTCCATGTTAATGTTGTCTCACTTACCGCTTATTATCTAACCTGCTCCCATCTATCACTATTGACCGTATGATTACTCGTAACATCAATGGCAAGTTCAATCCTAAAAGAGCGCCACCCCGTCGGGATCATCCGAATTCTCTCGACGATGAAATCCTTCCCAAAAGTCAATGGGTCGCTATTGGTAAAGCAATCATATGTGGACCTACAAAGGCTCCAACAAAATCCGATACTCAAAGTTTCAATTGACATCCTCAAAACACTAACTTCTTCTGAGCTATTACCAAGCAATGCTCAATTCCTACCATCTACATCCAAAGAATTCGAACACCGCTCAATGGAATAAAATCACCGCACGATACTCTTGCAAGTCGGATAATATGGAGTTCACTATTGATTCTCGATATTCGAGCAAAGCTCTTGAATCACATCATGTGACCGACGCTCGCTCGAATCTCCGCCGTGTGCCGACGATCCGATCGTATTTTTATTGGGTCGGGCTATCGAAAAGATTTCAAGAGCATCCGACATCATCACGGGACACATGTATCAACCTTGGAGAGCCATTACAACCGTTCTGAACTTATGCTTATCTGGGAAAACTTCAGGGTTCGATAAAGTGAGAATTCCTATCTTGCAAATCCTATGGGGAATCTTTAATAGGGTTGATGTGAATGTCTCAGATCGTATTTGGGAAGAATTCTCGTTATCAATGAACACTTTCATATCTGATAGAACCTATTTCCTGAACAATGTTCAAGGACGTAAGAAGCAGAACAAACTTGTAATTCCCAGCATCAGATTCTCCAAGCTTGTCATCCAGTATTTGCATCAAACTCACAACTTCACTCCTAGGTCTGAATCAACTCTACACAAAGCAGAACATGAATTTGTTTTAGGATTCTTGAAATATGTTCCTAGAGGTTCGAATCAAGAAGTATTTGGATTGCCAATTCCTGATCATCTTCTCACAGATGATATCAAGAAGAAGGACTACTTCAAGCAATACATGAAAAGTGCAACCAAACACTCTGCTAATGTCACACCCTCTCCTTTACAACCAACTGCTCCCAAGACCACCTCTGACTCTAAAGCATCCTATGCCTCTCTTCCTAAAAAGAGACGTGAAAGATCTCATCAGTCAGAATCTTCATCCAAAAAGCATAAAGAAAAGAAGAAGAAGGTGGAAAAGGAAATAGATGAGAACACCGAGGTGCCAAGGAATACTTTCGTGTTAATTGATGAGGATGACGCCGATCTACAACTTGGTATTCAAAGAAAGTCTTGAAGATCAAAATGTGAAGGTTCCAGAGGGTGGAGTTGTGTTAAGAGAACCCGCTCAACCACCTCAACAAACATCCTCAATTACACTTGACAAGGGTAAAGGAGTTGCAAGTGATGAACAAGTCGCCACATGCTTTTAACCATCTCTTCATCTCCTCTAGCACCACTAATCCATATGAGTCAAGAGAAGAATGATTCACCTCATGAAAAGGAACAATCCGTGTGGTGCCCAAACGCTTAAGGAATCTCTATCACTTGGTGAGACTCAACTGAGTTGAATGTTGACACTGTTACAAAAGGGCTCACAGAGAACCTTGGGACAAGATCCGACGAGACCTTGAAGATGGATGAACCAAATCGTCTACTAACTCTCTACCTTCACTTAAGAATCTTGATGAAGACTTCTTTTGGTGATCAATTCATTAATGACAAAACCTTAGATTCTCACAATCCATGTATGATGTCAAGATTCAAAGAAGATACTTCAACCATTCCTCCAATGATCGCATCTTCACTATCAATCGCACTTCCACCTCCTTGCCTCGCTCAATCAACCGTACAAACACCAACGACAACACCACCAACTCCGAACCCATCTTCACAATTGCGTATGAAGTGACTCCACCGCCTTCCCTCCACGATTCTCACTTCGATCAACTATCGGACAAAACCATTAAAAGGGTTGAAGCTATCGAAAGGCAACTTCCTAAACCGCTAATTCTCTAGTGGATCGTGTCCATAGATTAGAGCACCTCAACTTCAATCAAGCGCCATCGATGCTATTGAAGGAGAAGTCAAGGATGCCGTGGAATGGGCAATGGAGGCTCCACTTCTCGACGATTCAAGGACCTCCCCATCTCCGATATGAGAGCAACTCGTGTGAAAGAATGTATGAGGTCAAGAGGACAAGCATGAGGTTCACAAGAAACTTTATGAGGCACTTGAAGAATCCATCGTGTTCGACAATTATGAACAGCTTTAAAATTGAAGTCGGAGAAAAGGATGCTAAAAGAAAAGAAGGACAATTGTGATGGAAACATTGATGAAGGTTCGCAAAGATCGCGAAGATCCTCCACCACCGTGAGGCGCTGAACTTCGAGCCGGGAATCCTTCATCAACACCCAATTCACCTCCATCACACCCACCATCATCAACCCCAAAACCGTCCAATCAATCGACTCTACAAACAAACAGGTACTCAAAGAAATCACCGGACGACGATCGATTCAAGATTCACCTCCACATCCACTTCAATTCCTCGATGATCAAGTGGTCCACGAAGAGTCTCAAGTTATAGCCGACTCGTAACCGTATGAAGATGATGCATCGACGAAACATATTCCTAAGCCATCGAAGATTGGTTTGACAATTACATGGCTGGAACCGCACTAGTACATCCGTGGTAGCTCCTTCTAGAGACACAATTCAAAGTCGCATTGTGGAAGATAGACCTCCTTCTCCGTAACCCACATGGACAATCCCGAGTCGACTCTATGATTCCCGACAACAATTGGGCATCGCTATCACCAATAACTATGAAGTTCCACCAAGACTCTTCGCACTACACTGGTGATATGGGAAGCTTTATCAAATGGTTCTGTGAGCGGAAGAGTATCTCATCCATAACTCCAAGAGATCTAGAAGGTCAAGCTTACGAAATTGTCAAAGTCTTCCATTCTGATGCAAATCATCTTCAATATCAGATGGAAGAATGCCATAAGATGTCGAATGACCAAGTCGTTGAGCAAATCACCGCCTCAATGTCAACAAATCTCTTCCTCTTGGTGGTGAACCCGGATCGATAACCATTCAGTGAATTCTTCTTCAATCTCGACTTGGACTATCTCGTGCTCGCTCACTCTGGAAAGAAGACCCGCTCTATCTATTTCAAAGATGAAAGTCGCAACCTATTCTCGATCGTGGCTTGAGCGATGGTTCCCGATCAATTTTGGGCAAATGAAGAACAAAAGTATGATATTGCAAATGTCTTATGGTATTTCCCACCGGTGGTTCAAAAGAAGAAGTTCTACATTGATGCACATGGTGCCGATAAAAGACGCAATGATGTCGATCAAACTACAAATCTTAAGCGTTGTCGGTAGAGATCTTCCCGATGTATGGATATGAGTACTTGAAGAAGATTGTCCTTAAAAGAGTCGATTTCAAAATGTATACCATTGAAGAGAACGACTTCAAACATCTTCTACCCAATGATTTCAAGATCTCTATCTCTTAAATCTTCAAGGACACCGAGCACTTACCAGACGTGAGAAAAGGCCCTCTCGCACTTGCCACTCTTGGATCGGGGCTTAGTCATTCGAAACGAGTTGAGGACCTTCACTTGGCATTGAAAGCTACCAAACCAGTGGTCAACCTCACAAGTCCTCAATGGAGTGCAAGCGGGCATGAATTTCATCGAGAATACAAAGTTCTTGACACCCCTAGAGCCGCCATCTTCACCGACAGATATGGATCGCGATGCTTATGCGCCTATGTGAACTCTACAAGTTTAGTGATGGTACGCTCAAAATGGTCAAGAAGAACTTGACACCGAGTGAAAGAAGCCAAACTTGATATGAGATCTTGGGTTAAAACTACGCTCGGATCGATGATGACGTGAAGAGATGTGAACATTTCATTGTCGCAATCCGACGAAGACTCAAGACACGAAGAATCTTCCGCACCTTGAAAGCTTTGTTGGTGGAAGGCTCGTGATGGTCACTACAAACTTCTTCAAAGAACCGAATGAAGACGTCTTCGTAATACCGCTTATGTTTTGTTAACTTTGTGTATTATGTGGTGTAACAAATATGAACAACTCGTGATTCATGTAATAGTGCTAGGATTTGTACTATGGTTTCCTTTGAAAAGGGGAAACATCCGTGTTGTCCTTTTCTTTATCATATAAAATCGGACACATTTTTCTCCTACAAATATTTTACCTCATACTTATTTAATTACTTGAGATCCAAAATCTCAAAGGATTTAAGATTTTGATCGGGGAGAAAATGTGATATAAATATGAAAGATGGTAAAAGATAAGATGACCAATTTTGTGCATACTTCTCCTTATATGTGCTAAACAATTTTTTCAATCTCAAGCACATATTAAGGGGAGAACTCTTTGTAAATTCAAGTCATCGTGGTACACCACACTTTAAATATTTTAAAGTACCTTGATCACATGGCTTCTAATCCTTTGATGATAAAGGTTCCCTCTAGTATGTGCAAAACCCTTTTCAAACACGAGGCACATATTGAGGGGAGCAAATTCATGGAAACCTCATCCTTCCCGGAAATGCTATACCTACTTGATCCGATGAGGAAGTGATGTTGATATCTTTAGAAAATGGTAATCAAAAGAAGTTAATTCTTTCTCTTGCCTCCGTGTGCAAAACATTTTCAAATACTTGATGCACATGTTGAGGGGAGTTCTCGTTTAAAATTATCAAAACAATTCGTGTACAAAATGCTTTGATAATATATCACAAGTATCCGAATTGATTTTCAAATGGTTTTCAATTGGATCCAATGGCGATGAACAATACCAAATTGACCGACCAACTTTACTTTATGTACGGTGATATAAGGATGATAAGGTTAGGTATTGGTTCCCATGATCCGCCGTAATCGGAGGGATCTACCCAGGACAATCCACTAGTTAGTGTAGAAGTCCTTAGGTATGATGATAAAAGGAGAAAATGAGATATGGGAAGAGTGCGGACTAAGACCGAGCTAGTAATCGAATAAACCCAACAAGGTTCTAGCTATGAAGTCTCGTAAGCATCAAGGGTTGAAGAATTAAAAAGAATTGAATGAGAAAAGGGTGAAAACAAATAGCCTCCATTTATTCAACCTTAGGCGTAAACCGGTTCAATTCATATGCTACCGATGGTAACATCGGTATTGAAGACAAGACGTCATGGACCCAAAGGACGACCGCACTTCAACTTCCCAAACCACTCAAGTTCCTCTTAAAAGGACTTGTTTCATTCTCACGGGAACCGACATTATCTATCGACTTTCTTTAGAGATGGTTGATATTGAAGAAGGAGACCCTCTCCTAGTCTCCGCTATAGGATCCAAATATGCACAAATTGAGTCTAGAGCCACGAGATCATCAATAAATCTCATTAGGACACTTTCAATGAAGACTCTCGCTTCACACAATGTGGAAAGAGAGATTATATCTTGAGTCCCACGATTATCCTTGTGGTATTGCTGTAACATCCGAGTGATGTGTTTACATATTCACAATGAAGATGGAAAGCCTTCGAGCCAACATCAAACAAGCTCCTGGTAGGTGGCATGTGAGATCTATTTTATAGATCAACCATGTGACAACCGAATGAAACAATGGGGCGATTCAATCTCTTGAATCAAACCCGTTCGTGTTATGGATTGACGGATACCTTTGAAAACCGGTCTTTGTGCTTATAAACTCTTTTCTTTAGCACATCGACCGTGTACTCATTTTTCAAACCAAAAGGTATTTTTATGATTGATAATTGATTTTCAATAAAACCTTCGTTGTATTGCAAAACAATTTCTATTGAGCAATACACGATTGTTTTTCAAATCTCTTTTCATCAATCGCTGGACTTAATATTCACCGGTTCACTCACTCCGTGTTGTCTTCTTTGAGATGTTCCGGTTTGAGAACAATTAGAACAAATGCGAAACCCCGTCAAGGAGATTCTTAGGAATCCTACCGATCACAAAAGATTTGTAATCGATCAACGGGAACCGTGGGCCGTGTACTCAATTCAACGAAGTGATCAAAGACACTTTCGCGCGATTTGTTGCTAATCGTTGTATGCGTGTACGCCCGACGCTTGCGTACCGATCGTAATGAAGCGGTCAATCCACAGCCGCATGCTCACTTAACACATTCATCTCTAAAGAAATCATGATTAGTGCATCAATGACTCGATATTTTCACACCAAGCTTCGCTACGCCGCCAATATCATGAATCAACTAAAGCTTCCGCTACTCGATGAGAAGATATCATGATCCGTAATGTGAGCATGTCGGTCCTAAAGTCACAATATCACATAATATCAACACCACAAAGGATGTGTCGAGATTGTTGATTGTCGATGATCTCAAAAGTCGGCTCATATTTACTATCTCGTGAATCGAAATGGACCTCCTACATAAAGTACAAATCTTTGCAGACTTTGAAGTTGCACCACCTATGCACCAAGTTTACGATGTTGATGTATGAAAGTCTACGAGCTCTAGAACAAAGTCAAGTCTAGTATGCTAGGATTTGAAATGTAAAATATGGGGTGACCTCCTTGGGGAGATTGTTAGGAATTAGAAAATTCCAAAGGTTGAAAGAGTCGGTCACCCCAACTATTATCTAGTATAAGTTAGCTCGTAGATTGGTCATTAGTTACGATTTATGTAGTTAGTTAGTAGCGTATAATAGTGTAGTGCAACACCGTGGAAGAAGGTCGGTCTTTACCCACCGTATCCCCGATCCACAGCCGTCAGAGGTCGCTTAGTTTGTAACCTATAAATACCCTCTACCTTGCAAGGTAGAGGGTTGGATGATTCTTTGGTAATCTAATATTCCACTAGTTTCTCTCACTAGAATGTCCCACTCTTTCTCTCTAAAACCATCTATGTGCTCATTGTGTTAATGTTATGATGTGTATGTGAAAAGTTATATCTTAC
>CM040241.1:241412819-241470280 GCA_022545495.1 Chrysanthemum lavandulifolium | reverse complement strand
ATATAAAATTGTGATCCCATACTTCTTCTATGGTCCTGTCCTTATTGTTCCTATAAATAAGGAAACATTCTACTAAACAATATCATATTGTTCTCATCTGCCACTCTTTTCCAAATATCCCACTAACAATTTCCATCATTATACCTTGTTGTTTAAGTGACCATATACATTTTAAACCAATGTCCCCCTTATAGCACCTTTTTCCCATCTTTCAGTTTTATGTGACTTTTAAGATTCCAATTCATATTCACAAGCTCATTTTTTTTTCCAATATCCAAATCAAGCCCATTTCCAAAATGCAGGTTCCTATATGTGTTTTCAAAATCTTGATCATTTTCGCACTTTATGTCTCGCCGTCTTCTGGCTTGGGCTGTTCTGCTGTTGATAGGGCAGCTCTTCTTGGGTTCAAAGCTAGAATTGTTAAGGACACTACTGATATTATGGCTTCTTGGGTTGGTAAAGATTGTTGCGACGGAAGTTGGGAAGGTGTTCAATGTGATGGTGTCACAGGAAGAGTGACTCAAGTTTTGTTACAAAGGCCTGCTGATAAAGATAGTGCTATTTACATGAAGGGTACCCTTTCGCCTAGTTTGGGTGATTTGAAGTTCTTGGAGGTTTTGGTGATTAGTGGGATGAAGAGGCTATCGGGAACTATCCCAATGAGCTTTTCGGGCCTAACACGGCTCACACAACTAGTTTTAGAAGATAATTCACTTCAAGGAGCTATTCCTTCAAGTTTAGGCCAGTTGCATTTGCTGCAAACACTTTCATTAAGTGGCAACCGCTTAACTGGCTCAATCCCGCCCACCTTTCAAACCTTGAACAGACTTATGCAACTAAATTTAGCAAGAAACTCGCTCTCAAGTCCCATCCCACTTGCTTTGGGAAACTTAGTCAACTTGCAGTATCTTGACTTGAGTTACAATATGTTAACAGGCTCTATTCCTGTCAATTTGGGCCGACTATCAAAATTGACTTTTCTTGATTTTTCAAATAACAGGCTGTCGGGTCAGATACCTGGTTCGTTATGCAACTTGGCAAAACTTCTTGACTTGTCCTTGAACAACAATTTGTTGACGGGACAAGTGCCGTTAAATATAGGACAGCTTAAGTCTCTTGCTACCCTTTCGTTAAGTTTCAACCGTCTTGTTGGTCATATCCCAGAATCTATATCACAATTACACAACCTTTGGTCCCTTAACTTATCAAGAAACGCCTTTTCTGATCCGTTGCCCAGTAATGCCATATTTGCGGGTCTCACTTCTTTATTGTCCGTAGATTTATCTTACAATAAGTTCAATCTTGGAACTGTTCCAAAGTGGATTACAAGCAAAGAGCTGTCGGATGTCAATTTAGCAGGATGCAACCTCAAAGGGTCCCTACCGATCTTCACAAAACCAGGTTCACTCAGTTCTATAGACCTCTCTGACAACCATTTTACAGGAGGGTTATCAGGTGTGTTTGGGAAGATGTCTAGCTTACAAAAAGCTAAATTGTCAAGCAACCAACTCACGGGGAATTTATCAGTTATTAGGCTGCCGAGTGGGCTGGCATTGCTAGACCTCCACTCAAATAAACTCTATGGGTCATTGTCGGGTCTGCTGGGATCAGCAGGCCGTTTCTTGGAGAGCATTGACGTGTCAAACAATCAAATCACAGGTACTATTCCTAGTACAATCTCGAAGTTTGCAGGACTCACGAAGCTGGATGTTTCTAGGAACCGTTTAACGGGTACAATTCCACCAAGTTTGGGGAATTTGTCAAAGTTAGGGTGGTTAGATGTATCAATCAATTCGATTGGAGGGAAAATACCGACAAGCTTATTGGTCATTGGACACTTAAGGCATGCTAATTTCAGGGCAAATAAGTTATGTGGTGAAATCCCACAAGGAAGACCGTTAAATATCTTCCCATCATCTGCCTATGCACACAATCTTTGCTTATGTGGCAAGCCTCTGCCACCTTGTAAGCAAGCCCCTGCCACCTAGGCACCTATTAAGAAAACGAAAACCAAGCGGTGGTCTTGGTTGGGCCAGCAGGATGCTGACTCGTATACACGAGAAGTTATGTTCTCTGTTTTGCTTTAAGCTTATTTATTTTAATAGTTGGATTAGATGATGCCATCGTTCCTATAGAGAAATAAATCATTATAAAGTTGTAGGCAAATGTTTGCTTAAATCAAAATTTAATTATAACAAAGATCTCTTTGAGTACTACTACGTATTACTTTTTTAGTTTTTTTTATCAAAATATGTCGACCGAAAAGTGTATACAAAAGAAATACAAAACTATGCATGTCACAATACTACTTCAGCCTTTGTTTGCTTTGTTTCTTGAGGCTGAAGAAGGTTCATCATCATCACTATTTGATTCTCCATACTGTAAAGCAAGAAGCACAGGTCATAGTCATCAAGTGGTCACTAAAATATAAAATTCTAAAAGGTGGATTAAAGTTGAGATCATCTTATTTTTAACATTATTTCAATTTTCAGCATCATTAACGGTCACCTTGGACTTCTTAAAAATCATTTTTACGCCTAACGTTTGAAAAATTAAAATATCATCTTATAGAGCAATGCTCCAAGAAAAGAAACAAACAACGATTTATATATTAGAATGATTTATAATGCATTTAAAAAACAACAAGCTAGATAACAAAGGACGAGGGACTAAAGCCTACAACTAGCTGAATTTGTGCTGAATTTTGAAAATAAACCGGCCATGGTTTGCAGAATGATTACCGTGAACATTAGCCATCTTCCTTTCCTCTAACTTTGGACCTGAGGCCATATCTAATTCCTAGTACCTCATCACTGGCATTGCAGATGGTTATCCTCATGATCTCATTGGTCCATAATTTTAAGGATGTTACCCATTGGCCATAGTAAGTCAATCAGCCTAAATTTCAGCCTTTCAGGCCACAAGTAGCCTTAATCAAGCCAACCACTGCGCTAACAACCCAACTTTAAAGGATCAACGACGATTAAACTCATTCTTTCTTAAACTATAAGGAATTCATTGTGCTACATGATGTAAAGATTGCAGTTAACAGATTGTTCGTTGCCTATTTCTCGGCAGATAAAAGTTTAAATCGAAGGAGTTCAAACTAGTAATATCAAGCCAGATTGATACTAAATAATAGTCATCTGATTTTCCTTTCTTTTTTCAGACATTTAAATTAAAGTTCACATGGACACCCGTTACCAGCGACCTCAACAAATGTAATTTCACTAGTAGCGTCTAGTCGCTTTTATATATGATTATATGTAGACCCACCCAAGGACACAGTTTTTCATTGAAGAACACAGTTGGGCACACTGATCAACTCGACAAACTATATCTTAGTTACATACTTCAGTGTACCACACAAGAGTGCCAAATTTATGTCACTATCCTCTTCATTGAAAAATTGCTAAGAAAAGTAACCAAAGATCCTGAAATTCAAACACTCAGGGACTAAAAAATCAAAATTCTTGTCTAAATCATTAGAGGTTGACGTTCAACTTTGACAATATTAGGAGTTACAGTTCATTTCTTTGACAAAGTGAGCGACCGATTTTATTTATTTATTTATTTATTATTATTATTATTATTATTATTTTTTTATAACATCACTTTATTAAAAGCTGAAGGATTTTCTGAAATTAGTGGGAAGCAGAAAGCCATTGGTACACTCACTCTGTGATAAGCTAATACGATTAAAAATATGACCCATGACGACGCCGATGTCTTGAGTCGAGGAGAAGCGTCTGTCTGCTTTAGTAAGGTTCTGGCCTCTTTCTCGAGTTCTCCAAAAGAAGAAAGGAAAAGGGAGGAACCCGTATCCGATATCTGCGCATTTAGCGCCATCTTGACACGTTTCGTCGTGCGGCCTCACTAACCGCATACAGTACAAAATCAAGCAACCCGATTGCGTCAAAGGAGACGAACACAGTAAGATCAACGCAAACATCACGCCTTCCCAGAATAAAGCAATATATCGGTAGGTCCGGTGCATCCATATCTCCATGAAGCCCAATGTCTACCTCCTTACGAGCAAATCTGGGACCGAGGCATATATCAACAAGAACATCACGTACAATGTTGTGCCGATGTTTAATGCCAACAATACCCGCATGAAACTGCATGATCCCGTAAATATCTCGGTAAAAACCCTAGAACATTATTATTATTATTATTATTATTATTATTATTATTATTTTTTTTTTTTATTTTTTATTTTTTTATAAATCACACTTTTATTATTATTATTATTATTATTATTATTATTATTATTTTACAAATTTGGAATTCAAAGTTTAGTTTCACAAATTTATGTTGTGTTTAGTTGGTGAAAAATACTCAATTTTTTAAGGAAATTTTTCGATCGAAACTAAAAAAATTAAAAACCGGTTTAGTCATACATTTTTAAGAGATTTTTTTTAGAATTTAGAAAAAAGCTCTTTACTCTTTCTTATATTTTCCCTTCAATTCCTTTTACATCCTCTTGCATTTTTCAATTTTTTAAAAGATGTTATCTAAAAGCGTTCTCTAAATATATAGCTCCTTTCTATCGATAAAAACCCTTCTTTTTTCTAAAGAAATTGAAATAGAAACTTAATGAATTTTTTACAATTAAACGTACCTTTAGGGGTATTTGGTAAGAGTGAATGATACATAATAGAATTGCATAGAAAGATAATCCATTTAAAAAAAGAAAATAATTTGTATTGTTTGGTAGGGATGAAGAATCAATCAAAAGACAATGACAATTTACAATCATAACATGCACAACTTTACCTCTCATGTTCAAATGAACATAAAAGGATCCTTATCTTAAATGATAATAATGAGATAATCTATAAATAAGTATGAAAGATAAAATCTTCAAAGTGTGATTAGATTAATTTTATGAAAATGATAAATTTCCTACTCATATGATTTGACACTTGAAAATAATTTAGGGATTAAAGGAGATAGAAACAGTGTTAGCACACACGTAAACTGTATGAAAGTAAGAGGATATTATTGAAGGTTTTAACAATGCTTTATAAGTCTTTCTTGAAAGAGAAAAGAAAGTCGAAGATATTATAAGAGTAAAATACACCGTTCGTCCCTAAACTTGTACCAAAACATTATGTTGAGTCTAAATAACATTTTTTTCATCACCAGATGTCCCTTTTCCATGTTTTCTGATCACTTAAGGTCCATTTGACTGTATCCCTCGGTCAACTCCGTAATTTACTGTCGCGTTTTGTTTTTAGTCTGAGCGCATAATGGTCATTTGTGTATTTCGATTATTAGTCACATAAATTAATCGGTCTTCTTTCCACATGTCTCATCCATCTTCCCACCCCATATACATCTATAACACTTAGACTGCCTCTTTTTTCATCCCCAAACTTTCTTTACAAGAGTTATCATAACCCTAATTGCATGTCACAAAACCAGTTTCATATTATTGAGAATTTTACAACATGGATTTTATATTATGGAAAGTAAGAAGAGATCTAAGTATTTCAGTTGATGATATCGTTTTGTACAACTCTGCTAAGAAGAAATATGGTATGTTTTTTGTTATAATCGTTGGAATATCTAATATGTTTATCTTTTTTGCAGTTAAGGTTTGATAATGTTCACTATTTTTTTGTTTCAGGTGGTAGATCTAATATTTTTAGCATGAGGGTTCATCACAATAGTGTTTTTAAATACTGGCCTGGTAGAATATACGATGGAGGTAAGGAAACCATATTTGATTTTGGTTGATGTTGATACTGTGTCACTTGAAGAGTTTGATGTTCTTATGTATAAAATGGGTTACGAGCTAGGCAAAACAAATTACTATTAGCCTGGTAATAATTTAGATGATGGTTTGTATAACTTAAGTGAGACCGTGAATTTTAAATTATTGAAAGATCTTGTTAATGACCGTTGTGGAAAACTAGAAGGGGGTTTGAATAGTTTTGCCAATTTTAAGTTTAGTTTCAAAAACTTAAGATTCAATCTTATGTGAATTCGTATGGATGGATAGAAAGTATAAAGCAATAAGTAATGTAAGTAATGAAAGCAAGTAAAGTAAAGGATATAAAGTAGTGACACAAGCGATTTATAGTGGTTCGCTACAAGGACACCTTCCTTGCCTACTCCACTCCCGAGTCTCCTACTCGAGTTCAAGCACTATGTCAACAAGCTCCTTCAACACGGCGAAGAAGCCTCACAACGTCGCTTACACTTTTTCCGGTACAAAGCTAAATACCGAGTCCTTAACACATCGGACCAAACCAACACAACTATAACACAACAAATATGTGAAATATGAAATACAAGATCTTTGCTACAGAAATCTTGCAGAGGAACAAATCAATCAAGGACCTCTTGCTTGGATGACTTGTTGTATCTTATTATCTTGCCTTTGAGAAGGACCTATATGAGGATCACAACAAAAGAAAGCATAACTACTAGATAGATCAAGATATCTGAGATAAGAAGAGAGAAGTAATATATGAGAGAGTTTATAAGAAGAGGGGTGAATAACAATTAAGAAATGGCTCACTATTTATAAGCAAAAATCTCTATTGTAGCCCGGTTCCTATGGATCCCTCTCTTGAGGGATCCGTCCAGTGTAATCCTAGGGATCCGTGGACGCTCCTCACTATTTTGGTTATGGGTCATGGATCATGGGTCATGGGTCATGGACTTTGGATCATGGGTACCCAAATAGATACAATGTGTTAAGAATCGTTGTTGCTCAAGGTTGTTAAACCTTATCTAGGATAATCAATAAGCACAAATAACAATGAACAACAATATGTATGCACAGCGGAATAATCAAACTATCATTGTTATTATTAAGGTTTCTTCGTCATCATCATGTGTTCTACAAAACACATCCACAGCCCCAATCCTAGATGATCAACTCTAAGACAGTTACAATCTAACAGGGATCAATGATCCTTGGGGCTAAACACTACAAGTCCACTACATCAAAACACTAGGCATCCCACGCCTAGGTTTTCCCACACACACACACATTTGTCTGATGTTTACATTGTTTGACACTTAATAAACCTAATTCCCTGTATCTCTTTATATAATAAAGATACTAGGGTTACAAATGACTACAAGGGACTAGATAATAAATACTTCTTTGCCAAGTCGGTCCCTTGTATTTCTTTGTCTTCAATAGTCCTTCATCTTTCATGTACTTTGTCTTATCAATTTTAAATATAGTTCCCAACAATCTTCCCCTAGTTGATAATGACAAAACAAAATAAGCACGAACAAGTATGTCATGAAAGATAAATGAACTTCCCCTTAAACATGCAATCACCAAGAATCTTCAAGTTGCGACTTTCAGTACTTCTTCCCTTTTGTCATAATCCACTCAGAGACGCTAAGTAAAAGCAACTTTGATTCCAACCACCACAAACCAATATCATCGACTAATCCATCCTTCTAATGCCTTAAGATACCCGCCATGAAGATCACCAAAAGCTTGCTAAAAATGAAATTAAGGCAAAAGAAATCGAACCGAGAGTATAAATACCAACAAGTAATAGTAAAAATCTTCCCCTCGAATGATGCATGTAAATAACCATAAGAACTTGTCGAATAACTAACCACCATGGTCACAAATACGTTGTAGTTCCAGCCATGAAGAACATAGTACCAGTCAAAATACTAATAAAGATGACTATAATCGTATTTGAAACCAAGTAGTAGTAACATGAAGAATAGTTCTTTGGTTAAATAGTAAAGACCATGTAAAAAGTGAAAAACTTCCCCTGAACATGAACATGATATCTACTTCAAGCAATGTACCTGTGTGTATGTCCAATAAACTCATGTGTGTGTATCATTCGACATCTTCAAACACGTCTAAGAACTGTAGCAATACATGAACAATAGAAAGTATTCAATGTCGAACCATGTATTATGTCCACAAAACTCCATCCGAACACAAAGCTTTCATCTCAGTAGACTTAACGAATAGAGTAATACACAAAAACTACAAATCTTCAATACGTGACATGTCAAGTATCACAAAAGATAATAGGCATTGACCAATTAAATAATCAGTAACTTTTGTAATAATCAAATACCCCACGTGACCAACCCATCAATGTATGGTCAATTAGATCACTTCTCCACCCATCCTTCACTTTTTACCATCTCTTCTTCTTTTCCTCAAGAATTTGGCAAAACACTTGAAGATTCCTTGGTTTGTTGCCATTCGGGTGATGCGCCCGAGCGTCCGTGATTGGTTGATGTAGTCGAGGGGTCGAGATCGGTATTTCGGTGGGTTGCTACTACCTTCACCTTCTCTTGCCTCTCCCTTTCATCCGAGGAATCCGTGGGTGGGTGAGGCCTTTTGCCTCCACCATAAACCTTGTAGTTCTACCCTCGGTTAGTGGTACCATAACTTTATTGCAATAGCTATTATCGAAGGATTGCGAGGCGATCTAATGCAAAGATGAATTTAGCAAGGCGGGTTAGGAGCATTGCATCGGAAGCACCATTTGTCCATGCTTCTTACACTTGTCATTCTCTTGATCATGTAGTAGGCAAGGTTAAAGCGAGTCTCGGTCACTAGACAATAGATCATGAAACTTAGACATGCGTTGGGGTGATCCTTATTTCCTACTAGGCACACCGCATTCTCCCTTATCACATCTTCCCATTTCCTATACAATCCGTACATCTCGGAGAGCTCCATTTGGAAAGGATCCTATAGATCACTTCGACTTCTAGTGACCCTTAATGGGGATGCTCTTGGCATGAACACGGTGTCCTCACCGTGGTTGCTTCGGGATTATCATGTAATAGATTGCATGATGATCAACCATAGAGTGTATCTCCTCCATCGACCACTCATTAGAATACATACAAACACCTTGATATGGAACCCCTATTATTCTTCCAAACTCTACAAGCGAAAATGTGTACTCATGCTCATTTATCGTAAAGTTAATCGAGATGGACCCATCATCATTTCTAACAATACCCATTGTCTTGTAGAACTCGAGTACAAAAACCGGGCAAATTTGTTCGTTTATGTCCAATAAACAATCAAACCCAATAGCTCCAAAAACTTCTCTTATGTCGGTATTGGCAAGAAATGATGGTTCTACTACTCGAACTTCGTGAAAGAGTCTCTTTTCGAGCATTTTAAAGGCTTTCCTATCGTCCGGACTAAGTCCATTCTTTCTATGGTACATTGGTATGTAATGAGCGGTGTCTTGGTAATCTTGTTGTTTGTTGCTTGGCATGATTGTTCCTAAACAATACAACCACAATGTGGTGTTAATTGTGAATAGTAACCTAGAGGGTTTGATCACAATTTTGCTCTCATCATCTTTGTTGAATTCAAGAAATGTGTTTAATTTGTATTAACAATGTTAATTCTTTGATTTAGATTATCTTAGAAAACAATGTGGTGACAAATTATGATAAACCCATTTGAACCCAACTCTTAAAGATGAAGAAATTGTGATCCTAGAAATCAAGGAATTAAATTAATAATGTAGTGAAGATTATACTTACACAAGTGATTGTTATGCTTGAGAGAAATGATCAAATTGCTCCTTTGAGCGATGGTTGTGTTCTTGTTAGGTGAGTCTTTGAGGTGAATATAATTGTGGAACATCCACAATGATCATTACTAACTTATCACGTCTTTCATTGCACGGATCCTGCGGATCCCTCTCATTTGGGATCCGGCTATTGTAAACGCAGGGATCCGGCATGACAGCAAAAATCAACTTAAGCAATCCTTGATAACTCTGGTTTGGAAGTTCTAAAAGCTCCTAGAAGTTGATGTTTAGGCTCAATAACTTGTGATTTGAGTTTATTGACGGTTTAGTACTAATCCTACTAGACGTGGTTCCCTTTTTAAGAATTAGTCACAATTCTTAGAAGGTTTATCAAATATTATGATAAAATCCCATTTTATCATAATACAAGAAGTTTCACATGAAAATTTATTGACATAGATGGAGTGTCAATAATTCCTTTGTGATGGATAATGATTAAGGCTATCGAATAACCAAGAAATCATTATTACGAGTTGGTAGTGTAGTCTATACAAATCAATCGAAGAATACTATTCTTGATGATGACTTTAATATAGATAACTACTAGGTAATTACTAATAGATATTAATTATGCAACTAAGATTTTAACAATAATAAAACAAAAGTAAATTATTAACGATCATACCTTAGCTAAATATTCTTTTTAAGAAAAGAAGTATTTAGATGAAATGCTTTATGATCTTCTTGGAATCTCCAGATTCATGTGTGAGAAACACAATACTTAAACATTCTTTTGCGAAAAGAAATATTTAGATAGATTCTTCATGATCTTCTTGGTAAGCCCGAATCCAAGTATTGAGAATACTTAACAAGGAAAATGTTAGAACATTCTATCATTGTCCAACAATAAACATTATAATGATTTTAAAACATGACTTGAAAAATCCTTCTTTTTAGTTTTCAAACATACACGGATCGTATCAAGTTTTTAAAGTACAACATACTCTAAGAAACTTAGTAACGAAGCTCTGATGCCAATGGTGGAAAACTAGAAGGGGGGGGGTTGAATAATTTTACCAATTTAAAACTTCCTTTTAAATAATTAGATCGGCTTATGTCAATCTATTTAGTTGTTTATGTTGGAAGTTGATAGATAGATATATAAACGTGTAATGAAAGATAAAGAGTAAGAAGCACATAACCACGACACGGTATTTATAGTGGTTCGGCTACAAGAACACCTTCCTTGCCCTACTCCACTCCCGAGTCACCTACTCGAGAGTTCGTAAACACTACCGACACCAATCTCCTTATGGCGAGAAGCCTTCTGGCGTCGCCTACTCTTTTTCTGTGCTAGGCTAACCAGGGTTCTTTCACTCCAAGGTGAACCACACCTAGTTCCATTACTATGGAAGAACTACTACCCATCACAACACAACACCTAATTTCAAGGAGATCCACTCCTTGTTACAACACCATCAAGGATATCACCATCCTTGGAAATAAACTAATACTTATATGTATATCGATGCACCTCATCGATTATATGACCTAGGCATTCTTCACTAATGCCACTTGATTTGATTCCTAGGCATCATTCACTAATGCCTTTGACACAACGTTTGGCACTTTTCACTAATGCCTTGGTCTTGACACCTTTAGCATTCTTCACTAATGCTTTTGACACGGACGTGAAGCACCTTTCACTAATGCTTTCGTCTTGACTCTTTCAGCATCCTTCACTAATGCCTTCAACACAGCATATCTACGGAGGAAGAAAGAACTATCAACAAGAGAACCTCAGTTGTCTTGATGATGACGAATCATGGCAACTCATGGACTTGAGCTTGCTCGACTTCAAAGTGGTGATCTAGCCTTTAAGAGGAACCTAGAGAATCACACAAAACAAAGACAAACTACATAGAAAGATCCCTTATGATCGGTGGTTGAGAGGTACAATACTTGGAGAAAGTATGTGTGAAAGTGGTGAGCCAAAAGGAAGAAATGGCACTATTTATAGAGGAGAAAACTTCTTGTTCCCGGATCCCACGGATCCCTCCCATGAGGATCCGGCTAGCGTAAAGCTAGGGATCCGTGGGACCTCCGATTTACCCATGGGTATTTTGGTTATGGGTCATGGGTCATGGGTTATGGGTTGATCCATGGGTTTCTTATTAGATACAATGTATCTCATGAGTTCAATGTACCTAGTTAAATGGTTTGGATAAAACCATGGGTTATGGGTCAATACCATTTGTTAGTTTTTACCCATTTTAGTATATACTAGTTTAAGTATATATTTACCCAAATATGTAAACACTAGTCGTTGTACATATGTATTACTAAATCATAAAATCACTTATACTTGTTTTAGTGTTTTATGTGAAAACGTAAGTGTGTTAGAAAACTATTGGCTCAAACAGTTTACGTATTTTATTTGTTTCGTTAAAATGATTTTACGTTTGTTATCGACAAAACATTAGAAGATCGTAAAATATAAATAAACGTTTTTACGGCTTATTTGTATTAACAGAGTTGTTGAACCACCATTCCTTGCCAATACCGACATAAGGGAAGTTTTTGGAACTATTGGGTTTGATTGTTTATTGGACATAAACGAACAAATTTGTCCGGTCTTTGTACTCGAGTTCTACAAGACCATTAGAATTACTAGAAATGAGGATGGGTCCATCTCGATTGTCTTCACCATAAATGAGCATGAATACACCCTTTTGCTTGTAGAGTTTGGAAGAATAATAGGGGTTCCATATCAAGGTGTTTGTATGTATTCTAATGAGTGGTCGTTGGAGGAGATACACTCTATGGTTGATCATCATGCAATCTATCACATGATAATCCCAGAAGCAACCACGGTGAGGGACACCGTGTTTATGCCAAGAGCATCCCTATCGAGGGTTACTAGGAATTCGAAAGTTATCTATAGGGATCCTTTCCAAATGGAGCTCTCCGAGATGTACGGATTGTATAGGAAATGGGAAGATGTGATAAGGGAGAATGTGGTGTGCCAAGTAGGAAACAAGGATCACCCCAACGCATGTCTAAGTTTCATGATCTATTGTCTAGTGACCGAGACTCGCTTTAACCTTGCCTATTACATGATCAAGAGAATGGCAAGTGTAAGAAGCATGGACAAGATGGTGCTCCCGTATGCAATGCTCCTAACCCGTTTTGCTAAATTCATCTTTGCATTAGATCCGTCTCCGCAATCCTATGATCATAGATTTTGCAACAAGGTTATGGTGTCATTGACCGAGGGTAGAACTACAAGGTTTATGGTAGAAGGCAAAGGCCTCACCCACCCGGATTCCTCGGATGAAAGGAGAGGCAAAGAGAGGTGAAGGTAGTAGCAACCCACTCGAAATCTTGACCTCGACCCTTGGACTACATCAACCAATTGTCGGACGTTCCTAATGCATCACCCGAATAGCAACAAACCAAAGGAATCTTCAAGTGTTTTGCCAACTTCTTAAGGAAAAAGAAGTAGAGATGGTATGATAAAGAGTGGAGGATGGGTGGAGTAGAGGAGAAGTAAGATAAGGTCATAGGACCTTAATTTGTGAAAAAAAATTTGAAACAATAGGTTGTAACATCTAAACTGATACTTATGTAGTGTAGGATGTAGTATGTAGCTATTGCCATAACTTGGCATTAAACAATCTTAACTTAGGAACGTGTAGGATGAGATTTTATGACTTCTTCAAATAGTCGTCGTCACTCATCTTTAGGTACTTTTAGTTCCCCCACATGTGCTATGCATTCTACTTGATGTGTTTTTGCATATAGTCTTTGTAGAAACAACTAGGAGAAGAGCTTTGCTATGAGTGCAAATTGCATTTCTGCTGGAAGCCTTACGATCTGCGATGGCGGATCCCACAATACAACTAGCGGATCCCTCCCGAAGGGGCACCGTGGGATCCGTGGCTCTGGATGAGCAATCTGAGACTTGGTTACATCAAAATAGCTCACTAGATCATCTCACACTAGTCAAACATAAGACATTAGATCCAACTAAGTCTTCTCGAACATTTGAAAGCCTCACACTCACCCATGGCTTACCTAGGATATATTTCAAAGTGTTTTTGATTTATAAACTCATCAAAACTCACCATATTTCCGCTCCAACGCTCACACATCATTTATCACATCTCATAACACTTAGTTTGATATATCCATCAATTTTAGCAAATTGGTGTTAATCACTTTTGACTCAAAATTAGGCTCAAAACTAGTTTTTCATTTTTTCTTTATTTTTTAAGATTTTAGTAAATTTCCCTTAAGGGCTCATATGACTTTTAGGACTAAATTCCACCATCCTTTCATCTCAATTCAAATGATATCTCACTCAAGCACTTAGTTAGACTACTTAATGTAAACTTTTGGTTGAGCATCACCCCAAAACCCATCATTAAGCACCATCACCCCTTATGGTTGAGCATCTAAGACATCCACCACTCAAGACTTCCAAATTAAGTCAAAACCTCGAGATACATAATTACTAGACTTTTCAAAAAGCATAATCATTTCACCTAGAATCATCGTGAGACGGATCCACAGTTTATAACCGGTAGGATCCTGTTGAGAGAGATCCGCGGGATCGTGGGTGCGTAAAGCTTAAATCGACTTCCCTTTTCAATTTTAAGCCACATTTGGTTATCTAACCACTTTTAGCTTTCATTTATTATCTCCCAGAGTGATCAATATCCTAAGTGCATGCTCGATCCTCTTAGTGGCCAAGAATTTAATTCCCTAAATTCAAATTAGCCTTTATAAACCAAACACTCTTAAGGTTAAGGCATCACTCCCATAGCTTTCAAAAATCGGCAACTAGAAGCTCATATAGCATCTTTATTATCACCATGACTAAGGCTCTTGTAACAATTCCTCAACCAAAGGCTCATCCAAAAGAAAGGGTCAAATGATCCATGAAATCTCATCCACGAATCATCTCCCATAAGAGATAACAATGCTAGAATCCCACCTCTTCAAACCCATCCAACAAAAGCTAAGAGAACCGCAAGGATTAGCATCAAACCTTTCGGACTAGAGAAAGGATCATCTAGTTCAAAACCAAACGTGGCTAGTTCTAGCAAGCCATCTAAGTCCTCATCCCTTGAGCATAGATTTAACGAGCTTCTTCCTCACCCAAATATCTATTCATTAGAGCATTCGCCACCAAGAACCTCCTACTCACCAACTTTCTCGTTAAATAGGGAACCACCCACAACACCGAATAGTCCATCATGGGAAACAAGTAACAATCATGGACATGATCATATGGAGGAAATTCCACTAACACCACCCTCACCTTTAGTAGAACCTCATCCCACACCTCAAAATGAAACCCCACAATCATTCGTAGAGCCTCCTCAAAACATCCATTTTCCTCCGGCTCCCAATCAAGGCAATAGTTGCCCAAATTGTCTAATCACCCAAGGACTTGTTCAAGAAGTACCAAATGAGTTACATTTCATGTTTAATCATCTTCTTGAAAGATTGGATCAAATCAACAAGTCTACTCATCCTTAGACTCTAGCACTTTGTTGCATCCTAGGCATTAGTAACTTATTAGTAGAAAATATGTGGCTAAATCATTCTCTTAGTCTTAGAGATTTGTTGATTATCTCGTTGTTTTATTGAATGATAACTTGTTTGCCATATTTCTCTGAGTATATGTGTATTGTTTGTATACATATCTTGATCTTATATTTAGCATTGCTTCATATACTACCTCTGTTGAAGAATCTGTCACCAGACAGCCAAATCACTCCAAAATGCCTAGACGGATCCCTCCACTAAGGGAACCGTGGGATCCGTGGTATAGAAGAACAATTTACTACTAACTTGAGTCTTATTTGCAGGAAATTATGCACTATATTCTTGTTTTCTAACCTTTATTTTGTAGATTTTCAAAATACACATGAAAATTTTGACACCATAAAGCTAGGGGAGCTTTGTGTCAAACCATATTGCAAAACCATTTGCAACATAATCATTATTTGGATTATACTTCATGACACCCATTGCAACGTTGCAATCTTCAGGGGAGCATTTTCGTCACAAGGACGAACCATTTGCAAACATAATTGCAATACATTAGCTTATTTATTTTTATACTTGACGCCCTCACAAAAGGATGGACTCGTCAAGGGGGAGTTAAGACGAGAACCATTCCCATCACTTGCTCTCTTTATATATATATATATTTTTCTTTTACATGTTTTTCTTAAAACTTTGTGTTAGCTTCTTTTCGAAGCTCTTTTGTTTCGAAAAAGGGGAGAAGATAGTAAAACTCAATTCAAACTTTTACAATTCTAGTTTTCCTTAAAATAATTTTATGTTTTGTCATCAACAAAGGGAGATTGTTAATACAAATAAGCCGTAAAACGTTTATTTATATTTTACGATCTTCAATGTTTTGTCGATAACAAGCGTAAAATCATTTTAACGAAACAAATAAAATACGTAAACTGTTTGAGCCAATAGTTTTCTAACACACTTACGTTTTCACATAAAACATTAAAACAAGTATAAGTGATTTTATGATTTAGTAATACGTATGTACAACAACTAGTGTTTACATATTTGGGTAAATATATACTTAAACTAGTATATACTAAAATGGGTAAAAACTAACAAATGGTATTGACCCATAACCCATGATATTATCCAAACCACTTGACTAGGAACATTGAACCCATGAGCTACATTGTATCTAGTAAAAGACCCATGGATCAACCCATAACCCATGACCCATAACCCATAAACCAAAATACCCATGGGTAAAGAGGAGCGTCCCATGGATCCCTAACTTTTACGCTAGAGCGGATCCCTTGTGGGAGGGATCCGTGGGATCTGAGGAGCGATAAACTTTCTCCTCTATAAATAGTGAGCCATTTCTTCCTTTTTGCTCACCACTTTCACACATACTTCCTCCAAGTATTGTACCTCTCTAACCACTGATCATAAGGGATCTTTCTATGTAGTTTGTCTTTTATTTTGTGTGATTCTCTAGGTCCCTCTTAAAGGCGAGATCACCACTTCTTGAAGTCAAGCAAGCTCAAGTCCATGAGTTGCCATGCTTCGTCATCATCAAGACAACTGAGGTTCTCTTGTTGATAGTTCTTTTTTCCTCCGTAGATGTGTTGTGTTGAAGGCATTAGTGAAGGATGCCGAAAGAGTCAAGACGAAAGCATTAGTGAAAGGTGCTTCACGTCCGTGTCAAAAGCATTAGTGAAGAATGCTAAAGGTGTCAAGACGAAGGCATTAGTGAAAGGTGCCAAGCGTTGTATCAAAGGAATTAGTGAAGGATGCCTAGGAATCAAATCTAGTGGCATTTGGGAAGAATGCCTAGGTCGTATAATCGATGAGGTGCATCGTTATTAGAGCTGGCAATTTCCGACACGGACACATTAACACGACACGACACGACACGCTAACGGGTTTCGTGTCGGGTCTTATGAGTTTTGTGTCTTAACAGTCCGGACTGTTAAGACACGAATAAAATTAACAGTTTAGTGTCTTAACAGGTCCGGACCTGTTAAGACACGTTAAGAGGTTATATATATATATATATGTTTAAAAATAAACCCTAAAACACAAACACTTTCCTCTTTTCTTTTCTGCGCCTCCAATCCTAAAACACCAAGACCAAGACCAGCAATCAAAATAATCCTACTTTTTCTTCTTTCTTCTTTCTTAACCAAGACCAGCAATCAAAAGGTGAAAATTACTTGTTTCTAATTACTTGTTGAAAATTACTTGTTGAGAATTACTTGTTGAAAATTACGAGTTATGGACAACCAATCAAAGATATAAGTGTGAACGGATTATAATTTATAGGAACCTGGTTCTATTTTATGTTTCTTATTTTATTTCAATTGTACGGTAGAATTGTATACTCGTACTATCTTACATTCTTACATATTCAGTTTATATTTAATCGTTTCTAAGAAGGAACTGATTAAAAAAAACTCATTTGTTTCTTCTATATTGTAGATGGATCCTGAGTGTGTTGAAATTGACCCGGAAAAAAATAGCTCAAAGAATGTTGATATGGAATCTGATGAGGTCCAATCTGTGGATGTGGAAGGAGGAGTGAAGAGAAAACGGAAGGACCGATCTACCGTATGGAATTTCTTTGAAAAAGATAAGAACGCAATAAAAGGTGCCAAAAAAGTGAAATGTAAGTGCAACAAGTGTAATACTATTTTCACATATGATAGTAGCCAAGGTACGGGTAATCTGTTGCGACACAAAGAAAGATGTTATGGTAAAGGTTGTCTTGATGTTGGTCAAATGCTATTTAATAGTGACATGGCACTACGGTCATCTAGATTTAATCAAAAAACTTTTCGTGATTTGCTTGTGGCTGCTACTGTTAGGCATGAATTGCCTTTGTCGTTTGTTGATTATAAGGGTGTTAGAGATTTAATTACATACTTGCAACCTGATGCAAACGTCGTTACTAGGAATACCGTAAAATCTGATTTGTTGAAAATGTTTAAGATAGTGAAGGAAAAATTAGAACCATGCTTATGGAATCACCGGGATGTTGTGTTTAACTTGGACTTATGGTCTTCTATTACTACCGATGGTTATTTAGCAATTACCGTGCATTTTATTGACAAAGATTGGGTTTTGCAAAGAGAGTGTTATCATTTTCTTTTATCCCACCACCTCATTCGGGCATTGCTTTAAGTGCAAAGTGTTTCAATTTAAGTGCAAAGGGTGTTTGTCTGAAAGCAGCCCCATTTCAAACGAACCCCAAATAGCTGACGGGGGCATTTGTCTGTGAAAGCAATGACCCAAACAACCCCAACAGGGGCATTTTCTCTGAAACAATGACCCCAAACGCACCCCAAACAGCCCCAACAAGGGAGATTAATTGCTTGAAAGCAACACCCCAAACAACCCCAACAGGGGGCGTTTAATTGCTTCGATTTCACCTCAAAAGGTCGCGATTGATGCTAATTTTTACGCACATATAGGACGCGTTAATTCTTGAATTTTACGCACTTAGGGTGTTTGGTTTTGCTTGTTTATCTTGGTCTCGGCTCAACATCAAATAGTAAGAGTCGTTGTTTAGTTTTGTCGTCATAAGAATGAACTATGATACAAGGCGTTTCTATGAATTACAACTTTTAACTATTGTTTTATAGGATTTTGATGATTTTGAAAGCACAGAATTTGTAACTAACAAGAAGTCAGAATTGAAATTGTATTTGGAGGAGCCAAGAATGGAAAGGACAAGGGAACTAGATGTGTTGCTTTTTGGAGAGCCAATCAGTTTAGATATCCCATACTTGCGAGGATGGCTCGAGATTTTTTGACCATTCCAGTATCTACTGTCGCATCAGAGTCTACATTTAGTGCCAGTGGAAGAGTACTTGATCAACAACGAAGTTCACTTAGTAAAGATATTGTCGAGGCTCTTATATGCACAAAAGATTGGTTATATGCAGGTTCAAATGAAATTGATCTTGATCAGCTCACTGAAGATATAATGTTGCTTGATGTTAGTGTTGAATCGGATGCTTCAAACTCGGTCAACGTTTGAAGAGGGGATCCAAGAAGGAAGAACCCGAGAAGGAAGAACCCGAGAAAAATGTCTTTGAATAATGTTGCTTTGTACTCTAAAATCCAATAATGTTGCTTTGTACCTGTAACTTATTAACCAGTATGTTAACGCTTTGTTTTGGCTCACCTTTTGGGCATTAGATATGGAAAGTGCAGGTATTGTTTCGTTATGTATTTGGTATAAATTTAGTATTTTTGTTAACAGGTCCCTTAACAGGTTCGTGTCGTGTAACCTGTTAATGTTCGTGTCGTGTTCGTGTTCGAAAAAAATGACACGATTTGTTATCGTGTCGTGTTCGTGTTCGACCTTAACGAGTTCGTGTCTTAACAGTTCGGTAATAGGTAATAGGTCGTGTCGGATCCGTTATGCCGACTCTAATCGTTATACATATAGTACTAGTTTATTTCCAAGGATGGTGATATCCTTGATGGTGTTGTAACAAGGTGGATCTCCTTAAGATTAGGTGTTGTTTTGTGATGGGTAGTAGTTCCTCCATAGTAATGGAACTAGGTGCTTAGCCTAGTACCTAATAAAGGGTAGGCGACGTTGTGATAGGTGTGGTTCACCTTGGGTGAAAGAACCGGTGGTTAGCCTAGTACCGGAAAAAGAGTAGGCGGCGTTGTGAAGGCTTCTCCGCCATAAGGAGATTGGTGTCGTGTAGTGTTTACGAACTCTCGAGTAGGTGACTCGAGGAGTGGAGTAGGCAAGGAAGGTGTCCTTGTAGCGAACCACTATAAATACTCGTGTCGTGGTTATGTGCTTCTTACTCTTTATCTTTCATTACACGTTTATATATCTATCTATCAACGTCCAACATAAACAACCAAATATATTGACATAAGTTAATCTAAATGTTTTAAAACGAAGTTTTAATCGGTAAAACTATTCAACCCCCCTTCTAGTTTTCCACATCTTGTTGTAAGCTTGGAATCAACAAATCATCACTTGGACTTGGTAGAACACACCATGGTCTTCATCTTTCTTAGTATACTTGTGTCTTGATTATAAATAAATGATGGTGAGGGTGCTATGTTGGTGTACGGATGGTAGAGAGAAACCAAGAGATTTTGTGTTTTATTTCTTTGATATGAAGATACGTGTGAGAGTCCAGGAGTATTACATATGGAGGTGCAAGTAGGAGGTGTCTAATTCTTAGACAATGTGTTTAGCTAAAGTCATATGGCTTGTGACTAATTTATGTACACGCCACCTCCTACTTGAGGTGGTGTGGAGCTTAGTTGCTAGCTTATAAAGCTTACCTCATGGTGAAGTAAGGTTCAACAGGGTATAGTTTGGTCCCAGTAATTACTAATGTTAAGACCTTAAATCCCAAAACTTATAACCGGGCAACATAAAAATATAATACTTACAAAAATGTCTAAAATTATCAATATACTCTAACTAGGTATATTAAATGTGTGATAAGTCTCATAGGGTGTGTCTATGTTGTTAAAACCTAATAACGTAGGTTCGAGCATGCGTATTACGTAAAAGGGAAAAATGTTTACGTAAAAATAACAAAGTGGTAATAGTTCATATAAAATATGACTATTGGTGAAAATAGAGTATTTTGAACACATAGGCTTATCGTAGTCTTGTGTTGACTGCGAGGAAAGTTTACACGATTAAACTTTCGTAATTAATAAAGTAACAACTTTAAATCATTATTTATAGCCATAGGTGAACAAAAATGTTCAGAGTGTAATAATTCGAACCAGAGTGAATTATTTAACTTGAAAAATTACCGGTTAACTATTGATTACGATAAATGTGTTTACATTGCGGGAAAAGTCAAATAGTCAAAAGTCAACTTTAAAAGTCAATGCATAAAATAATCATTTTACCTTATGAAAAATTACAGGTTGCTACAATAGTCAATACAAATTAGGAGGAAATTGCAATTGATAAAGAATGACAAAGAAAGAGTTAGGGCTAGGTGTGTGGGTACAATACCAGCTTGTGGTCCAACTGAAGGTGTTAGGTTGGGTACAACCCCAAAGAAAAGATAGGGTTCATTAACTAGAGGCAACAAAAGGAAGGAATCTATGGGAGCATGAAATGAGGAACAAAAAGAGTGTTAATGGTTGTTGTATGTAGAGAAAGATAAAGCTAAAGATTTGTGGATTCTTAGAACTTTCAGGGATGAACACAAATGTTTGCAATCAAGAGAGATCAAAGCTTTTTACTATAAGTTTATCTCAAAACAAATACTATACCAAGTTCAAGTCAATCCAAATATTCCAATTATAGTTGTTCAAGATTAACCCTGTAAACAGTTTGAAGTTCAAGTGTCTATTCAAAAGGCATTAAAGGCAAAAAAAACAATGTATAAATTAAAATAAGGGGTGATTATAAGCTACAATACATCAGTTTTAGAGACTATGTTGTAGAGTTGCAGAAAACCCTAATACAACAGTTGAGATAAGTTCACAAACTACAACAGATCCATCTATTCCAACCAGAGTTTATATGAGAGTGTATGTATGCTTAGGTGATTTGAAGGCAGGATATAAAGCTTGTCAAAGAGAGTTGTTGGGATTAGATTGTGCTTTTATGAGGGGTCCTTTTCCTGGTCAACTTCTTACAATTGTTGGCATCGATAGTAACAATGGAATATACCCATTAGCGTATGTTGTTGCAGAAGCTGAAAACAAAGATTCATGGACTTGGTTTCTTCAAGATCTAGCAGATGATCTTGACCTGTAGCCAAATTCAAACCACACTTTTATTAGTGACATACAAAAGGTAGTGTCAATGTATAGCTGATTATATTCACTTATATTATTGATAAATGATACTTTTATTAGTAATGGATTTATGTTCATGTGCAAGGTATCATTTCAACTTTAGCAACAATATTCCCTAGTGAAGAACACACATTCTGTTTGAGGCACATCTATGAGAATATAAAATTGCAATGGAATGATAGAGACTGCAAGGATCATTTGTGGAGATGTGCAACAGCAACAACCGTAGCAATTTGAGGCAGCCATGCTTGCATTCAAGAGTTTTAGCAAACATGCCCATGCTTGGTTAAGTAAGATGCCACCAACGCATTTATCAAGGTCACATTTTTCAGGTACCAAATCTTTGTCTAATTGCACATCTTTTATGTTTTAACATTGTTGTTAGTATAACTAAAACATCTTTTATACTTGTATAGGGAGAGCTCATGCTGATGTTTTACTTATTAACATGTGTGAAATGTTTAATGGGAAACTAGTAGAAGGTAGGCACCAACCCATCATTACCGCTTTAGAATACATTAGAGAATATTGTATGAATAGAATAGTCAATGTTGCGAATATAATTGATAAGAGTGTTGGACTATTAACAATAAAGGCAACTCACATGTTAGACTTGATTAAGAAAGAGGCTTATAAGTACAGTGTGTTAGGGATTGAAGGAGATAAGTATCCAGTTAGTGGATGGGGGAATAAGTGTGATGTGAATATTGTAGGTAGGGATCGTACTTGTAGAAAATGGGAGATTACAGGTATGCCATGTAAACATGCTGTTACTAAAAATCGATATAGGATGTGTCAGATTGCAACACGCTAAGTTTTACAATCCTCTTAGGCAGTGTACCTAACTGTTGTAGTGTAGTATAGGTAAGACACGGGGGATTGATTGTTCTATAGAGGAATTGTGTTGTGAAGGTCAAAGTGTATGACGAATTAGGTGTAGAGGTGTAGGATGATTCCTTTTTATATTTTTATATTTTATGAAAGCAAGTCTCGGGGTTTGAAGAGTGGGTTTTTAAACTACTTAATTAAACTAATTGCAAGAAAAGTAAAGTGGTGAATCGTATAATGGGAAAAATGTGTATACTTAGATTATCTTACTCCTTAGTTATCTCTTATTAGTTAGCTGAATTGTCACGTCCTTGTTTAAATTGATGCGTTGTATTCCGCTATTGTCATAGGGTGATGCCAAATTCCCTAACTCTATGAACGTATAAGTCTCCTTTGAGAGTCTCTAGATCTACAAGTGACAATATGTCATCTCCTTAAAAACCCTTACTATCAACAAGCCGCAATTCACGCAATAAATACAATGAATAAAACAATCAACGCGCTCTCTAGTGTATAAAAAGGTTTAGTCTGATTTACAAGCTAATAAAAGGTCGAAAAAGTTTCATTAGAAAAATAGGGTTTTAGTTGAAGCCAAACCCTTTCGTCCCACTCCAAAATGAAACAGAAATAAAATAAAAACTGAATGAATCAAAGAACAACAACAAGGGTTTTACTTCAAGCCATTAACACAACCAGAGCCTTCTTCACTCGAACAACACACTCACTCTCACAGGTGCATCCACAAATCCTTTCATTTTTATTATCACATAATCAATTACGAGTACTATTAATTCATTAACTGTAACGTATTTATTTATTAATTTATAGATTGAATTGATGGATCAGTCAGCAGCATCTGATCGATACTCGTATAATCCGACGTTGCATTGGAACCCACAAGTGGAAGAGTATTTTGTCAAAGCTTATGGAGCTGAAGCTTTTAATCGCATTTCTAAAGCGTTAACGTAACTAACTAACTAACTAACTGTAGTATAGATGTAACTAGCTAATGTTTGTTAGAATATATATGAATGCTACGTGGAAGTAGTTTACTGGTTTGTGAAGAAGTGGTCCCTGATAGGATGTTGATACATAGGGTTAGCATACAATTTGGCATACCGATTAGGTATGCCGATCAATGCTCTTTGATTGTTAGATGTATGGTATCTAGGTATTCGTTAGTGTATTATTGGAGATTAGATAGAAACAAATAAACAAAGCTGAAAGCGCTTAAACTTGCGAAGTGAGAAGTGAGCATTTTGTTGTACAGTTGGTGTGCGTTATCAATGTATCTGCCTATTCTCTGTAAGCGATTAGGAATTATGAACATAGTATTGGAGATTAGAAACAAATAAACAAAGTTGAAAGCGCCACGAAACACCAAGTGAAAAGTCACTGATACATAAAAAACTTGGCGTTTTTAATCTCTTTTAAAGCGGATGGTATGGATAATAAAACAAATAGTTGACACCCCCCTTTAGAAAATGTAATATATATGTAGTCAGGGGTCAATGACATGGATAATAACACAAGTAGTTAACACAAGTATTTGGTCAGGGGTCAATGACATGTTATTTAAGTGATGGTTTGCAAGTTATTTTGGTCATTGTTCATACATGCTTGTGCGTTTACGTGTTTATGCTTTATGTTCGTTGATTTTTCCTTGCCATCACATTTTTTAGCTTGCTCTATGGGCAGTATTATGTCATATTGTTTGATTCTCTTTAAGCTTTTAGATGTGATGACTAACTAGATCATGAGATTGAATTTATTTCACTCATATCTTGTACATGCTGAAAATCACTTTGGCATTTTTAACTAACTGCCACGTATGCTTTCAACTTTATATATTATATAGCTTAGGTGTCCTAAGTAATCGTATGCCTAAGGCCCTTGGCGCATCCAGTTTATTTTAGAGAGGCCCTTTACCTCTATGATTATGATTGCCTTTAGTTTTTAGGCTTTGAATCATCAAAAACTGTAGTCTCAGCCCCTAGAATTGGAATTTGGAAGTGTCATTTACATTGCCTCTTGCAGTGTAAACTTTAACTTTATTTACACAATTACACTTATGTGATCTTATAATTCGTTAGGCGACCCTCTTGTTACTCGTGTATACGTGTAAATACACTGAAAACAACAACTGAAGCCGTCATTGAGAAGATTCTGGAAATTCAACGTCAGAAGAGGCTGAACGATACTCTAAAGAATGTGGATACAAATGATGATGTTGATATTTCTGAAAGTGTAAAGAGTCCCACCTCAGAAACAAACCCTGTTTTAAAGTGTCAGATACCTGGTCTAGACTACGTTGTATTTGTGAAGGGTTCCGGGCCCCACGATATCCAGTACGATTATCAGCAAGACAAACCTCCGAAGGAGGTAATAGTCAGCCGTAAGTGTGCAGAGGCAGTTCTTCGGGGTGCTCAAGTAAGCATTAATAGTACAAATTATATTTATTTGGGGAGGTGATTTTTACACAATCAATTTCATCCATAGACCACTGAGTTAATGATTTTACTATTTCACCCATGAAGTAAACACTGACAGTGTTCTTTAATATTGTCTTAATGGTCAAAAACCATTAATCTAGTGGTGTATGTATGAAAGTGGCGGTTTACAAATCACTTCCCATTTGTTTCTTCGTATTCTGTATTCTCCTTACCCAATAAACAGAATAGCGTTCTCCTTATCCAATAAACAGAATAGCAATTGTATGCTTTTTTGCTATTCTGACTGCAACTTTAGATAGTGCTAATATCATGTTTGGTTTTTATGTTTGTGTAGGTGTATATTCCAGGCATATTAGCATGCAGCGCTCATGTTGAGAAAGGGGAGAAAATTGCAGTTTCAGTTGGTATCGAACAGCCTGGTCGTGACGGTGGATGGGCTATCGGAATCACACGTGGGATTGTCCTACAAGGACAAAAAACAGGCAAGCAAAATGTTTGTCAATCTGTTGATAATCATGTATAAATAGATTTGTTTTATTTATGTTTTATTATTATTGATATATGCTCGTTCAGTCATAATGCTTATCATCTGTTCTATATCTCTTGTAGATCCTCAATATCTTGAACGAGACGGTATGTATATTGGCCAAGGAATCACAACTATGTCAAGGGCAGGAATATTTCGTGACTTGTCAGGTCTTGGTGTGGATATGACTGATCGAGTGTTTAGATTAGACTCCTTTAATGGTAAACATTGTGTTTTTTTCACTAAACAGTGGAATTCTTTTCATGGCATAAACTCCTTTTTTTTTTAAATCTTTTTTTGGAAAAATTTCAGATGTGATGAAGGGTGACATCTTTCTTCAAAACCTGCCAAGCATCATTGCTGCACATGTATTAGGTATGAGTTTTTTTTTGGATAAAGTTTAGATGAATCTCATATTTGTGATACAAGGCCTATAAAAATGCGGTTATTGCAGATCCACAACAGGGCGAAAGAATATTGGACATGTGTGCTGCCCCTGGTGGAAAAACCACCGCAATTGCTTCTCTAATGAAGGATACCGGAGAGGTTATTGCAGTTGATAGGTCTCATAATAAGGTAAAATCTATGTCCATACTCTATTAACATCTAGTTTGTATAATATATACTTATATTTATATAATGTGCTGATGATTAATCTGTTAGTATTGATGTTTTTCACTCTTGCAGGTGCTTGAGATCCATAATCTCGCTGCAGAACTGGGGTTAAATAACATTAAACCATATAAGCTAGATGCCCTTAAATCTGTTAACAGCAATATAATAAATGGAAATCTGGCACCAACTAGTCAAGAGGCCGAGGCAGCAAGTTTGGTTAAAGGAAATTTATCATCTCCTACAACAGAAGAAAAATTTCGTAAGTACTTTCTTTTCAGTAAAATAAGTTTTATCATCTAAGGCTAATGTGTGTGCTGTTTCCCCTGTTGGTGCATTATCCATCTCAGACAAAGTTAGTATTCCAAATAATGAGCAAATGGAAAAAGGTCAATATACAAGTAAGCGTGAGGAAAGAAAAGAAACTAGAAGAATGAAAAATGGGCCTGGGAGACATCATTCAACAGGTGGCAGGGTGGATAAATGTGAAGGGTTTCCTCCAAATAGTTTTGACCGAGTACTTCTTGATGCTCCTTGTTCTGCTCTTGGATTGAGACCACGTTTGTTTGCTGGAGAGGTACTGCTAGTTTGACAAATTTCTATTGTTGATTAAATACTTCCATAAAATGTGGCAAACTGGTTGGTCAGGTTTGGTAGCTGCTCAAAAAGGGCACAGCAGACCCACAACATATTCTGTCCGATTTTTATATAATTCGATGTCTAACATTACAAAGTTTATGTAACATGATATAGGAGGTGTTATGCATTATAAAACTACGGACTTTGAACCCATTTTCTCTTAAACTTTTGTAAGAAAATATTGGTATACCCACTTGAGACTAAACATAACCTGAATCGGCCCATTTATACGTAGTCTCAATCAAGGTCTTTATCTGACATTGAACTTCTTTTCACCCGTATTTAAGGAAACGGTAGACTCATTGAGAAAACACGGGAAGTATCAGAAACGAATGTTGGATCAGGCTGTTCAGCTAGTTCGCCCAGGTGGCGTTCTTGTATACTCTACGTGAAAACATTCTTATTCTCTTTTTGTGCTGTATTTCTAAAAATGTGTGTCCTTTTTGACATCTGCATTTTAAATTCCAGATGCACAATAAATCCTGGAGAGAACGAGGATTGGTTCGTTATGCTTTGGACACGTACAAGTTTCTTTCGTTGGCACAACAGGTTAGCAGCATCATCTATCTATATTTTTGCATAATTTGAATCATATAATGTTTTGAAGTTCACGAAATCGTATATAGATAGCATATCATATTTCAAGCTGATCTTTTTGATATTGTGTATATTGAAGCATCCAAGAATTGGGGGTCCTGGCCTGCTTGGTCATTATAAATCATCTGATGGTTACGTTGAGTAAGTTCATTTATCCCGAACTCATTAATTTAATGGCATGTTTGTAGAGTCTAATTGCCTGATGGTAATGTCGTTTGATTCGTGAATTTTGCAGGGAATGGTTAAGACCTGGTGAGGAAGATCTTGTGCAGAGGTTCGATCCTTCCGGGCCGCACGATACAATTGGATTTTTCATAGCCAAGTTCAATGTTGGACCTAAAGACGCCTAACTTTATTTTGAAAGGGCTTCAGCATTTTATTCTTGTTGTAGAATGTTAGGTTCACCTTGAGGCTAATTATTTCATAGTGAGCATTCACTTAGAGAACACAGTCATTTTGTATCATATTCTAAAAACATCAATTTTTGGTTTTTTGTGATTTCATTATTTTGGTAAAAGTTGTACTCCCTCCTTTCCCATTTTTAGTCTATTTTCAAATTGGCATGAAAACTTCAATAACTACACTTTCTAGCTTTTACTAATCAAATATAATCTCTACTAACTAAAGGTTTTTTTTATCGACTAAAATATTAAAGTATACAAGTATTTTTATATAACTCAAAATAGAAACATAGACTAATAAACTGGGACAGACATAGTGTGTAACAACCCGTCACCATAGAAGTAAAAAAGTGAGAATGTTTTTATAAGCTCAAATTTTGGGTTATTAACAAGGTTCTCATGATTATTTTTAAACCAATTACCTAAATGATTTATCTACAGTCATTTTACGAATTTAAGAGCACAAGGTATGGCTAATAACACGCTATAGAGAGAAAAAAAATACTAGTGGCATGCCATTGTCATACCACCTCAACATGTTAAATTCATGCCAAATGCATTTGAGTTACTAGAGTGGCTCACGCCAATAGTTTCTTTTGTGTTAATTATTTATTTATTTTTTGTATTGGGAGTGAGTGATTATTTTTAATGAAGTATTTTGTGAGACTCAATAACATATTAGTGGTGTGTTATGAGAAAAGATGTTTTAGTTACTAGTGTGTTATTGAAAGGCATATAATGTGTTGTTGATGTGAGATATCAATAACGTATTATTGGTAGCTTGCATACCTTATGCTTTAAACCTTTTTCTTATCTTTTACAAAAATAAACTTAATATGTCACTATCAGTCGCGCGTACTTAATTTACGCGACCCACTTAAAAAAACCTAAAAGCAATTTGTACTGTTAGGTAGAGGACTAGTGTCCTATTGGGTGCTACAAATTACTGTACTAAAGGAAAAAAGCGTTTTTTTTTTAGCGACTTGTTAATTGTTAGTTGTATAGGTCGGATGATATTGATTGAGCGAATCTTGACTACGAGATATGTCTGCTATTCCTTTATCGTCTGAAGGGACATTCTACATGTGCACTATATAGGTCGCGATTTATGTCAAATTTTGCTAAATAGGTCGCGATTTTATTAGGTCGCGATTTACTTTAAAATTTTGGTCGCGATTTATTGTAGGTCGCGTTTTACTTTTGCTAAATGGGTCTCGTTTTTACGTTTTAAACATGAAAATAAGCCGCATTTTTTAAAATTATGTCGCATTGAACGTCGCGAAAGACACACGTGTAAGGTGGAAATTTTTTTATCAAATAAATATAATGGATGAGATTCAAAAATTTAATTTGGTAAAAAAAATAATACGACGTCTTATTTCGTAAATAGTTAAAAAAATATATATTCTTTTTCCATCATGCTTTTATGCTGTAGAAATTATTGAACTGGTATGTTGCTTTGAACTGTTGGAAAAATAGTTTTGCCAAATGAGTTTTTGCAAATTTTGGATACTATTTAATATATGTATATGTTATATATATTTATATTTCTTGGTAACTGCGTTCTCCTCGACGAGAGTTTATGAACGAGCTAAAGTATGTCAAAATAGAGTTAATATGAATGAGATATCGTGTATTAAAGTGAAGCGCGTAAACACAAAATTTGGAAAAATAAACACATCCCACATCGCAGAAAGGAAGTGGGGGTGTTTATATAGAAATCATGATATGGACCTTCAAAATAATTTGTTGATTTTACTCCAACACCTGCGTCGCGTCTTGGGGTGGTCAGATTCTGGTAAAATAGGTTCGAAGCTTACGAACTCATGCGAACTGCAGACACGAATCTGTTCCAAAGCTCCGCGTGCGTCGAATCTTTTGCTTTTATTTTTAGAATTGATTTAAACTTTTAGAACAAGTTGTGCGAGAATCGGTTTATATAAATAAAAGATATCAAAATAACATATTTGAAAATCCTTTTATTTTAAGTCGATATTTATCTTGGAAACCAAGTTAGGTATTGGTTATATAATAAACGTTTGCTCATTCGGTTTGATACGGAAAAACGAAACTCCATAGTAATCGTTCAAGAATCTCTTGATCGAAACGCTCAGCTTTTGTCTAGTCCGGTAACTGATAATACGTATCACGTTGTCTGCAAAGCAGACATGAATCATTTTAAGGGAATCGTGTTCAACACTTGAGCCCGTGTAATTGTCTTTAATGCTTTCATTTAAATTACATTAAATAGTGTATATGTACTAACCTACTTCATTTTATACTATTATTTAAATTTATGTCATTTATTTTTTGTTATTATTATTTATAATCTGATTTATTAATAAAAGTGTACATCGTTTCTCACATGAACTTAGGTGGTATAATACTATAGTGAATGGACTTTTGTACCAAACTTTATGAACGCATAAAGTATAATAAGGTCGATAATTTACAAAACTGGACTTGGACATGCTAGTTGTTTTGTTGGTGTGTATTTTTGAAGTTTAAAAATTGAAACGCCATCTTCCGTTTATGTGATATCCAACTCACGTTTGGGATCAACCACAAGATAAGCAAGACATGTTAGTCAAACGTCCTATCACATCTCTTTCTTAGTTTACCATTTTACCCTCTCATTTCCATAGATATTTTCTCTTTGTCTAAAAAAAAATAATCTACACTCCTTTTATGTTCACCTAAGGGAGGAGGGAGTGGTGCCGGGTAAGGGATTCGGACTTTTCTTCTTGCAGAATGCCATGGCCACCACTTTGCACCAAATCGGGTATTATTTTCGGTTTTGGGCCGAATGTTTTAAGTGATGGAGCATTGGATTTTTGACCGTTGGGAGCCAAACGGCTATTTACATGGTTTCAATAAAAAAAAAAAAAAAAAAAAATCCTTTAAAACCAAATAACTTACTCTTTATATTTTCAAATAAAACACACACAAATCTCTCAAAAACAAAAAATAATTGCCAAAATGTCTTCCGATTCTTCCGAATTTGAATCGTATGTTTTTATTTTAAGTTTTACGTTATGTTTCTTTTTTTTAAGTATTATGTAATGTTTTTATTTTTAATGAAATGGTATGTTTTTATTTTAAATATTGTATGTGATTTTATGTATGAAAAAAAAAATCGGGTATTAGGTGACCACTCCCTCCACTTAGGGTAGTGTTAGGGTAGAATTGGGTAGTTTTGAGTTTGAGGGTTTTTATTGGATAGAGATGATGTGGCACCTAGGGTACTAGGTGACCACTCCCTCCTCCCTAACAAGTTAGAAAATTTTAGTTTATAGTTTCATTTTAAACTTTTTTATTTTACTTGTATTACAAAAAAATTTCATGATATAAAAGTTCAAGTTTCAGTCATTTTTTAGATTTATTTAAGTTTTTATCGTATCTTAATAAGATATACAATTTGTGTGGCTATTAACTAACTATTCGTTTTAAAATAAATGTTTAGATTGTTGTATTAGTTTGTTTTATTTAATGATTAACGGTTCAAAAAAATATTTAAATGATAAAAAAATGAATGATTGCATTTTCAATTAAAATATCAATTAATCTCTCTTTTTTTTCAACAAAAAAAGGAGTAACTGAAATTTATCAGAAAAAATTTGATATGTAAATAATCTCTAAATTTTCATGTAATAAATGTGTTTAAGTGATAAGAAGGGAAGAGAGGCAGAGAAGAAAAATTAAGACGAAAAAAATAAAAAATAAAATAAAAATAGTTACATATTTTATATTTCAAATAAGATAGATATTAAAAAAAAATGTGTTTAATTTTATAAATGAATCTGAGATATATAGTTATGAGCTCTTACAATATTAGTTTTTTTATTTTAATTTTTATCGCATTTTATCTCGACTCAAGAGAGAAAACAAATGATGTTTTTTGTTTTGTGTTTGTCTAACCAGTGCTCTTAAAACACTAGTTTAGATGACTATATAAGGAAACTTTAAGTTTATTAATTACGAATCAGAACTAAATAAAGTAAATTATAAGATCAATTAATGTGTATTAAATGCATTTTTCAATTTAAAAAGAATATTTTTATGAATTATTGCATGTTAATGATACGTTGTGGGCACTTGTTAGACAATATCATTTTTGTTTTTCTCATAAAGAAAAGGCCAACAGGGGCAGTTCCGGAAATTCCTAGAATTTTCACACACTACTTACCTTTCGTCCATTTCCACACGCGTTTGTATCCATTCCATCCACATTTCAACCAAAATAATCAAATCAATATTCAATACCTAGCCTTTTCCGGCAACCACAAATATCCATCACCGGTAATATCATCATGTTTCTCGTCGAAAAACCTATCTTAGCATCTTCACCCTTCAAATCCACATCCAAGAAATCCTCATCACATCTCATCAAAACCTACCAACTCGCCGCTATATCACTCGATCAAAAAATATCTCATCATCTCAAATCCGTTATTCTGACGTCATCATCATCATCAGGCATCAGTTTGACCTATCTATCAGGCCTGATTTCATTTCTAACATCTGTTCACACAGAATGTGAATCTCAGATCTCGAACGTGAAGGAAACTGGATCTCATGATGATGACCAGATGTTAGGTTTCTACATGGAGTACAGTTTGAAGGTTTTGGATCTGTGTAATTTGATGACGTCATCTGTTCAGAAATTTACGGAGAAACGTATGTTGATTAATTTTGGTGTTAAGTTGTTGATGATGAATTTTAACGGTCAGGTTGTTCAGGTTGAGAAGATGAGTAAGGCGAAGGATGTGATTAGTAGAGTGGTCAACGGTTTGACGGAATCTTCGCCTGAGAAAGGAAAAAGTGCGAAAAAGTTGATTGATGAGCTGACGGTTATGATCGGAAAGTTACCGGAGATTAAAACGATAAAAACGGAAGAGATTTGGTGGCGCGTGCGTTTCACGCGCTTGGCCTGTTGACCGTTATTATCGGAAACATATTAGTGTCTATACTGTTCGGTGAAACTGATTCCGTTAATTCTGTTAAGGTCCGAGTTCCGGCTGAGTTTATGTGGTCCGACTCAGTCAACGAGTTACAGAAGGTGAATGGTAATAAGGTGTTAGAGGTTGATGACATGGTGAAACAAGCGGTGATTGTGCGTGATCTGATTGATGATGTGGAAGGTAGGGCTAGATTGGCGGAGAGCGTGATGGATATGGAGATGAAAGTGAAGAGGTTTTCGAATGGTGTTGACGCGTTGAATAGCGGAGTTAACGGATTGTTTCGGACTGTGTTGAAGACGCGCAACGGACGTGTAGATGGTAAATGTTAGTTGCTGTGGGTGTATTGTAGTACTGTAAGTGTGAATATGTTAGATGAAATACGAATTAATGGTTAGATAATGTACGGAATTAATGTCGTATGTTACTGTCATGTTATCGCGTAATCTAATGGTTGCACAAGTTGTGTGGTTTGTGTTGGTAATTTGTAAGTGCCGAAATTAGTGTAAGTTTATATGCTACAAGTATTAATATTGAAACTAGTAGTAATGATCTTGTTTGAGTTTCAAATCTGATCTGGAAACTGAAGATAACATTGTGTTGCTACTGGAAACTGAAGAAAACATTGTGTTGCTAGTTTATGCAATCTCTTGTTTATGCAATCTCTTGTTGCTAGTTTATGCAATCTCTTGTTTCCGTTCTACTGGCAAATCGAGGTATATAGATCATTGCTATAGAGTTTGTCTAGAAAAGGTACATCTTGCTACACAACACCAAGGATATACAATGCATGCCACCCATCTAATACAATTTTGTTTTGTTAATGTGACCTAATACAATTTGAATTCGATGCCCTGACTGTTTGTTTTTGAATTTGATGCCCCAACTGTGTTCATCAATTTTCTGCTGGAAGCAGAACAATTCTATAGTACTTATGCTATTTAGCGCAATCAAATGCAATATAAGTCATTCTCAGGACCAACATCACGGCTTTTGGTCCGTTATCAACTGGCGGCAGGGGGAGAATTTGGGATCTTTGTGAAGGAACGGTACTGTAGCCGAACCTTCTCTCCACTTTCACAGATATTTACCAGATACCTGCACCACACAATATCCAAAAATAGCTTTCAATGCCAACAAATAACATGACAACAAGGAAAACTGGAAATCTGGTTACATCGATCCAGAAAGTTCCGTGGTATTATATGCATGATCTATGATACAGATTTTTTTGTAATATTTTCAGTGTAGGAGTAATTTTAAGTATACACATTAAAACCTTCAATCCACCACTAACTGGACTCTGGAGGATTAATATTGATCCACCACCAAGTGGACTCTGGACTCGGGAGGGTGGGAATATGTACTTTATGCAGCTTTTGATGATTAATATTTGAGATAGACAAAATATGCAGAAGTATGCAACTGAACCAGAAGTTTGTATGATATTACTGACCAGCCATTAAGAGATTGCGATGTTATAATAGCTTTTTTGCCAACAAATTTATCTGGTGTCCTCCGGTTACCCTGCACAGCATTGCCTTTTAATTGAACATTTCCTACACACCAGATGGATGTCTTGGGGCACAAAATAAATTGGAGGATCATAAATAACTCACCTTAATAAGAACCTTCTCGTTTACTGAAAATGGATACTGTACACATCTTTGGGACCCATTTTCAGAAGAAACATCCCCATTTACCTGCATTGTCCAATGATCATATTAGTAAGGCTCCTAATATAATATCCAACAAGGCACCATTACAATTATTTTACTGAATCTTAATGTTGATTTCTCCAAGTTATCATATAAAACCCATGACGCCCAGTGCACATCCAGTGCACATATAACAAGTACTACATAAAAGTAGACAGAACAAAGCAAGGCATTCATTTTACCACCTATATTGAGCATATAGTGCTTTTATTTTGTGTATCTATCTGAGACATACCCAGCGGTCACCGACATCTCTTCTTTGTTTCCTCAGAGCAGCGTTGTGAAAAAGCCTTCGATCATCCTCACGTTTAACAGCTCCTGCTGCAGCTCTTAAAGCTGTTGATATAATAAGAATCAAATCAGATGATAGCAACAACAAAAGGTAAGAATCAAATCAGTGAATCCAAGTTTAATATATGTGTAATATTATTACGATCACAAAAACTGAAATGTATTATACCATGATTAGGTATTAGTGGTGCTGTCCCGACTTCCGCATCACATATGGTACATCTTCCCTGTGGTGAAAAAATTGTGCTTTGTCATTTTCATATCCTAGCTACATGTAAATACAACTTTTATTACCAAACCTTGCTAAAATTTATGTCTTAAATACAATTTTTAAACCAAACCTTGCTAAAAATTGTGCTTCTTGTCCAAAATTACCCCTTTCGACCCAAGTTTGCTAAAATTACCCATACTGACCCGTTAACCAACCCATCACACCCTTCGTCCATATTTGCACCTTGTAAAACTGGCATTAACAGAAATGCTTCAGTAATGTATATAAGCTTAAAGCTTTAGCCTTGCAGAAATGTGTGCTTTGGACAGGCCTAAATAATAGGGTATCATGATCAGAGGTGATAATATCAGAAGACAGAAGGTGAGTATTTTATAGACAGTCAATGAAGAAAACATCATTCCAGTTCCCAATGCACATTAACTTTTTCTCCCAAAATATCTGAGATATATAGAACAAAAATGAAACGTATAGGTGATAGATAGCCCAGGTATTCACTGTTAACACAAACCAATTTTAAGCATTTTGCCTTAACAAAATAGCACTTTGTGAATGTGCTTACAAGCAGAAGGAAACATACAGGGTGCCTGCTGAGATGATTAGATGCATAATGATAAAAGGTTTATGATCACTCGTGCATTTTCTAGGAAAAAACTATTCACAACAAACCTTAAGTCCAATTTATTCAGAAAGAGATAGTCAACCATAACCTATAACTATAAGTAGTTCTTTAGTATTAATATAGAAAGGCTTATTCACCTACCGTCTCTACGACCCTCTTAAGCATCATGCCACCGAATGAATGACCGCATGGAACAAGCATAGCATCTTCGAGAAATGCACCGCTAAATCAATACCAATTGCATTAGAATCCATTATAGAATGTAAAACATGTAGTTGGATCAAGCATTTGTTCTAGTATCAGTTGATCATGCTTATATTACAATAAAACCTGTAGTAAAGAAAACTTTAACTACATCGATCACCAGTTCTTACAGAATCTTGCAAGTGTCAAGTCGATACTAAAGCACCATATAGGTTTTGTCAGAATGTGACGACATAGGGTCGTTTAAGGGGATAACAGCAGCCTGGGTAGAGACAATGTAGAGTACTGGACTGGATCATGAAGCGTCTAACTGTAGTATGGTACTCATGGTTTTACTATTATTTAGTTTAAATGATGGATATATTACTCCGTAGTTTATAAATATTGACCTTTGCACTATACTTTAATGTCAAACAGTGTAAGAAATATCTATGTTATTTTAAATAAGATCGACGGGTTCATGCCTGTAGGATTTCATGCTTTTACGGTTTATGTACGTTCGTTTAGCTTCATTCCCTATGTTTATATGATTGTATCCCATAGATGGCTATATGTTTTTTTATATGCTTGTATTATTTTTACACTTGTATGCTTTTGTGCTTTTAATGCTTATATTTGATTGTATTGCTTTATCTTCTTATATGTTGCCATTTTGAAATATGATCTTTATGTGCCTGTAGTGCCATATTTTCCTTATATATGCTTGCATGCTCTCATGTTTCTATGTGGGTATGCGTTTATGTCTTTGCACACTTGTATGTTTTTGCTATAGATGCTTTCTTTTATGTCATTGTCTTTTCCATCCTCACACACACCACACATAAAGTCTATTTGCTTGCGCACACACACTTGGCGGAGGTCTTTCTGCAGTCCCTTTACCCTCGGGTAGGGGTGTTCTGTCTACATCTCACCTCCCCCACACCTCGCTCCAGCGGGATTAGATATTGTTGTTGTGATGGGTGTTATATAGAAACAGTTCATTAACTGATAAAAACTAACAATACAAATAGAGCTAAAGTAGCAATAAAGCAACAAAGCAACAAAGCGGTTAATGAAATATGCAATGAATGAACTTACGACAATGAGTCTGAGAGAACACTTCTCAATGACGGTTCTGTATTTGAGCTTTTCCAACCTGCCTGCAATTCAGAACCCACTGTGAGCCTTCGTTTTAGCATCCACTAATCCAAATTAAAGATAGCTACTAGCACATACAACAAGAGTTGTCCTATATGCATAAAATCAGCATATTAGTTCATTTTCAAGTAAGATTGGCTTACAAAAGCATTATCAGAGCTGTTACAGGGTATGTCTTCATCAGCAGAAAGATCATCCATAAACTGGCTTACAGAGATTGGTACATAGCTCTGGGGGATCACATGACCAGCTGCTCTAATAGGGGAAGAGTCTAATATGGCATTGCCTTGTGGCATGAGCCTAAATGCCAATGATGACCTGCAAAACAGAGATATTTTGAAAGGTTAACTAGCAATTTATACATGACAAGAAAATCAAGTGGAAATAATAATAATATACTATGGTTCAACATCAATCTTATCTACCGTCCAGCATTGGTGGTGGCAGAAGGGTAATCAGCTGCAGCTCTATATAAAGCAGCTGGCCGAAGCCCAGCAGTAGCATGACCGAGTGCCTTCCCTGTCAATAGTAAAAGATCCCCAGGAGCTGAACCAAAATCTGCTAAGTACCAACGACCATTGGGATCACGAACCTATGGAGAGAATAAAACAACTAATGGAAATGATTCAAAGGATTGCATTTTCAGCAAAGAGGAATGTCTTCCAAATAACGGAACTTTACAAACTCAAATATAAGTTTATTGCATACTAAACTGAAAAGTCAATTAGGTTTATATACCTGAAGACCAGGTGCGTCAGAACTAACCAAAGTTAACAATCCTTTTTCACTTTCATGATTTGCTGTTATGTTCCCTCCACCAATAGCGCCTTTTCCCTTTTGTGATGATGTTTGCATGTAGGATGCAACAAGTACTGATGATGACACCTCATTAGCAGGTAAGGGATTGTCATCGAGTAAATGGTTAAAAGCACTGAATGTAGTGCAAGTTTAAACATTTATTAGTGAAATGTACCGAACACTAGAAGATAGATCGATAGATGGATAGAACTTTAAAGTGCAATCAGAATGAAATGCTTGAACACATGATCATGGTTCTTACTCGCTTCGTAAACGAAGGTGTTTAGCCATTGCACATAAAGCAGCTCGAGCAGCCTTTCCCATGCATCTGTAAACATCTGCCATGCATGGTGGTGATGAATCCAAATCCTCTAGAGCCCTGTCACATGACATTCTTATATCATCGAAATATGCCTCGCTAATATACATGAATGAGAAAATAGTAGTTTAATACAAAAGATAAACAAAGGGTAGCTGCCAAGCATTAATGACTGCACAAGCCCAAATAAGCTACAAACAAGCTTTCATACAAGAAAAGGGAAAGGGGTATGAATGACTCGTTGTCGTAACCTGAGCATTCAATATTTTACCTAAGCTTTGTATATTTTTAGGTATGAATTATCCCTGCAAAGTCTCATGTTGAATTTGACAATCCATCCTTTTAGAAACATATCATATCATACAATCAGGGTATCATGTTGATTTTACCATCCCTCCTCCATATAGTACCATGCCACCATCAATGTTAAGCACCAACCCTATATAGCCAGAATTTCTAGTCTTGTCTGCACTTTTTGTCAAAGTTCATAATTTAACAGTTTGTCCTGTTCTTCTTAAATCTAGTTTATATTAGTTTAAATAAGAGAGAACATTTATGCCACTGTCTTTGTATCCTATTACGTAAGTTTGTTCAAAGTTTACACCATCTCGACCCATAGTCCACGTTTGCACTCTCTATGTTCCTATATTATCTATGAAACAAATGCACTTCATGAATATTTATCTTGCAACATCATGAATCACCTAATCAGTTACAATACATTCATCGATTTCCAAATGATACAGCATAACAAACCAGTGTAAAAGGTATAGTTTATCTTGCAGAAAGCTAAACTAGAATAAGCAAAATGGCAATGAATAACTCATAAATTGCTCTGAAATCTGAGTGTTGCATGCCACCATAAATAAGTTGGATTCTTAGCTATCATCGACTATGTTTGGCAAAATTAGAAAGTATTAAAAAGCGTTTGGTAACATAGCCGCAGCTGTGTTATATTAGCGTTTCAAATAGTTAAGTGTAAATTGACGTAGAAGCTAAACGCTTGTTATATTAGCGTTTCAAATAAGAGTTTTCAGACGAAATCCAAAAGCTACATACTCGTCGCCAAACAAGCATTATATTATAAACGCTCCAAAAAGCTCGTTACTAAACACAGTCATGATCTACTCACATAACATAATTCTCGTACGCAAACTTATTTATTTCTACACTATCACAAGATCAATATACAGTAGACCAGTAACGTGCATTAGCAAACTAATATTTCCTAATTCGAACAACCTACAAACCGAAAAACAATACAAACAACAACGGCACAAAAAACGCATATACCTTCCAGCTCGATACTTATAAACACCGTTACTACTACTCTGCGCCCTAAGTCGAAAAAACAATCTAGAAGCTTCAAAACCACATCTAATAACCGCAGCATCCTCATTCCCTAACTCAATCACAACCGCATTATTCCGCGTAATCGAATTAGACAACGTCTCCACCGCTCTCAAATAACAATCACTCGGACCTCCATCGTAGGGTAACAAATCACATAGCCTCACTCTGGATAACGAAGGAATGGTCAGCGGTGGTTCTGTGGTTGGATGTGTGGTGGAGATCGGTGTTGCGATCGGCGGTGACGGTTGATGAGTGTGTGTTTGTGTGTGTGTTGATTGTGGTGGTTGTGTGTGGTAGTGGTGGTGCATAGTGGTGGTGATTTTGACCATTAATTTTGGTTGTTAGGGTTTGGGTGTTGTGTGGTGATGGTGGTGGAAGGTGGGAAATGGTGTTAAAATTTTACAGTTGTATGTGATTTATTAGTTAACGGTTAGTAGTGTCGTTTAATTTGGTAATAGCAAACTTCACCACCGGCATGGCTGATCAGGTCAAAACCCGGACCGGTTCGAAAAAACCTGGATCAAAACCGAGTTGGCCCAAAACACAAAGTCAAAACTTGACCGGATCAAGGACCCAACGAAACATATTGGCTGTTTTTGTATAAAACGCACCGGACCGAAGATCGAGTATGACGAAAAGAGTGAACCGAGGACTGGACCAAAGTATGTTCGGTTCAATCCGATTCGAGCTTTGTTTGTCATTTTGTCCGGTCCACGATCTATTGTACTCAGCCTTATCTGAGTCGAGCGTCAAATCAACTTTTCACTTAATCACCGACTTAATCACTAAAGACATGTCGTAATGATAACAAAATATATTTAAATTAATTAATGTTTTTTTTTCTTCTACAAACTCGATGGTCATCACCACCAATTGATCGTTAAAAACATACTACCACACGTTGTGGGGTGGGGGTGGGGAATAGCAAAGAAGATCCGGGAAGGAGGGTTGTATCCTTCCGAAGCACCATGAGTTTACTCGTGTGAAAGGTCAATAACCAAACTTCTCTTTGTCATATCTTACGCTGAAGCAAAGTATGTGTGTAAGTGTGTTGTCAGCCAATCAGTCGGCATACTAAAGAGTTAAAAAGACTCAACAATTTCAGTTGTTTCGCGTTAAGTGTTATGTTTTCGATGTGGGTTTATTTGTGCAAATTTTAGAATCGTTTGTTTCACAAATTTTAGACTTGTTTGTTTTGAATTTTTAATCAACTAATTATGAGAAGCTTATGAGCAACTTGGCTCATTTTGTACCCCTATCTGTAATGGAAATATGACCCGTTTTATAGCATCACTAAGATGGTCATTAGATATTATGCCAACCATATAAATCAATACATAGTTAAAGTTTTAGAACGAGATCAACTTGAAATGAACACGATACGTTCACCGGTCAGGAAATAGATAAATCAATGTGAAAATTTCTGCAGAGGCCTTTTTGGAAAGAAGTTTTCTTGCAGAAGACCAACTTTATGGATATCTTCAAAAAGGCCACTTTGTTCGTGGCCTATTAACAGCGATGTCAAAAACCAACACGTGTTCAACCCATATTAATCGCAAGTTAAAATGAAATATTAATGTTGGTCACGTCACTATTTCATGCTAATAGGCGTGATTTAAAAAATGCATAAATTAAAAAAAAAAAAAAAAAAAAAAACCACTATTTGTGACCCATGAGTAGCGAACAAAGACATCCTACAATCACTTGCATTTATTAAATAAAATATAAAAATGTGCAAAACTCGCCTTTGAACTTTTTAATATAACAAACTTTATTCGTCAAATATCTAATGAATTCGCTAATTAAAAATATACCGCTGCGAAGAGCTCTGGATTACGACTAAACGTGCCCAAAATTGATATGCTTTTGACGCACGTACGATTTTATGCTTTGTTCACTGCCCATGTGTCATGAATACGTAACCCTTTTTTTTTTTTTTTTTTTTTTTTTGCATTTTGCATTTTTAAGAAATTGTTGCCTATAGGTAGCGAAATGGTGACGTGACCAACATTAATATTTCATTTTAACTTGCGATTAATATGGGCCTAACACGTGTTGGTTTTTGATATCGTTGATAATAAGCAGTGAACAAAGTGGCATTTTTGGAGACACCCATAAAGTTGGTCCTCTGCAAGAAAACTCCTTCCCAAAAGAGCCTCAGTAGAAATTTTCGCTAAACCAATAATGAGTTTAAGCTCAGTTGGTACCCACCTCTGAAAAATCATGGACCCACTTAGGGCTGTAAACAAACTGAACATTCAGTGAACATTTCATGAACCGTTTGATAAAAAGTTCGTTTATGTTCATTTATTCATTAAATGAACAAATAAACAATATTTTACGTTCGTTTAGTTAAATGAACGAACATGAACAAAAGTCGCGTCCGTTCGTTTATTTTCGTGAACGTCTAATTATGCGTTCGTTAACGTTCGTTTACGTTCATTTATTTATTTATGTTATATATCATATCTTTTAATTGTATAATTTTAAAATTGGTTTGTTTAAAAAAAACGCTTATAAAACAATATATTGTGCATAATTAAATAAAGTTTATGTTTGTTTGTCTATTTTCATTTATGTTTATTTAGCATTCGTTTAGTGTTTTGATGAATGAACAAAAACGAACATGAATAATAAGAAAATTCGTCCATTTAAGTGTTCATGTCTGTTTATTTGTCCAATTAAAATTAAACGAACGAACATGGACAAGGCTTCGTTCGTTTACAACTCTACGTCCACGGAAGAGATCTTATAAATAAAAGATCAAATGTTCAAGTTTTGGCTCTTGCTCGTTGATGCCTCATTAAACAAAAAACACATGAAATCATGGTGTTGCGTCAATTCACACTTTTTTGGATTAACGATTTTATTTATCATGAAAAAATAGGTCTAAGAAACAGAATTACTAGTGTAGTTTATGACGGGCAAGTCACATGTTAATATTTGCGTGACGCAAGTTTTGGTAACAAGAGTTGATATTATTAACGGCCATGATCACTTGATATCTTCACCACATAAAATCATTTTTATATATCGTTCTTCTTTTCATTTTGCTTTCCCTCTGTAGCAGTAACGCCCCCAACAGGCCAACATAATTCAATTCCGTACTCACTATATTTTACATTATTACTATTATTAGCAACCTTCAATATCCCTCATTTCAGGTTCATTCTCATCATCTGTATCTATTTCTGTTTATATTTTAAGTTTAAGAATACATGTCCGATGTTTCTTTTAAGGAATAATATGTCCATGTTAAGTTAAGTGAGTGGTGACTAGTGTTACCCGGGAAGGCGAGTCTTTGACTTAGATGTACGCGGCCTAAGTGAGATATGCCCGTGACTGTTTCCGACCCTTTCCCAGGCTGCCCCCGATGTGTACCTGGTGAGATTTGAACACTAGACCTCTTGTTAGGAGGTTAGGTGTCTTACCACTAGGCCATTTGGTGATGGTTTGGATTTGATAACTGTTAAGCTTAATAATCTAGTTGTCGGTGTTTGAGACCGGTTACTAGAACTACTTATGGTTATTAAGATATAAAGAATGGGCAAAAATGAAATCGAATGTAAGAGATAGAGTTCGGAATTGCTTCTACTCTATCGAAATATAATAACCAGGAATCATATTTCACCCTTATATAATTAGATCAGTGGCGGAACCAGGAAATGAGGATTTGGGGGGCAAATTTTTTTTTTTGACAACAACAACAAAATGCGGAACAAAAAACCAGGATCGTAATGATAAATCGAGTAGTTTTACTTTGAAATGATGGATTTATAAAGGTTTAGAGTGTTGAATGTTGAGTTTTAGTATGTGGGTGGGGGGCAATTTGAGTTTTGATTGGGGGTCACTTTCGAAAAAAAGGTCAAAATTATAAAAAATTTACACTAAAATCTCGACTTTTTCGGCTAGCCATGAGGGGCACTTGCCCCCCATTCTTATGAACTAGATCCGTCCCTGAATTAGATAATGGTAATCAGTTTACCTCTTTCCAAATAATTAGAACTGATTATTTGAACCGCTCTGCGGTGGGCTAGCGGTAAAAGGCTTGTGACTATCTTCACTATAAATGTGATATGTCTCAAGTTCAATTCTTGCTTGGTGCAAAAAACCCTAATATGGCCACTCCAACCTTCCCCAAAAAGGGGGAGGGCTTTACCTGGTTTGTGTTTGTGTTTGTATGGCTGTGGGCTCAAACCCTGCGGATTACTCAGCCGAAAGGTCGGAAACCATGGTTACCAAAAAAAAAAAAAAAAACTGATAATTTGTTGCATAAGAACACAAGATATGCACTTTCAATAACTCAATAAGAGTCCCAAACAGCAAACGCTCTTATGATATAAGTCATATAACTCATAAAACTACTTTCGGATTGCATTCTTCATGCATAACAGAGTTACCTATGGATGGCCTTCACTTATAGTATGGACTGAATTTCCAAATGTTTTTTGAAGTCCTGGCCTATGCCGTGTAACCTCCATACTTGGCTCTAGAAAGCCATCTCTGGTTATGTACTGTGTTGTAGAAGTCTAGTTGTTCATATGCTGGTCAGGACACATGATAGATAATCACAAAAAGAGCACATAGTTTAGAAAGACAAGTCATGGACAGACCACTGAATAAAGAAAATCTATAAAGGAACTTAGCATTCGACTAGAATTCAAGAACATAAATTCAATTACTAAAAACAAAGGTAGCAGTAGAAACAACAAGTAATCAGCCCACTGCAGCAACTATATGAAGACTTTGCTTTGCAGAATATGGTGGGTGTTCAGGCCAGTCTTCCTTGTACATGGTCATTAGGAGGTAAAGAACATGTTTTAAGATCAGGATGCCGTAATTTACCATGCTTCAGCGATTCAGGTTTAGGTTCTTCAGGCAGTAAATCGGTATTTTTTCAGAAGCAGTACACCGTAAATGGTTCTTGTATGAGTAAACGTTGCCATCCTATTTGTTCTAGTAAGATGGATGACGGTACAAATGAGGACGAGTCTTCGGATAATGAAACAGAATCAGTGAGTAGAGATTTTTTCTCATACTTTTTTGAACCTCCAAAAATTATGTCACTTTAGTTACACACACATACTTAACTTAGCTGCAAAAATGAACCTTTCATTTAACAGGCTAAAAATGAACTTCTCAGAGAGAATCTAGAAAGACTTGTTGGTGTCGATGATTCTGCTTTCTCCGGGATTGATCTTGCAACACTTATTAGGAAGAAATATGGACGATCCTATGACGTTCAACTTATAAAGAAGGTATAAGCTTCATCTTGTTATTTACCACTAAACTTTACTTGTAGTCTTTAATGCATCTATCTATAAACATGCCTAAAACTGTAGCAAATTCTGAAGAAAAAAAGTAAAGAAACTAAAATATCGGGATATATTTTCTTATTCTATTACCGCCATATGATCAAATGCCGGCTGTGGATTATTAGACAATTTATTGAAACAGTATATTTTATTTAATCTTTTGCAGGAATTCATGGGTAAAAATTTTCTTGCAATGAATGTCATGTGGAAGTACATAGAGCAGGTAAGCTACTGCCTATCATTTTTTTCATGGTTTGCAAAGGACATGTTAAATAGTTTTTTACGACTACTAATGCATTATAAGAGACCTAAGCATGAAGAATTATGGTATTATGGTGTACAATGAAAGCTTGACATCATTTAGTTCTTTTCAGTAGTGGCAATGCTCTGCATTATCTCAATACAGACTCTTATGTTTAAATATTTAAATCCTATTTGAAATTAGGTGATAATGGTAAAATCTGCAGTAAAAAGAAGCTGCCGTCAGAAACAATTTATGATACAAAAGTGTCGTCAATGAACAGCTCCACCTTCTGTTATTAGCTGCCTCGTGATATTTTACTTCTTGATTTGTCTGACAGAGATCTTTTCCTCTGACTGAAGAAGAGTACTTGTTGAGGCTTGATGACGTGGCAAATACTCTGAAATGCTGGGCGCTGTCTCTCATATTAGAAACAGCCTGGAAAAACTAAAAAGCGGCATGGATCGGAAAGGTATATTCATCTTCTCATCTCATATATGAAAATTTTGGGCAGTCTTAACTCTTTAAGTTTGAATCAGGCTTGCCAAGCTCAAGTCCTGTTTGTCTCATAATAAACCCTTAGCACTGTCTTTAATAGAACTTTACAGACTCGTATAGGTGTCTGGAGAGGGTTTGGTAACGGATCAAAACATGTCATTTTTTATGTGTGGGTTAAAAGGGGTTTTGGTGAGGTTGGTTGACCTGCCAACAATTTCTTTTCCCCATTGTCATAATTAGTAAATAGTTACGTAGTATTATATTACAAAAACTATATTATCTAAATAAACTGCAAAACTAGTAAGGTTTTTTTTAGGATAAGCATTTAAAAAGGGAAATTGGTCAAAGTAGCAAAAATTCCTTTTGACTTTAACAAGCTAGCCAAGATTTTATGTTTTTGCCAAAATAACCAATACTATCTCAAGCTCTCTTAGAACTCATCCTCCAAAACTTGCAATAATCACCATCCTCCATCCTCTATGCAACCCCTTTTCTATCCTCTATACTCCCATCCTTTAAACCTCAGTAGTGTGCTCCGTCACAAATATCAAAACCTGCAAACAATATATGTTCAAAAACCTCGAAGAAATGGGAAGGCCCTTATCAAAATGTATTTTAGGTTTTTATTATAGATTTACATGATTAAGGATGAGCTTCTTAAGGTACCTTGCGAAAATCTTGGACATTTTGGCAGAAACCGTGAAATTTTGGCTAGTTTGACACAGTGAAAGGGAGACTTAGGCGACTTTTACTGCTTTAACCCGACATGTTTCATATTACATGTCCCCTTCCACTTCAGATCTATTATCAATTAAATATTTAAATACTATCTTAATTGACCAAATTTATGTAAATAGGTTGAAAATACAATCACTGTATAAGTTATAACCTGCTACTCCCTTTATCTAAAACACGTGACGTTTTAATTTTGGTTTGTCCCAAACAAAGTATATTTCCTTCTTATTAGCGTGTCTCAACTCAGCTTTCCTTATTGAGCACCAAGTTTTCTCCATTTTGTACTAAGTGGTATCAAGTTACCATGTTATTACATCTTAAAGTGGTCACCACTGTACTAAAATAATCTATATCATCTCAGGCAGTTAGCATCTTTATAGACATGGATGAATCAGGAGGGCGTACAAACGAATGGATATACAAGTAGATAACATTGTGAATATGCATCAACTCTTGTCTCGATGCTTGCATACTTCAATCTAGTGATCCCGACAGTCATCCGTATACAAAAAGGTAATGAAGGGATAACGTTTGTATATTTCTCCAGAATCTTTGTAGAATTCAAATTCAAGGTAAGAAGCAATGTGATTATATCGTATTCTTTGCAAGTAATATATGGTCTCTCAAATTCAACTAGACTCGTTCCGATAACTAAGAAATTGTCACAAGGTTGAGATTGTTGGTACAAATTTTCTTGGTAAAAACTTAACGACTGCCATCAACCTTAAGCGTTAACTCAGCTTCCTTGTTATTATTATTTTACATATTCTTGTAAGGTAAGGTTTGAATTGGTATTTGACTGGTATAGTTTTCTACATAAGATAAATTGTATATGGTGATTACCGTAGGGCTGCAGATGAGTAGATGCAGTAATGCAAATGTATTAACACACGTGTTACGGTTAATATGTGGATTAAGTCCATCAAATAAGAATAATAAACAAGTGCAGCAGATGAGAGACCTAAGTTCTTGATGCTTAATCCATTCATCATTTGACACATGACATATGTAAACAATAATTTTGCAAGACACTCAAGACTACTAAAGGGTTCATTATACATACATGCATATGTCCATCAATCTGTTCATATACATTTACGTGTATCAAAAGCTACCTTTATTTGATTTATGACTTCTAGAAAAGAAAATAAACAAATACAGAATACAGTCTTAGACATCATATTAGAAAGAAAAGTATTAGCCAAGTAAAGTAGTACTAAGATAGTAAGTTCTGAACAAGGACATACATCAATCTTGACAATTTTTAGGTTCTGTGCAATCCAGAAATGACGAACAATGTTGCGCGATAATGTCATTAGTGTATCATTTAGAATTAAGCGGAGTAGTTTAAGAGTCAAATGCTGATATTGGTGATGCCAGTTCTGGTTTCTTAGTGATTTTATGACTGTTAGGATCAAGGTTTTCAAGATCGTGATCCTACCCAGGATCATTTTCGTCTTTGCAAGATCGTGACCGTAAGATTGGATCGGGATCTTAAGATCCTACTCTAATGTTATTTCTTAATAGTTTTGTAATATTATACAAATCTACAAATTATTATACATTATAAACACAAAATACTATAAATATTTCATAGAGATGTTGTCCAAATTATGATTATGAAATGTTTAAAAGATTAACGTGTTGTTTTGAATTCTATAAAAACAACCCGAAATTTATAGTAATTTTTAGTTTGTAATCCGGAAAAGTAGGATCGGATCGGATTAGATCTTAAGATCGTATGGTCAGATCGGGATCCTATAAGATCTTAAACTTTAGAAATATCCTATGTAGGATCCGGATCGTTTTCTTTCGCAATATTGTAAATCGAAGATCTCAAGATCGGGATCGGGATCCCGACAACTATGGTTAGGATGGTAACTAGAGTTATATTATGTCTAAAAGTTTCAATTGGCTCCGAGTGATCTTTAGTTAAAGATGATGCCTCTATGTGGGCTGCAACCTTGTTACTATGTGTGAGGAAAGAAGGTATCTGCACATTAGTAGCATAGGTTTGTTTTAGGTGAAAGCAAAGCTGTCTAGAATGGACTGCTGTTATTAGGGGTGGCAGGCGAGCCGAGCTCGAGCTCGTTTGGGCTCGGCTCGTTTATATATAAAAACTCGAGCTCGAGCTCGAGCTCGTTCGAGCCTCACATTTTGAGCTTGAGCTCGGCTCGTGAAATTTTCATGCTCGAGCTCGGCTCGTTAACACAAAGCTCGACTCGTTAACACAAGGCCGAAATGCTTAACACTAAGTTATCGTATAAAATATATATACATATATATTTTGGGGCTCGTTAGGCTCATGAGCTCAAACGAACTTTAGATATAAGCTCGGGCTCGAGCTCGATTATTAAACGAGCCCAAACTTGGGCTCGAGCTCGTTTAAATTCTATTGCTCGTTCGACTTTTACCGATCCGATCCCGAAACTTCACGGACGGTTTCATTGCTTCCACCCCTAGCTGTTATGTTTCATGGAAATTGCATAGTGAATATAGTTTGAATGCTGTTTTTTCTTACTTGTAGTGCTGCAGTTTTAGTAGTGATTGGGACATGTTCAAACTTACTAAATTTGGCAGTTTGTAGCCTGTATATAGTTTTGGATATAATATATATTTCACCTTTCCATAAAGAAAAATTAAAAAGAAAGCATAAACCAATTTTTTTCTGAAGTGGTCACGCCAACCTCGCTTTATCCGGTTTGTGTGTGTATTGCGGTGAGTTTAAACCTCGTGAATTAATCGGCAAAAAAATCGCAAACCACGATTACTAAAAACAATTGTTTATAAAATTGTTTTTCAACAATAATTTAACGGCCAATACTTGAAAGCAAAGTATATCTATTAAATGATTATTTATTTTAGAAAGTTTGAAAAGAAGCTAGACAAATAAAAGTTTACTTTCGTCTTGGAATCAAAGAATTAGACAAAGTCGCTTGTATTTAAATCAAGGAGTTAATGGTCTGAAATTCTACTTTGAGTAAGGTCAAACTAAGTTGCCACACGTGTTGTTTCAAATTGTGGATTATAGATTGGTTTTATGACATTGACAAAATAGATAGTCAATAAAAGGGGTATAAAGAATCCTTGAGTTGGGGCTAAGTGAGATCATTGTCTTGTAATCTGGCTACACGGTATTTATATAGTGTAGTTATAAATAGTAAACACAAACAGTCTATATTTCTTTAGATGAAATATACATATAGAAATTTCGGAGGGTGTCGATAGGTCATGGTATACATACTACCAGCTTAAAAAGTAGCATTTTATTAGTTTTGCGTGTAATACGTGCGATATTAAACATATATAGTCATAAAATTCAACTTATATCTGATTTCTTTTACTATTCTAGTATATTAGAGCTCTTTCTTTATTATTCTGGAAGTGGCAAACCACGAGACGGTCCTGCATATACCCTTCAAAACCAACGGATTGCGCTCCACAAATCAGAGTTCCTTTATATTAAATACGGGTTTTGTTATATCTTCTTATTTAATATACCTACGTATATGTATATCCCTATAAAAACACAACGTGTGTATTTCATTTATTATCATTCTTCATCTAAACTATCAATTTTGTCACATTCAGGATCCGGCAAGTAAGAAAATGAATAGGAATACAAAGTAAGAATAAATATAATTTCTTTTGAGACGCGTGTGAACAAACAACAACTGATAGCTTATCATCCGGTATGTCGAATCAAGAACGTGCACAAGTGAAAAGTATTATTGATGGCTTATGAACAAACAACCACTTAGAAAACAACATAAAAGAGGTGAAATAACTTTATGACACCGGAACATAGACATATTTTCTCAAACTCATTTTACGTATACATACCATTTTAGATCTATCATTGGCCGTGACTTGTGACAATTCCTCCACACGATAAACAATTTGTATTAAAGCAAAAACTAGCAACACGTGAACGATTAGCGAGTTAAGTGAAGGTTAATAACTATAGTGTTCAGAATACAATTATGTTAAAGACTTGTGCCTAATTAGTAATTACTACATAATAAAACTTATCAAACCTCCTATCACGCCAATAGAATACCAATTGAGTCCCATAATTAAATGTAAATAGAAAGAAAAAGAATTACATAGTTGACCAACTCGGTGAGACAACTTTTCGTATACAGATTTTATTGAGAAGCGGAGAAGTACGCAATGGTGATTCTGGTGATGCCGTCCATCCAAAGACAAAACCACCAACAATACATCGTCTGCCATCGTCATGCCGTTGGTAATGACCAACACCTACGTTCTAATTTATTATATTTTTTATTTTTACTTTTTTGTTTTTGTTTTTTTTTTAATTCGAGCGTTGAGAAGAAAAAAAACGCTTGGCAACGGTTTTATAGCCGTTTGACACCATTTAATACCTAAAAAATTAAATTTTACCCCTTAAAAATTCTATAAACCCCTCCTTAAAAATCCTATAAATTTATACAATTCTCAAAAGATAGTGGGGACTTGCGAGTCTACAAATAGACACAAGCAAGATGGATTTGATCGACGAGGCTATTGTCAACGCCAAAAAGCACGAATCCGGCAAATTATCCAACCGAAAACTAGTTAACTTTATGTATATATATATATTTTTTCTATGTAAGGTCTTTTTAAAATTAATCTAATGTGTTTTAATTTTAATTTTATATATCTCTAAATAAATTATGTAAACGAAGAAAAATAAAAATAAAAAAAATTGTCCGATGGCACCACATTTTTGGTGTCAAAGATAACTACACAAATGTGGTCTAAAAGCTTTAAGCAGTGTCGTAGGTGTTTTTACTAACGCGACAAGATTTTTTGGTCAACGGCTCATGCGTACCCAATGCTTTGATGATGATGTCCAAGTTTTACAAAATTTGCATACTTTATACGTATGAGTTTATGGATTAGTTTGACACTCAGACAACTATCAAGTGGAGTACTATATACTTTACAAAACATGATCTATACTTGACCAAGATATATATATATATATATATATATATATATATATATATATATACGTTATCCAGATCTATTAAATTAGGAGTATACGTACACTTCAATATTATTTCTCATGCTAATTTTAAAATTTCATGATTATGTGAGTGCTTTCTAGAAAGGAAAAAAAAAATAGAATCAAAATTTGATCAATAGTCATTTACTACAAAAGAAATCTATAGAAACTATTGACCTTGTAAAAGTCACTCTTCAATTAAAAAAGAAAGAAAGAAACTCAAAACGTGTTTGATCCAAATAGAAAGATACCCTACATAGACTTTTTACACAACTTTACCCGAAAATGTTTTACACATTTTATAAAAAACAAACAACGAAAGCAAATACAGGAGCAAATAAGTTTTACAACTAACTCACCAAACAATTTCCAAACCATAACACATGCTCATAAATCCCTCGCAATCTCAAAAAGGTGATAGTCGTAAATTACTCAACTCCATGAGACAAAGGTCATGCATCCCGATTATATATATATATATATATATATATATATATATATATATATATATATATATATGGTTTAGGGTTGTCTCTATATATTGTGTATCCGATAAAAGTTATAACCTACGAGTTTATCATTATCTAACACTATGCACACATACACATATATACGTACTTATAGGTACGCAGGACTTATAGGTACAAACTATGTATTTTAGACTTAGGATGAAAGGAGAAGTAATCTTAAAATGAAAAATGAAGAATGCTATAACTGCATATCCAGGATGATCGGCCTAAACTAGTCATTTTGTTTAAGGATTCCGGAAGTACTTTTGTATGTATACGTGTATAAACACGAAATACGGATAGCAGTAAGAATATACCTTCTTTCGTAAAAGCAAACTAACACACCGCGACTACCAATATATCACACACATGTTTTAGACGGACTTGAGCTCAGAGGCTAAAACCACTTGTAGAGGAGCATCACGCCACATGGATACGGCTAGGTTACTAGTCATTTGGTTTAAGGATTCCGGAAGTACTTTTGTAAGTATTATGTACGTATGTGTATATAAACATGAAATACAGATAGCAGTCAGAATATTCCTGGGATCAAATACGGGTAGCAGTAAGAATATTCCTAGTAACTACCATTTGGACCAAACTATCACATGTTCTACAGTCGCCAAAGACGTAAATGAAACATATTTTACCTTTGAATCCATGTGCTCCATTTGTTCCCTCCCCCACCCCAACCTCCCCTATACCCACCAACCTACCCAAATAAATACTACTTCATTTTCTGTGTGCATATTAAGAAGCCTCATAAGTCACACCTCAACAAAAAAAGATCAGAAAGTTTCTGTTAAAGCAGTTTTAAAAGAAGATAACATCGAGGATATGCTATTGGTTTGTGGGTGTATTGAGGAAGCAAAAGAGCTCGGGAGACAAGTGGCAAGCGGGACATGTCCACACTGCCGTGGGAAAGTGGAAGCAGTGGATGTAGAGAGCAAATGGAAGTTTTGTGGCATGCCTATTTCGTATGTCAGCAAACGCAAGTATGTCTGCACTTTGTGTTCTCGACGTTTGGTCTTGTATGATCATTTTTAGCCTTGGCATTATGAGTCAGGAGGAAAATGAGTTGATTAGAAGATATAGTTAGAAAAATTTAGCATATACAAATTGAGGATCACTTTATTATTTTGTAGATGATCACACATGAATACATGATCTGTATGTGTGACATCTAGAACTGTTTTAGCTCATACAGTAAGTTTGTTTGAACTAATTAGTCAGAGTATGTATAAATCATAACCATTTCAAGTATGATTCTGAAATGTCAATATCAGTGTGTGCGTGCAAATCACATAAAAAAGTAACGAACTTTGTGGTGGGTTTTGTATAGGGTAACTCACTTTATATGCACTTACAAAACGTTCAACTTACAAAAGTTTTCATTTATGGTGAAAGGGAGCAACACCTCAACTGCCATGATTAAATCTGACCAGGTAAACGGTCCAGTTACGATATTAACATTTTTTTTGAAAGTTTTGAGGTCTTTTTATGAAACATTGTAAAAGTCGGTTCCTCTTTTATGGGTGAGACCACAGATATTCACGTGTTTATGTATATCCTGCATGTATCTGTATGTAATCGTATATGAAACATCCGACTCCCTCATGCATGTATATAAACGAGTATATCAGTTGCTTACTAAATGACAGATCGGCGTATAACAATCATCCAAAAGTATTTATGTCCCTGTGTATCAGATGGCTTGTTACCCTTTAGACGTTATCACTAGCAGTCCCATAGCACCTAGTAAAACATACTGCACCATCACATATGTCAACAGAAGCAATAAGTACAAAGTCGGATGTAAATAAGTGTACAGTACAAGAACAGATGCAGTTGGTAAAATGGGCATGTCAGGCGAACTGGTCAACAAGTCAGAATAGGGTCGGGTCAAAGCGGGTTGGGTCGGGTCAACCATCTGCAGTTCTGTACTTGTCTTTATCAAGCTTATTTGAAAGTTTAAAGATTTGGCTATAGAAATTAGATTATTACAATAATAGTCTACCTAATTTAAATAATGCGATATAGAAGGTGTTATGCATTTGAATAAATGGCTTTTGACCCATTCGACTGGTTTCTTAATTTTATAAATAATTTTTGTCAAATCTATCTGATCCATTAGACATATAAGATAGCCGAAAATGGACTCATGTTTAGGTAAACGGGTCAAAATTTCCACCTCTAGGTACAGGTGCGTGGGTATTTCATGCATACATAAAGCAAGTGCGCTTTTCAAATGTCTGTGATCTTGATCCAGAATGCATCATGGCCACTCTACTATTACGTTTATTTTTTATATGAACATTCTAATTCATGTTCTAATAAACGTTTACCTACAGCCTAAAGGTCTTACTATTTGGCTAGAAACTGACATTTTCAATAGATTTATCCTAAAAGAAGACTGATACTGTCTTTTTTTACTGCAGTGCTATGACAAAAATGACAATGATAGAAAGAATTCAAGGGAGCATTAAAGGCGAACCTTGATGATGGGATTTTCAGTTATTAAAATCGTCACCCAACCAACATAGGGCAAAAACCTGTAAACAGAGAAAAAAATTTGGTTATTTTGACTTGTATGTTGACCAAAGTCAAGAATCTCTCACGAATGTTAGATATCAGTGATAGTTAACTTACCCAGACGCCCTCCCCGTGATATGATGTTGCTTCAACCACTTCTGACCTCGAGTATACAAAACCGTGTCATCTGCATAATTGTTGTCTCCTAATAACATCCAAATTATTTTTAAGAAAAGCCTTGTTGGGATGATCAAGTCACAGAATATGATGAAAATATAATAAAAGGCCAAACTCCAAAGTATAATAGTGTAGTATCTTAGTATCTAAAATTAAGCCTTTAATGCAAATCAAATTTGAATTAATCAAGCGGTACCTTTTGTAAGAACATCCACTTCCCCCGTGTTCTGATGCTCGTGAACCTATAATAGAAATAAATTAAAGACGAGATGACCCAATAACCTATGAATTAACTAAAAACTAGTGGAAAAGCTATTAGTATACCACACCTCAAGACTTTATCTATGTATCGCTCTTATGATGACAAAGTTTCCAACATGGTAATACTAAAATAACTCGTTTACACGAAGACAAGTTTCAACACGGTTATTAATTTCCTTGTCACTGTGGTACAACCTGAACATATAAGTTGAACAAAAGTATGATTTGCTCAAATTTAATCATAATCCACCCCCTTTCTTTCCATCAACAACCATAATCATCCACTTTTGATGATAAAAATTGGATACAACTGATTAAAAAAAACACAAGAGAGAGCACTAAATACCTTAATCACACGATGGACTATTGGGATGGCACGTCCCTGAGTTTAACCAAAAGTTGAGAAGAAATTTACATAAGCAAACTTGTAAACATCCTAAACACATCATTGCCAGCCTATTCCAACTAATATGGAACATCAGTTTATTCAAAGTTAAGCTGAATTCACCTCGATCTTAAACGACACAATTTCTCCTACGCGAATCGGGTCCTTGCTCAAATGCATAAACAAAATATCACCCTACATCACATTTTTCAAATAATACAAAATTGTGCATATGAATCAGTCATATCAAAATGTAAATCACAAGTTCTATAGGTTATATTTTTATACGTAGGCTCTAGCCACTTACTCGCTTAAATCCAGGTTCCATGCTTCCAGAAAGCACAACCACTATAGGTGACTCGCTACCGGTTACACACATTAACCCTTTCCATATCATCAATGCTACTGTTACAATCATACCTGAAAAACATAATGAATACGCAATTATAATACAATTCAGTAAGCTATACGGTCTACCAGTTACATTTAGTACTGTCTTCACTTTGCACAATCAACAATCTAATACCAGCCGTTAAGTTTGGATTAAACATGTAAAACTACTCCAACCAAGCTACTGATACAGTACTACTGTGTAATCTCCATCGCTCAATGGCAACTATTTACTGTCATATGATAGATGCTCAGCTTCGGAGTGTTTGGCATTGAGTTTTGTAAGCGCGTATCAAATAATCCATTTCTAGAGTATAGGTATACTAGAAACTACGTATATGATTTAACTAGAAAAACAAGTTAGGCATAATGGTCTCAAAACGTATCCAACTTGACACTTATTCCTTTAGTCTGTATTATATATTCTACGCGTAAATCCATAAACAAACACCTTGGCAGCAAAAGCACATCCAAACACTATCTACACCTCGTTATCGGATATCGGCTAAAATACGCAAAAGCACATCCAAACACTATCTACACTATCCAAACACTATCTACACCTTATTAACTTGACTAAAAAGTAACCGCAAGGGTTTTACAGTAGTCATTTCCATGTGATCATTATTATATAGGAATCGTATAATCGAAAACAAGATATTATCAACTACTATATATTAATTTAACCGAACAGATAAAAACAAAATTTGATATAAAAAAATGGCGGGAAAAAGAAAAGAAAAGAAATGAAATGAACCTAGGGTTAGGGCTTGAGTTAGAGGTCGTCTGAATTCAATTGTTGATGATCCCATTGTATTGTTAGTTTGTTGTTTGGTTTCCGTTTCCATTTGGGAAATGAATGAAGAGGGGTTTGATGATGTATTTCTGTTATTACACTTGCTTACCTGACCTGCCTAATTTTATTTGTTTTAAAAAGATTAACTATTTTTGAGTCTTTCTTTTCGGTTAAATTTACGCTAAAAAGGTGTGAGGCTCGATCGTGTTGTCGCGTCACGTTTGATATCACATTTTTTTGTAAATTCGATATATATGAAATGTGATATAAATATATAAATATTTTCATATTTTGTGTCGCCTTATGTCACGCCTTATAAACGCAAAGTTTCGCCCTGACCGTTAAAGCGTGAGGCTTGATCATGCCGTCACGCCACACCTCACACTATTTATAACCTTGCTAGTAATATATGTTTTGACTAAAATACACCGTTGGTCCCTAAACTTGGTCATACGCTTCGCGATGGGACAAATCTTGGCGTTATCATTCCGGAGGTCCAAACCTTGTCTTTTAAATGCCAAACTCGTCCTTTGACCAGATTGGCATAGTCAACTTTAATTTTCTGGATTTCCTTCGGTATAATAGACCATTCACATTTTGACCCAACCTTCAACCTAGGGACCAATTGTGATTATGCCTACTAGCCGTTTCTTCCCGACACGCTTGCATTTAATTTCAGCGAACCAATACACCCACCCAACAAACAACTTTACCAATCATAATACACCATTATCCGAAACGATTAAACCTCGAAAACGAACCGAATCTAAATCGTCATTTCGAACTCAAAGACCAACCCAACTTCCAACAAAACCATGTCGATCGATCATATTAGCAACATGCGGATGTAGTGATCACTAACATTTTGAATCGGTGCGCTTTGTTAGAAGCGGTGAGAACCTCTAATTTAGCGAAACTAAAGGTCTAAGTGGACTTTGCTCACCGATGTCATAGTTGATGAGGATTTCTTTTATTATTTAACATATGAGTTTGATGGGAGGCTTGTTACTAGATTCTTAAATCGACTTATGGGTCCAATAAAAGTTTGTCTTGATGTAGAGCCAAG
>CM040241.1:241378989-241412719 GCA_022545495.1 Chrysanthemum lavandulifolium | reverse complement strand
ATCACTAAATAAGACAATGTAGCACGTAAATTAATTTAAAACGTTATCACGCACACACACTATTGGATGGGGCAATCCAATGATCTATTGAATAGGAATATTCAATGCTCTATTATTTTGGTCGCGAACCAAAAATGCTCATTTACTGAGACTCGCCATCTCATCATTTTAGGTTTCAAGTTGGAATCTCCGCTACATTGCGCTTGATCTATTTGTGCGTGTGCATTATCATCAAGGTGAGTTCATAGCCTCGCCTTTACTTATTTCTTTCAAACCCAGCGAGGAGATGTATGCTATAAACTAGAACACAAGTCTTTTCTTAAATTATATGCTTGCACGATCATTATTATTATAGCCTAAGTTGCACGCCATAAGTCCCTTACATCATGAACCATTAATCACTTGCGGTGAACGCGAATATTGTGGATAGTACTATGGGAATTAACGACCCGACTCGGTTATCGAAAATAACCGGGCGCACTATATTGGTTAACTATGGAATTGGCAATTCCATCTCGAGGGCAATATTATTACTTACACCAAGAATTAGGTGTATGCGATTAGTTTTGTGTCATGAGCTTAGCGCATAATAATAATCTATGTTTTCCATGGTGATTGTATTCAAGCAATTATCATCTCTTACTTGTGTTCAACTAATTATTTAAACCTATGAATATCACTCAACATTTTGTTGATCTTTTTAAGCATGCTTATCTCATGTACTAATTAAAATATCATGAAGGCGTGGAGTGGACGTCATGGGATGCTTGAAGTGGTGTTGTTTTCAATTAAAGTTATCATTTCGTAAACGTTTAAACTATCTTTTATGTAATTTCAAACATGTGGTATTCCTTTTGTGTTTCCAAAACACCGAGATTTATGAAATGGTAACAACTTTTTATTTAAAACGTCTCTTTAGAGTCGTTTTCATAACTTCATGACTATGATCCTCTAAGTAATACCCCAAATAGTCTTCCCCGTCACTTTGTGATTTGGGGTGTTACTGATTAGTATCGAGCCGTGTTATAGAGAACCAACTTGTATTTTCAAAACAAATTGGACTATAACCACGTTTTCTAATGGACCGTTTAACACCACCACTTCACGTCCTCCGCGCCTACTTCGTACCGATTGCACGTATGAGATTCGCTTGGCGGATAATACATGACTAGTAAAACCTTGCATGATAAAAACTTATAATGCTACCTTTCATTTAGGCATTTAGATTTGCGTGGCAGATTATGCGTGATTAATTAAATCTTATTTACTGCATGGCTTTATTTACTTATAAGTGCATATTTTCTTTTGGGTTGTTACAGTACCATGTCGTCAGCTACTCACCCAATCGACCTGACCTCCGACATCGAGATGGAGGATGCTATGTCCTCTGCTCCCTTGGCACCGGCTCTCATTGCACATGTGTCCTCTCGAGATCGAGCCCTTCGAGGAGGGTGAAGTCGTTGTCACCCCACCGCTTTGACCATACCCGAGCATCCGCCTGCTTTGGTCCCCCACCTATGACCGATATCCGAGTCACGTGAGTGGCTATCACCTTCGACATTGTATCCCGCACACCTTCACACGCCGATTCCGTGTCTTCTACTTCTCGTCCATCACCACCACCTGTCACCGGCGCGAAGCGCGCTAGGGTTCTCAAACCCTACGAGCCGCGCCATTTGGCCGCCATTCCGTTACTGTAGGGATGGTGCTACCTTTATACATACCGCCGAAACGAGTGAGGCACCCATCACTTTTGTTCCACCTTTGACATACCATCATCCTCTCGCTTCCACCATCACCGCACCGCACCACCACTCATACTGCTTCACCACTACCACCACCTACCACATTCATTTATCGGACCACCACTGCATGGGTTTCATCCTCACCCCGTGCATTATCACCCTTGGTGATGCACACTGAGCCGGTGACATCTCTTAGGGAGAGAGTCCGTTTCTCACCCGCACATTCGGACCCATATCATCAGGCTGTGTTTGGTACCCCTGAGCCGGGAGCCCATGGGAGGGTCGATGCTGACGTTGGTCCTACATGATGCCGCCGTTAGACGATGGAGGTCGGAGGAAGGTGCACCTAGCGCTATGGAGCTTGGGAGCACCCGTTTCTTTGTTCTTTGAGACTCTCCTCACACGGAGAACCCTTCATCATACCATTCCATTGTTAGTTGCCTGAGTGTCATGAAATGAGGATCACCGAGGATGTTGTGGCATTCGTTGATGAGGTTCCGTTGGTACGTGACGAGAACATCGAGGATGAGGTTGGAGAGCTCCTTAACGGGAGGACCACGATGGAGAAGGCGCTTGATAGGATTGGTGCCCGAGTGAGAGACCCAGCGAAGCGATTCTGATGTTGGAGAGAGAGGATGGAGTCGATAGATTAGGGCTGGCCGGGCGAGCTTAGATATTGGAGGAGTTGTGCGGCGGCGGTCGGAGAGGATGATGATCATGGAGACTCGTCATCGCTTTCGTCTGTTATATATGTTTCGTCCCTTTTTACGTTTTGTTCGCTTTTTTACGTTTTCATCCGTTTTTACGTTTTCGGCCGGTTTTTACGTTTTAGTCCGTTTTTTTACATTTACGTATGTTTTTTTATATTTTCATCCGTTTTCATATGATTTCGTAAGTTTTTTGTACGTTATTCTCGTTTTCTTACATTATCTTACGTAACAAAACATAATGTAATGTAAGAAAATGGACGAAAACGAAAGAAAACAGGCGAAAATGTAAAACAAATAGCCAAAACGTAAAAAACATGCGAAAACGTTAAAAAAAAAGTCAAAAACGTTAAAAACGTTAAAAACAGGCGAAAACGTAAAAATAGGGCGAAAACTTAAAAACATGCGAAACAGTAAGAATACGGATGAAAATGGACGAAAACGAAAGGAAACAGACGAAAACGTAAGAAAATGGGCTAAAACATATAAAACGAAAGAAAACGTAAAAAACATACGAAAACGTAAAAAAAACAAACGAAAATGTAAAAAAACGATTGAGAACGTAAAAAACAGACGAAAAGTAAAAAAGGTCGAAAACGTAAAAAACGTAATAAAATGTAAAAAACAGACGAAAACATAAAAAATGGACGAAAACGTAAAAAATTAGACGAAAACGTTAAAAACAGACGAAAATGTAAAAAAAATGAGACAAAAATGTAAAAAAATTGGATGAAAACGTAAAAAAAACAGACGAAAACGTAAAAAAATTGACGAAAACGGACTAAAATGTAAAAAAATAAAGACGAAAACGTTAAAAAAAATAGACAAAAACGTGAAAATGGACGAAGACGTAAAAAAACAGATGAAAACGTAAAAATAAATGAAAACGTAAAAAATGATCGAAAACGTAAAAAACAGATGAAAGCATAAAAAAATAGACGAAACGTAAAAAAGTGGTCGAAAACATGAAAAAAAGAAGAAAATGTAAAAAAAACGGATGAAAGACGAAAACTTAAGGATACGAACTAAAACGTAAGAAAACAGACTAAAACGTAAAAATACCAATGAAAACGTAAAAAACAGACAAAAACGTAAAAAGATTGACGAATACGTAAAACAAACAAACAAAAACTTAAAAAAGAAGGTCGAAAATTTAAAAAAACATACGAAAACGTAAAAAATAACCGAAAATATAAAAAAACGGTCGAAAACGAAAAAAACTACCAAAACGTAAGAAAACTAATTACCCATATGACAAAAAAAAAAAGAAAAAAATAAGTACTTTAATAGCATAAAAATAAATAGTCTTCGTGCATACAGATGAAGACTTTAAATGTGTCTCTTTTTTTTGCAAACATGGTTTGTAGATGAATGCTACTATTGGATTATGCAAATCACTTAGAGTGGATTTCACTATTTAAGTCTTGTTTTAAAAAATGCTCAATTGCAAGTTTATAAAGTGTTTGAAATGAACTTGCTGAAAGTTGAAGGGTATAAGTTACACATTTTCTAAAAAGGTCTAGGACAAAACGCAAAAGATAATAAAAATCGTCAAGCAGCTTCGAAGTGGGTAGGCCCTTACGTGTAATAGTGTACCACGTGAATCAACACTTCTTGTTGGGACTTCATTCGTAACCAACAAATGTTAATTTATTTGCAACAAACAAATTAAATTTTATTTGTTTTATACTTACTCCGTCTCAAAATTATAGTCCATATTTTGTTTTTGAAATATCTCAAAATAATTGTTCACTTTCTTTTTGAAGTAAAAACTAAATAATAAAGTAGAAGAATATTCTATTTAAATGGTTGAAAATTAAAATGGCGCTAATTTTATTAAACTTTGTGATTTCTCTCTAATGACAATAATTTTGAGACAAAAGGAGTAATAACTATTCATTTTAATTAGGGGTGTTCACGGGGCGGTTCGATTCGGTTAGTTGAAAGATTTTAACTATCCATCATGGACGAGAATTCATTTTACTACCCATAATCGAACCATACTAGCGCGCAGAACGTGACAATGCGAAATCGAATGAAATAATACCCGCGGTTCGGGTCACTTAACCATCAGACATTTGATCGGGTTTAATTGCATGAATAATAACATGATCTAGAACGTAAATTGTCATTTTAGTAACATTCAAAGAAGTTGAATATTTAAGTCATATTAAAATTATTTCGTCACAATAATTCAATTCAAATAAACATACCGAACATGATAATAAAAAGTATTTATCTGACGATTATAAGTTACGATCAAATTAATCAATTTTCATACATAGATGTTTAGTAAATATTTACACCAAAAGCAAAAAAATTGTTATACAATAAAAATAGTGTAATAGCATAATCAATACTTGTATAATTATTTAGGTATTTAATTAAAACCATTTATGTATATTATATACGGTTCGGTTCGGTTAACCACGGATATCTAAAAATAAAAACCGAAACCGAATCATAATAAGCGGGTTTTTTCGGTTTCGGTTTTTTTCGGTTTCGGTTTTTTCGGTTTCAGATTTTTTCGGTTTCGGGTTGAGGGGTTCGGCTCGGTTTATCGGTTTATTTGAACACCCCTAATTTTAATGATCAATGCAATTTTATATTTCCTCTTCTCAAAATTAAAATTTTCATATTGACTTAAAACATGATTTAAAAACATTGTATATTATATATTCAAAAGTTGTAATTTATGTATATACGAAATTTATCATGAAAAAAAGATATATGAAATTTATCCTTAATACTCTCTTCGTCTCAAAATTATTGTCAGAAGACAAAAATCACAAAGTTTAATAAAAAATTGACCACTTTAATTTTCAACCATTCAAATAAGATATATTTTTTCACTAAATTCTCTAGTTTTTACTTAAAAAGTAAAGTGAACAATTATTTTAAGACATCTCGAAAAGAAAATATGAACTATATAATTTTATATAATTTTGAGACGGAATTGTATTAACTTTACCCAAAAACAAAAATTAATTTCTAAATCAATAAATAAACATAAATTATCTTTAAAAAAACAAGTAGAAAGGACGTCTTATTAAATAAATGTACTTTAAAAAATTATGTTATACAAACCCTCCCTATATCATTATATCAATAGGTTTTGTCAAACCGTGACAACCCGCAGATGCACACCGTGACAGTTCGATGACGATCCAATAATTGGATACCTCATAGGAGGGTGTGGATAACTCACCCCTAAACCATCTATAATTGACACTCATATTGTTCTGTGAGAAATCGTACTAGTTAATTATATCTTCGAACGTACATAAATATTTTATATTTAAATCAATTTAATCTAAAATAATATAAATAAGTGGTTTTTTATATAAAGTTGAAATTATGTGTTAATTTATAAACTTGTAAAATGTCAAACTTAAAAAAAAAAAAAAAAAAAAAAAAACAACAAACTTAGTTAATAGAGTTTTATCACTTTTATGCATTGATGCAAATATGCAATGATCCTAATATGGAGTTGAGATCCATATAGATGTCATATCTCACATAGATTCGATGAATCAATCATAGTCATCTATTTTTATTAAAATTAATAAAATATCATTTTCACATTTTTTAAAAAAACAACATAACTCAGAAACGGTAAATCTTAAACTACAAACTACACCATCATGACGAAATTAAATTATCTTTCATAGATACGCACTTCTCATATTTTCGACAAATTTTTTTTTCAAAATTCCGCCAAGAAAATTATATATGATTTTCAAAAATCACATATGATTTAGAAAATCAATCATATGTGATTTTTCAAATCATATATGATTTCTAAAATCACATATGATTTTCAAAATCATATATGATTTGTAAAATCGAATCACATATGATTTTCACAAATCATATATGATTTTTCTGCTAAAAATTTGAAAAAAACAATCGTTAAAATATATGTAAGTGCGTATCTATAAATATAATTTAATTCTCGCCATCATTGATAATTAATTTTTCAAGAACGATTAACGGTTTGTGAGATATTTAATTTTTAAAAATGGTGAAAGTTTATTTTATTTTTTCATTAAAATGAATTGGCTATGATTGGTTCATTGGATATATGGTAAATTTGAGATCTATATTGAACTTTTGCCTCCTAACATGATGGTCATGTGATATCCCGAACCATTTTATGTATATGTCGTGTCACATCAGTCACAAAATTTTGGATCTCTATGTCCTCGATGTACATCAGGATTTTTTGGATGTCTATGTCCTCGATGTACTTCAGGATTTCCGAAAGAGTGACATACTTTCCATTTGGATTATCTTAAGCTACACCATAAAAACGAAAGTAAAAAAAGAAAAAAAAATTATATTGTTTTGCTCATACTAAAAATTGACAGTTTTTTAAAAAGATTTGCACTCCGTGACCTAAAATCGAATGTAGCCCATGCCACACCCGACACTAATGTAGGTGCGTCCTTTGGGTACAATGTGTATGAAGGGACGAAATCAGAACTAAAAGTGACGAGATGCACAAATTTTTTAAATGTAGTATAAGGAAAAAAAATAATAAAAAAAAAATACAGTTAAAATGATTGAGTTTAGTAAAACTACATTTATTTTTTACATATTGATGGACTAATTAAATAATAGCTAGAAACACGATGCATTAGGACTAAATGCATTTTAAAATTTTCAGTGCTTTGATAAATATTGACAGTACGAAACAAAATTTTATCTTATCCCGTAACACCGCAGGACTCTTTAGTTTGATCCCTGAGTGTATGTCTTTTTGTTTTAGTCGTCTTAAAAAACAGATTTTAAACGTTAATAAGCAGAAATACATCATTCAACTTTAAGAAATATAAACAATTGACATTTTAAACAAGGCGTGTTTAGTGTCATTTACAAACTAATCATTAACTCCAGTATCAAATGTCAAACAAAGCATTTAACAATACACTAAAAACAAAAATGTCGATTCTAGCAAGTATTTTATTCTATAACTATATCATTAACTCCAATTATTGATGTGTTGTAGATGCTTTGATTTCTTATCTTTTTGAGAATATGATCATACGTACATACCTAATTATTGATGTGTTATAGATACTTTGATTTCTTATCTTTGTGGTAACATAATCATACCTTACGTGACACACATAGGTGAGCAAACGACCCGAACGGACCGGACCGACCGACGGACCGACCGAGACCGGACCGGACCGGACCGACACATTTATCCCGGTCCCCCTACGATTCATTTGAAATTCGTCGGTCTTGGTCCCACCATAAACCGACTATTTTGGCGCTTAGAGACTCCAACGGTCCGGTTCGACCGACGGACCGACCGAGACCGGACCGACCACATTCGGTCTCGGTCTCGGTCCCGATTTTTACCTTAATTCGGTCTTCGGTCTTGTCGGTCCGGTCCGGTCCCGGACCGATGCTCACCCTTACACATACATACATGGATTTTAGCCTGTGATCATAGAGATAATCCTCCTTTGAAACATCTTTTTGTCTTAGGCTAAGTGTTATGATCACCAAAACCATCACCTCCACATCAACGTCACATCATCATTCAGCACGTTATCAACACACCATCAAACAAATGTAGTGGTCACCACCAAACCAAATATATAAAAATACACACTTCATACAAACATACCCCACAAACACACACAAAAAAAGTGGGAAATAGTTGATGGCGCAAAGCACTAAACGAGTGCAAACAACTGAGAATGATGCGCGGTTAGGAGGCGTGTGCAGTGATATTCGCGCCTGGTGGAGGCCACCACCATGTGAAAGAATAAGTGAATGACCCTTTGTTCCAAAAAAATGAACTAATTCACACAAATGAATCCAATGCTTAAATACTTGTATTTTAAAATAAATAAATATTGTAATCAACTTTGCAAGTATTATCTCTTCTAAAATGGAAATCCTTTAACTTATTGAAAACAATTTGTGAAAAACAATCCTGAGATAGGATTCAATACAAGTTGATTCAATCCAAATTTATCGATATGTTTATTGCCTCTTATTATATGATTATCACAACTTGAATAAGTAGATTAAGCCTTTCAAAAACCATAAGAGATAGGAGAACAGAATCACAGAGTTACAATTTGTGGCTAAGGATTAATAATCAACATCTTAGCAAATATTCGATAGATTGTTAATGTAACACTCACTCAGACTCAAAAAATCAAATGGATGCCACAGCATGAGTTATATTAAGATGTTTGGGGGATCAAAAGACTAAAAGACAAAAAGTAACTTTTTTGCATACAGAAAAATGTGGCCGATCCACTCTTTAAGCTACAGATTTTGAGACTTCTTTAGCACCATTTGTTGTAATCATTTTATGTGCCTGTGGCTGCAAGTATTTATGTAAAACGGTAATCAGTAATCTATGAACGTCTCTTTTTTGTTCAAAAGCAACCATATACCAATTAATTGATTCGGTACAAAATAATATTTGACTGGTTATGCTTTCAAATAAAATAAAATAATTGACCGGTTAGATTTTGTATATACTTTTTTGATCCGTTATAGATAATTCATAAGAAATACCCATTCATAATTTGCTGGTAGTTTAGATCATTACCTCAGCTAATTCCTCCTCGTGCTTAGGAATGAAGGCAGTATCAACTTTTCCATTTTTAAAGTCCTGCGATGAAATAGTGATAAGATACCCGAATTTAAAGCCATTGCAACATGAAGAATTTTAGAAAAGAAGAAAGTGTGACATGTTATTTACTTCGATGTCAAGGATTAGCTTGTGGTATTCGATCGTCGTTGGAACACCTGAAAAAGGTAAAATAAAAATAAGGAAGAAAATATCTTTCAACAGAACGCATTATGGAAATGATATAACAATCATGGAGAGAAAGCTTAAGAAGAAATCAAGAGGAAACAAAACTGCATAAAATGAGTCCTTGTAAAAAAAAAAAAAAAAATTGTATACCTGTAATGATAGTGTCATTAAGAGCCCTTTTCATGCGTTCAATAGCCTTTTCTCTGGTTGGGGCCCATACAATAAGCTAAAAAACAATACCAACAAGTTACGGGTTAGAGGTGAAAGTAATCCAGTATTGAACTTCAAGTAAGAAATAAGAATAGAACTATTTAACTATTGTTTTTTAGTTTCAACAACCAAAGGTGTCTTCATTAGACAGCCATTATACTTGGTTGAAAACAATTCAAAAAGCTATAAATTGCAGACCGTGGAGGTTTTTATATGTCTTATTGATTTTTAACAGGCATGTTGATCATTTTGCAACGTAATATCAAGTTCAATGGCTAAATTCACTCAGATTTATCAGTGATAATCAGTATGCACCCCAAGCTTAACCTAATATCTAATTTGAGGCCATAAGAGAACTTTTGGAAAAAGAAAAGCTTGTCTAAACCTTGATGTAGGAAAAACTAATGCATCAACTGCATAGAGGCATCAATTTCAGCCCACTTATTTAGGAATGGGTTGGTTTGGCTATGGTTTTATCTCTGATGGGTCAAATTGGTATAACAAAAGATATGCTTGGAGCGCAAACTGATTAAATGAGTAAAACAGGTCGACAGTCACACCCAAGTGTATTTTTTTATGCATTTGCATATTTTAACAGCTGCTGAAGCCGCTATTGGACTCACTATTGTTTCATGGAGATATTGATGTCGTGATGATATCCTTCATGTGAAGCTAGAACTGGCAACTACCATGGATGCGCTAAACCTCTAATATATAGTTTCATGCAATACATTTTTATTACATTCGAAACACCACGTATTTATATAATTAGAAATCAGACTCTGGGCAAATAAACTTCTGTGCTATGTTCAAATTGTCAACATCTTGAAAGACAAAGGCAAAACCATGTGGGAGATAATGATAGCAATATTACAGACCTTTCCAAGTAGAGAATCATAGCTTGGTGGAACAACGTAATCTGTATATACGTGACTATCCATTCTCACGAATGGACCTCCAGATGGCAAGTAAGAAGTAATTCTCCCTGATATATATTAGAAAAAGAATGAATAAATAGCTCATCTTTTAAGTGACTGAAAAAGCAACCAAGTGTAGCCAATGAGCAAATACAACTATAATACATGCAACCATGACAACTTCTACCTCCACATATAAAATAGTCTATTACATTGCCATGAAAAACTCAACTTCATAAATTTTTGGAACTGTGATGCTTAACTGATATGCCAACCCAATGAGGGATAACTCGACTTCTTATTAGCTGACTCCAAATACTAGTACAAGATCATGCATATGGTACTATGACCATGTAATTATATTTATCTAATCAAAACAATTCGTTCTAACCTTTTCATTTTCAGAAGTATGATGTTTATGCTATAAATTGAAGAAAACTATTTGTGGGCATACCTATACCTAGAAGCCTTGTTCACGCTTTGTGCGTAAGTAAAAAGCATGCCTTGAAAACACGTGAAATTGGATTATGTTTTATCGTTAAAGTATAAAACTACCTTAGCAGATACTATAAAACCTCCTAAATCATAAAAAAATAAGCTTCTATTATAAAAAAAACATATATTTTACCATCTTTTTGGCACACTATTTATTTACAAGTATTAAAAGTTCAAAACATACATACAAAAGTGTTTCAAGGCAATTCGAACCGGCCATTTCAACTAGTCATAAGTCATAAGTTTTACACGTATTGAATCTCGACCAGTTACTCAACCAGCCCATTTTGCCACATAAACATAATCAATGATGACATACCTGGTCCAGGTCTGAAATTTTTGAAAGCATCTTCCGCGTTAATACGGCATTCAATTGAATGTCCTCTAAGCACAATTTCATCCTGTGATGCATTGCAATAATTTAATACATACACAATATTTTGATACCTAAAAATGTGACATAAACAATTCGGTACCTGTGTGTAACGTAGTTTCTCACCCATTGCTACCCGAATCTGCTCCTCTATCAAGTCAACGGAAGATATCATTTCGGTCACAGGATGCTCGACCTTTTAAGTAAACAAGAAAACCAAGTGTCAAAACATTTACAACAAAATGAACTATAAACTTAGTTCCTCCCAAAATCGAGAAGGAAATTTGACCCATTTGCTTATGAAAGGTTTCACCAGAAATAGGTGACATGACAACAGCAATTCGCTTAAAAAAACTATATTTCAACAAACTATACTACAATTAAAACAAGATAACTATTATAACTGTATCTGACACTTATTATTTATTTAAAAACTTGAAGACACTGATCTCGAATATGCAAAGCTGGGTAAAATACTGGTTTGACCCATTACCCAACCTGCCTGGCCTGCTTATTTGCATTTTTGCTACCTCTATTCTACATATATAGTCATATACATAGATAAATCAACTGACCTGGATTCTAGTGTTCATTTCCATGAAGTAGAATTCACCTCTTTCATCCAAAAGAAACTCTACAGTACCAACACCAATGTAGCCAATTGATGCTGCTGCAGCAGTTGCTGCATCACCCATGGCTTTCCTCAGCTCCGGGGTTAATGCAGGCGACGGTGCTTCTTCAAGCAACTTTTGATTTCTTCTCTGCAAAAGCAATTAAATTCAATATTTGTTAGTCATTCAACTAATTAAAGTAGTTTTAAGATTCTTATGACTAAACACCATAGTTTTCTATTTAACTTGTTCATTCTGATGTGCTAGTAGTGCTAGTAGCTCACTTGACTAAGAATTGTTCTAGTTCAGTTAGAAGGTAGAATCATGTTTACAGAGCTGGAACAAGCATATTGAGCTAATGCGTACCTGAATACTGCAGTCACGCTCCCCGAAATGTACAACATTTCCATATTTGTCTGCAAGAACCTAAAGAAGCAAGTAGCATGCAGTTAGAAATCAACAATACTTTTTAATATCATAATGGTAAGTACAAATTGAATGTTATGCCAGCATAAAAGAATCGGGACGGTACAGCGAAGAATGTCATAGCAAAATACAATTAACAAGTTAGAACACTTTGTTTTCCCCCATTGCAATGTCGTATTTTTTATAACTTCCACAGAGTTATTTTGTCGTCGTAGACAGTAGTTCATAAATGAATCACTTCTATGACTAAAAAAACTGTTACCTGGAACTCAATGTGCCTTGGATTTTGAATGTACTTCTCCAAATACACACCATCATTTCCAAATGCAGCTGCAGCCTCGCTCTGAGCTTGCTGTTAACAGGAAATTTCAAAATATTAAAAAATGTAATTAAGAAGAGCATTTGAATATGATAATTACTAATTAGAAGACTACTTTTCTTTTTTCAAGTTGTTGGTGCGAGAAACCAGGGGGGAGAAGCATGTGTAAAGTTCTTTACAGGACTGGTAATACTAAAAAAAACATTACACTAAAAACATATTAAACTTTCAACACTTTTTATGTGATAGCCTTGGGTTATGACTGGACATAAACTCTATTTGCAATGAATCATATGACACTGAGAGAATCCAATCTAAGTTCCGCTACACAGAAATGTTTTAGATGACTAGAATGCAACGTCAATGTTTAGACTTTAAAAACACTCTTCCAAGTTACATTAATTAGAGTTGGTTGCAGAATGTAAAACCATACCTGCAACAACTTCACAAACTCATCACGTTCTTTTGCAAGACGCATTCCACGACCACCACCACCTGCTGTAGCCTTCAGAGCATAAAACATTTATTAGTGACCAGCTAAAAGGAGAAAAGGGGTGGGAGATTTTGTACCATACTTTTCATAACACAGATTCTACCATCTAAATAAATAAAAATATCTCCAACATATCTCCTTTGTAAGGTACAAGTTTTAAAAGTATAATATCAAAACTGTAACCTATGTTGTATATCTTATAGCATCTATACAAGCGGCATTTTGTTTATCAATTATCACTTGAGGGTGGCCGGGGACCATCTAAATTTCCTAATTGATACACAATGAGACTATGGTCAGTTAGAATATACATGGAATGACAATCCAAGTCTGCAAAAGGGTGGTTGGAGACATTTAAAAATGAAACCGGCCAAGATATATCATAGAAACATCTAAGTAAAGGTTTGCCCAAAATGGTTGATCTATGGGATCGTTCTTTGGATCAATGGGGCACTTATTTTTTATCTGTTGGTTTATATAAAATGATTAGTGTTGAATATAATAAAGAGCAAGAGCCGGCCCATTAACAGGCATACATTAAACAAGCAGTGGACTACGGAACTGGGAGAGATATGTGCTACATAACAAAATAAATTTAAATCTTGAGTGTACCCCAGTCCAAACAATCCTTTTTTCAGTGTGAATTTGGTTTTTCATTTCAACTATCTTAAGCTGCTTATTAGAAAAAGTAATATGCATCAAGTTGGTATCATGTGTCCATACACATCTGTTCAAAGATTATATAAAGGCTTACCTTAATCATCACTGGGAAGCCAATCTCGTCAGCAAGCTTGAGTCCTTCTTCTGTGCTCTATTAAAATGACGAAAATACAACACTGAAAAGTTTGATCGTTGGCATCAAGAAATTCAGTATCAAAATGCCATGTAAAAGAACATACCGATAAAAGACCCTCGCTTCCTGGTACAGTTGGAACGCCAGCATTCTTCATGGTCTCTCGGGCAGTTGCTTTGTCACCCATAACACGAATGCTGTCAGGCTGCAAAAGGATACATTAAAAATCTAAATATACTGCAAGACTAAGATATTCGATATATGCAAGTATAACTACTCAGTTAATTTAAATGCAATACAGACAAGAAATAAAGAGTGGGAGGGTTTAATAGAAACTTAGAAAGGCTAGCATATGGTTTTTACTTGTCCATATATCACTTATATTATCATAATGCCCTCCAAACAGTATCTTACCCATGTTTTATAGACTTTAAAACTTGAAAACATCAATTAAGAAAAATAATAATCATTTATTATCATGTATAAATTTCATTTTCAATAAGAGTAATCAAATAAATGTCTTTGGAACTGAATATGCACCTTCAGTTTCTACTGAAATTTACATATCACTTACGTTTGGGCCGATGAAGTTAATTCCATGCTCTCTACACATCTCAACAAAAACAGCGTTCTCAGCAAGGAAACCATAACCAGGATGCAACATTGTACATCCACGACTGATAGCAGCAGACAGAACATTGGGTATCAACAAGTACCTGATGAAGAAAAATGGCCGTTAGTTTGTCTGAATGTAAAGCTTAAAGAATAACATCATTTCCAGCTTTTACTCTATTTAAAACCACATGTATAACCACTAGTTGGAACTTGGAACACATAGTATGTGGATACTAAACAATTCAAGAGCCTCGTTGTTAGCTTCATTTTATGAATAAAGACTTCCCAAGTTTTTTCAAAAATATGGTCAACTTACGATTGACTACTAGGAGCTTCTCCGATGCAAACCGACTCATCAGCCAGTTTCACATGAAGGGCATCCTTATCGATAGTGGAGTACACTGCAACGCAGGGGATTCCTAATTCATGAGCAGTTCTAATCACACGCACTGCAATTTCTCCTCTGTTTGCCACCAGAATTTTTCAGCGGCATGTAACACCAAGTGCTCCTGCTTGTTTCGCTGAGCTACGAGCCTTTTGAGAAGCTTGAACTCGTTGCTTAGGAAAGGTTACCTTACTTCCAGCCAAGAAGTTACACTGTGAGCTCTTAAGTCCACTAGACCTCCCGGCGAATAAACCCTGGCATATGCATCACAGGCGAACAACACTAATCAGGTAAATATGCATACCAGTATAAATCATTAAATAACATTTTACAAAGAAAACACCATCAATCAAACATGCATAATAGAGAATATCAAGAAAATAGTATATATGATCGAATCCGTGTACACGCTTCATTAAAGTTTTCTTAAAATATTAAGTTGGTCAGCTTTTACTAATTAGCATGCTCAACTAACAAAACTACAGGAGTAGAACACTGAAACTAAAACCTCCACAATGATGCGTTTATCAGCAATGCACTCTGTTCCGCAGTTATTAGCTTTTGGTTTGTCAAGATAACTTACTAAGCAATGTTACATAACTTTTGAGATTGTCAACATGGAACAATTATAATTCTATATTTTTTCTTCATGAAGTGGTGATCCTTAACTCCCATCACAATTTTGCTGAGATTTGAGAATACATTCTTCTATAAAATAGGATTCAACCACATAAATCATTGCTTAAAGATATCAACTTTTTCTAAAACGGCCTACGGCTTGCAACCATCTACCTATTTGGTCAAACATGTTTATTTAGCAGCAGATAGTAGATCAGTCAGTGGACAATTATACATAGGGCGAAATGAGAGAGAAAGATTTAACCTAAATCTCAATACATCTTTCAAATTTGCAGTAGCTAATGAGACAAATTAACATCCACTAACTAAATCCTAGCAAAAACCAATCCTGATCGAATTACACGCATTAAATCCTCCAAAATGTAACACAATACTACACATACAGCTGTACACTTATAGTTATACTACACAAAACGCATCACAAACAATAAACTTAACGAAACTACCAGCACAAAACAGCTACATCAACCATTAATCCATTATCCTCATCGACTCACACACAGTAAACACTTGAATTAAAATCGACTTACACACACTTAACTACCAATTAACGACACACACTCTGTAACGGCTCAATTTACGCAAACTGTAAGACCGTAACATATACTGTTGTAAACTTTTATACTAATGCTCCAATACACATCAAACAGTCAAACATATCAAATAGCTAACAGAAAACGGTTACACTTAAACTAACAGTAAATAAATAAATATGTATATATACCGGAAGAGAGGAGGAAACCGAGGTCGAAACCGGCTTACTGCAGTTCATCACAGCAGCTGAATCCATAGCTTCTTATATAAAAATCTACAACAAGCATCAAAATCACATCAATAAGTAAACGAATACAGTTTTTCTAATTAAATAGAAATAGAGTAAGATCCGAAGTGTTAGTACGGAAATTAGGATAAAATGAAAGATGAATGAAAGCTTGCTTACTTACTTGAGTGTGAATGTGGCTGCCTAATTGTAAACAAATTAGGTGTAGCGGTTGAGCGAAATGAAATGTGAAAATGTAAGTGAGGAGGAGGAGGAGATGTAGTAATAATCAAGAGAGGTGTCTGTCGATGAAATCTATGCTGCTTTTAGATTGAATTCTCCGCCCAAATTAACAACTATTTGTATGAAGAGAAGTGTTTTGCTAACAATAAGTTTTTTTTTTTTTTTTTTTCAAACTCTACATGCCTTAGTACGACCGTAAATAGTTATACTTGTGAATTTGCGGTTTTAGTATGATAATAAATGCATCTAAGGTTTTAGTTGTAGGCATTGCGAAGAAAAAAAAAATATTGTTGGTCCATAAATTTGTCCAAAAACATCACACTTAATCGAAACTTACATTTTTAGTTGCCAGTAGTCCAAAGTATGCGTTTTATAGGTTAAACCAGTCCCTTGACTAGTAATGTCAAAGTCAATGTTACTTTTTTGTTTGTATCTCGATTGTATAATAGACCATACACAATTATAATATGCCTTAGTTAAATCTAACCCAACCCTCAACCCTATTAGTACCAGCAACACATAATTGTCATAAATAACAGGAATATACATTGAACCCTAAATATAAGCAACACACATTCTACCCAAAGCAAAAAAATAAAAATAGCACAAAACGATAAGGGGAAGGCTTTGTTGAGTTCGTTGAGGAAAGAAGATTGCCAAAATGAAAATGGGTTGGGTGTTAAGAAGGAGAAGGAAGAGGCTGACATCGGGTTATCAAAGGTTAACGATTTGGAAACAATGATTAAAAATTTGGAAACTGTGTTTAAATATCTTAAGGAAAGGAAGGAAATGAAGGAAAAGGATGATAGCGAGAGTTGTTGGTCTAGCTAAGTATGTTTAGATGATAGGAAACTTTGTAATAGTTGTGAACATGAAATCGATCAATAAAAAACTAGGTTCTTATTGTAACTAATAGTGTTTGGTTGTGCATTGGTAAATATGTTTGATTTAGGGAAGTAAAAAATCAGTTTTCATTTGGAAAAAGTCTGTTTGAGATGATTTTCGTCTGTTTGAGATGATTTTCTTCTGTTTGAGATGACTTTCAGAGTGTTTTCTTTTTGGATTGTAACTGATAAAATTTGTTATGCATTGTAACTGATAGAATTCGTTATGTATTTCTTAATAAGTTTGACTTACCTATGTCAAACCACAATAGTAAGTTACAATTTGTGGCATTTCATAAATTTGTTTGACTTGGGTAAGTCAAAATTCAAGATGTTAGGCATTGGGCGTGTTCAGTCCCACTGTCAACACTAACACCATACCAATTGCTTCCTAAACAATATACCATTGTCAATACATTATGATTTAGTGCTAAAGCATTTGCATTTTCAACACATATTTATAAACCACTGGCTTTGGTTTTGCTGATACAAGGGGGTGTTTGATTTTGCTGATACAAGGGGATGTTTGGTTTTGCTGATACAAGTTTTGCTGATACAAGGGGATGTTTGGTTTGCTGATACAAAGGGATGTTTGTTTTTGCTGATACAAGTTTTGTTGATACAAGGGGATGTTTGGTTTTGCTGATACTTGGAAACAATACACCCAATATCACAATATAAGAACAAATTAAATACATAAAACTTAGATAATATTTCATCATTCATATAGTTGGTTACAAGAACAGAAACAAGTAGATCAAACCATGACCAACAACCGAACAAAAGATCCAATTTACATACCCCTTTTAACAAACTATTAATCCAAAACTAGCACTCAAATGACCCCATTTATCTACCCCCATGAAATACTCAAAATTCAGTCATTATGCTCAGCCATTTTCTTAACATAACCTTCGTGGATACGAATACCTTCATCAGTTTCACCAAAAATCTTTATGAATCGAACAAGTAGGTCGGTGTGCCTGGCCTAGGCTTTTCTCAGCCCATCCAAACTATCAAGAGCTATACCCCGTGGTCCCAAAGCTTCGTTCTCTTCAATTAGCTCCCTACGCTTGATGATGCCCCTCTTCAGATGATCAATGCACTCACGAACTAGCTTTTCAAAACCCTTCTTGTGCGAACCTCTTCCCAAACCACACCGCCATACGATCATTTAAGTTGGATGAACCAAGAATCTCCATGAGTTCATTCAAAATAGGAATATTCTATTGGAAAATGTGTGTGTGGAAAAAGTGGTGGATGGGTTTATTGGTTCGTGTGCACAAGTAAATAGCGTCTCGGGGTAGAGGCGGTCAGTGGTCTAATAGTGACTTTTTTCACACTTGGTCCTCGAATTTATGCGGGTTGCCGCTTTCATACTTAAAACTCCGCCCAATAATCACTTTAAAATACACAATTGGTCCCTCAATTTGCCAATTTACCTATACTACAATTTAGTTGAAGATTAAACAACACAGAACCATTGGAAGTTTAACTTTGTAAAGTCAAACTTGCAAAACATATCAATAAACTCCCTAATAAATACTGACTACTGGTTTTGCAATTTTGACTTTAGAAAGTCAAAATGCAAATAGAAAATGGCATTCACCATTTTAAATGTTGACTAACTAAATGCTAAATTTTTTTGACTTACGGATTTTAGTTTTACTTTCTACAATCAAATTGAAATGCTAAATGGAAGTTTGACTTTCGAATGTCAAACTTGCATCACCAACAATACGCAAAACCAACAATATATGAATAAGCTAAATTTAACCAAACCATATACATAAATACCAAAATACTTTATGCAAGATGCATTGTCATAGGGTATCCAACCTATACATAAACTACAACCACTAAAAGAACTCTACTACGGCTATGAGGGAAGCTCGGTGAAGTTTCAACAGCTTTCTAGCCAACTCCCAGTTCATCTTGATATTTTAATTCCCATCATCACTCAAATCGCTACCCCTGATATAGATTATCTTTAGCAACGGGGAACAAGCTAGTATAAACTTTATTAAAGTTAATTCATTCTCTGATCTAGGAAAAGATCGAAACACCACACTCTCTAGCTGCCCATGCCTCATTGTGTTTTTGTCTAAATTTAATGAAATTTTTTCCAAAGGTAGAACACTAAGCGTGTATGCAGCCTGCAAAATCAAATAGTATTAAGATACAAAAACATGTCAATTTAGGAATGTTTATTTGATACATATGCATTACAGTAATACACTTACTCTGGTTTCTAGCATTTTCAAATTTGGAGATCCACGAATCATTTCAATGATGAGTGATACCATAACACTATTCCTAAACTCGACTCTGGTTAGCTTAAGATTAATGAGGGATACAAAAGGCACATGGACATTCATCCTGGAATTAGCTTCCCGCATCAACTACAACAGGTCGACATTTTCGTAAGTTTTAAAGATTAAAATTCATTACTGTTAGACATTTCTTTAATATTGTAAAATTAGAAGTGTAAAACTCAAATTGGTCTTACCGTGCAATCCTGAAAATCCAATCTAATGGTCTCAAATGTTAGCAAACTTGTCAGGTGAAAGATATTGGATGTTTTGATTGTCGTCACATGGTTCGAAACACCTAATGACAAATCTAACTTCTTCAAATTCCTAAGTTTTGCAATATCCCATAGTCTCATCTCGTTTGTAGTAGCACGATTCATTTTAAGAGACTCAAATAAGGGACAACCAACAATAAACTCCCAAATTGTATCGGTGTAAAAATTGACATAACACAATTCTAAGCTCAATAGATTTGAAAAACTACTAAAAAATACCAAAGTAGGAAAAGTACAGTAATGAAGTTCCAGATGTTTCAACTCCATACGAGAGTAAAGTTGGGTTGGCAATGTAACTGTTTCATCATGCCAGTTTCTAACTGTGAGCTCCTCAATTCCTTGCCGAGCCAAAAACCAAATCCAATCATGAATCTCTTCATAATTCAAGTCATCTTGTCCAAACAGCGTTTTGGGATCTATAGAGAAGACAAACCTTCTTATGGGACCTATAAGCTTATGTAAGAGTCTAGTAACATGACTTATGTTAATACAAATAAGCCGTAAAAACATTTATTTATATTTTACGATCTTCTAATGTTTTGTCGATAACAAACGTAAAATCATTTTAACGAAACAAATAAAATACGTAAATGGTTTGAGCAAATAGTTTACTAACACACTTACGTTTTCATATAAAACACTAAACAAGCAATAGTGTTTTTATGGTATAGTAATGCATATGTACAACAACTAGTGTTTACATAATGGGTAGATATATACATACTTAGTATGTATTATAATGGGTAATATAATGGGTAGAAGTATAAGTATTTGACCCATTGACTAAATACATTGAATGTAGTTGGGTAAAACCCAAAGTCCATGACCCATACCCATGGAGCATGATCCATAACCCATGAGCCATTACATGACATCATGCATAAGTCATAATGGGTATTATTCATGACCCATAGAGCTAACCCATGACCCATTGACTAGATGCATTGCATCTTCTAGATATATTATATCTATTTGGATACCCATGGATCAAAACCTATAACCCATGATCCATGACCCACAACCCATCTAGGGGGAGCGTCCTACGGATCCCTAGTAATACACTAGACGGATCCCTCAAGCAAGGGATCCGTGGGATCCATGGAACAGTAGCATGTTTTTGTCTATAAATAGTGAGCCATTTCTTCATTGTAAGTTGCCACTTCTACACATACTTTCTCCTATTATTGTAAACTCTCTAACCTCAGATCCAAAGGATCTTTCTATGTAGTTTGTGTTTGTTTTTGTGTGATTCTCTAGGTTCCTCTTAAAGGCAAGATCACCACCTCTTGAAGTCGAGCAAGCTCAAGTCCATGAGTTGCCATGCTTCGTCATCATCAAGACTACTGAAATTCTCTTGTTGATAGTTCTTTATTCCTCTCTAGAAGTGTTGTGTCTAAGGCATTAGTGAAGGATGCCAAAAGGGTCAAGACGAAGGCATTAGTGAAAGGTGTTGAACGTCCATGTCAAAGGCATTAGTGAAGGATGCTAAAAGGGTCAAGTCGAAGGCATTAGTGAAAAGTGCCAAAAGATCATGTCAAAGGCATTAGTGAAAGATGCCAAGGGTGTACAATCGATATGGTGCATCGATGTACAAATATAGATAGGTTGTGTCCAAGGATATCGATATCCTTGATGATGTTGTAATAAGGAGTGGGTCTCCTTTGGGATAGGTGTTGTGTAGTATTGGGTAGTAGTTCCTCCTTTGTAATGGAACTCGGTATCTAGCCTTGTACCGGATAAAGTGTAGGCGACGTTGTGATAGGTTTGGTTCTACCTCGTGGAAGAACCCGGTGTCTAGCCTTGTACCGGAAAAAGAGTATGCGACGTTGTGAAGGCTTCTCCGCCATAAGGAGTTTGTGTCGTGTAGTCCTTACGAACTCTCGAGTAGGTGACTCGAGGAGTGGAGTAGGGCAAGGAAGGTGTCCTTGTAGCCGAACCACTATAGAAACTCGTGTCGTAGTTTTGTGTTTCTTACTCTTTACCTTTGCATTACATATTTACATACCTATCTATCAACATCCAACATACACATTTAAATAGATTGACATAAGTCGATCTAAATATTTTAAAACGAAGTTTTAGTCGGTAAAACTATTCAACCCCCCTTCTAGGTTTTCACAATTGATACCAGAGCTTCGTTACCAAGTTTCTTAAGAGTATATTGTACTTTTAAAACTTGATACGACCCGTGTATGATTGAAAACTACAAGGAGGAAATTTTTTAAAAACAAAAGGGCACGTTTTAAATATTTATAATGTTGGATAATGATAGATCTTTCTAATATTTTCCTTGTTGAGAATTCTTCATACTAGGATTTGGGTATCCTAAGAAGATCATGAAGAATTACTCTCTAAGTATTTCTTTTCTGAAAAAGAATATATAGCAAATGTATGATCTTTAATAAATTACTTGAAAATAAATTATTTTCATATAATTTCTAGATGAATTAATATTGTCATTTTGTATAAAGATGATTAAGTTTAGTAGTCTCATTACGCTCTTTTAAAAATCACTTAAGTGGTTGTCTATATTGAACTCATCATCAAGAATAGTATTCTTCGTTGATCTCTATAGACAAAACTACAAACTAGTGATAATGATATCTCGGCTATTCGAGAGCCTTAATCATCACCCCTCACATAAGGTTATTGACATTTCATCTATGTCAATAAGTATCCATGTGAGACTCCTCATATTATGAAAAAATAGGATTTTATCATAATCCTTAAAACTTCCCAAAGAATTATGATTTATTCATAAAAAGGGAACCTCGTCAAATAGGACTAGTAAAACACGTCAAAACCCCAAACTATAAGTTATAGAGCATAAACATCAACCCTAGCCAAGAATTAGAACTCCCAAACCATAATTATCAAAGATCATTTAGGTCATCAATTTCTTGATATGCGGATCCTCGTGTTGAACTAGCCGGATCCCTCATACAAGGGATCCGTGGGATCCGTGCAACAGAAGACATTGTGACAACTCGTAATTTCAGGTCATTTTACAAATTCTAAAGGTTTCACTATTTCATCATTTATCGTAAATTACGTTTACGAGTATCAAATACGCGTAACCTAGAGGGTTAAGCTGCGTATTCATGAACATATCATCAAGGACATTTCACATAGACTAGATTTAGTCTACATATCATCAATAACATCATTTCATATCTATATTATGCATGGGTTTGCATTTTTCATTAAACGTTTATTTTCCTATTAAATAAACGCTATCGCGTAATCAATTATTTTGAACATTTAATCCGACACTTCCAAAAATATTCCCAATATATTTTTATACTCATTTTAAGACTATAAAAATTATATTATTAGTTTACCCGATGTTTTCAATTTATTTTGTATATAAATTGTTATGTATATATATTTACGACGTTTTCGTAAATTCAACTCGATAATTATTTATTCACTCAATTCTTGCGGGAAATGTAGTTTTATAATTTTTACGACTTCGATATATTTTATTTTGTTCCGTTAAAATCGATTTCTAGTTAACGCTACACTAATTAACAAACTATATGTACAAAACTAATAATATACAAAATTTTAACTACAAAAGTACATCAAAAAAATTCACATTTTTCTTCCTCTTTTTGTTTTGGCCGACCTTCCCCCTAGTCAAAATAAGAAGCAAAATTGATTTTTAACTCTAACATGTACACATACACCAAATACTAGATATTATGTATATAAAGGAGTTCCAAAAATATAGAACACCTACATACACAATTGAAAGGTGAAATGAAAAACTATCTTTCTTTTTTTCTCTTGTGGTGAACGTCCAAACCAAGAAACATGAAGAAACCATGATATTTTTTTTCAAGCTTCAAGTATTTTACAAGTTCATGTAGTAATCTAGTTTAGGTTTTGAAATAAAAACCTCAAGATTATTATGTATACTTTGCTCAAAAACCCCTTCATCATTCAAGTAAGCATTTCATGATCTTTATAATTCTTTCATATCCATATTATGTTATTTCATTAGTTTTGCAAGAAAACATGCATGTTACATATGAATCTATACCACTTTTAGACTTTTTATTACCTATTATATGTTTTATCATCCTATAAATTATCCCTTGAAACATATCACTTTTGGTGATGTCTAGGAACCCATGACACCCTAAGAAGGTGTATGGTAGGATTAGAATAGCTTCGGAGTTATTTTGAATTGGTTAGAATAGGTTTTGCGATAAAAACTCATTTCGACAACTATATATAAGGGTCTGTCCATATTTTGAAAATCTGGAAAATCCGACAGTTTGTAAAATATTTTGGGCTAGAGATTTAGAAAATACACTTTAAAACGAAACGTGGCGCTTGAACGGATTAAACGGAGCTATAACGAAGAAGTTATGAATTTTTCAAGTTTGACGACGAAAGATATTTGGTACAGAAAATTCAGCATGTAATCTCGACTTTTTACGAGTCAAAAATGAGTCTTAAGCGTTATAAAATGTGTCGATTTATCAAAAATATATTAGTATATATTATTACGATTCCGAGGACATATAAAACGTAGAAAACGGACTTGTAACGATTAAATTACACGCGATTTAACAAAGTTGCCGTAACTTTATTATATAAGAAAAACTATTAAATTTCTAATAGACCAAGTATTACGGCAAAACAAGTGACCATGTTGTGGGTCGTTTTTAACATTGACGTGGTACTTTTTATAACATGATGTCTTCTAGTAAAAGTAAGTTCGCCAAGTATATTTTCCAAAATGTCCAACCGTTTGTCAAGCGGAGTTGTAACGAATAATATACGGTCGCTTAAACTTTGCCGAAAACCACACTTAAACCATATTTTGGGCACAAGTACCATACTTCACCTATACTTTTCTCCATGATCGAGACCTCTAGAATGAAAACTTAAATGCCAAAACTTTGAGATAATAATACAAGCTTCCCAAAACCGTTGAGTTTGTTTCCTAACGCTCGACGTGCACCATTTTACGACTAGTTTTTAGAGGCCGTTTTAGTCACTTTCATGGATATTTCAACGATATTATTTTACGACGAAAAGTTATAGTTTCATAATAAATCACTAAATGATTATCGTAGGATATCATTTCAACGTAAATACTTGTAAAGTATTTTATAACATGACGAGATGTCATAAACATATATTTCGACGATAAACATTATTTTCAAACGTACAAGTGGTATAGATTACATATAGAGTTGCATGCACGACATTGTTTCATGATTTACATTAGAACATATCATTCATAATAGGTCACGGTCAGAGGTTGCTCCTCATTTCAGTATTGCTATTACATCATCATTATCATTGCAACAGGTGAGTTTTCATAGCCCCAATTTAATCAAGTTTTTACTTTATTTCAAACCTACGGGGGAGAATACATTGCACATCATTTTTATTACGATGCCAAGTATATCAAATTCATTTACATTGCTTAAGTTACCTCATGCCAATTGAATGTCCCCATTATATAACATGAACCGTTAATTCCGAAAGAAGCGAGGGTGAGTGGATAGATCTATCGAGGGTGACTCCTCCATCCGGGTTGGCGGATTCCAACCGGACGGATGCATTTCACTTCATTATCATTATTGAGTTGTTTGGCAAACACTCTGTTGGGGCGAACATCAGTCAAGCTTCGGTGTCATGGACTTATAGCAATTGTATCATTTTTGTGACGACATTGTCATACATAATTTATACTTGTGGTAGTCGTATTGAACATTTTCAACAACTCTATGAACTCACTCAACCTTTGTGTTGACACTTTTAGCAATGTATTTTCAGGTAATTAAGGCATTCGCATCATGGCACGATTAAGGAACCTCATAGAGTCGTGGCGTCGACTTGTCTCAATGTATATTATGGTTTTCTTTAAAAACATCGTTTGACTTGTACCAAGCTTATTTTCCGCGATAGTAACTTTCATTTGGGACCTATCTTTGTAACTCGAATGTTTTTATTAAATCAAGCGATGTATTTTCAAACGACACTTTAGGTCGTTCAATATAACTCTGATTGTGATGCTATGACAATCAATCCCGAATTCCATTCACGCAAAACAGTAATTTGGGGTGTGATGACATAATAAGAAAGAAATGATCACTGTGGAAGTTCCACTCTTCACTTTACTCTCTCAAAACTCACGAACATAAAACCCAATTTATTGTTCACAGGAGTTAATTCATCATCCTCTCCAAGGAAACAATCTCTTGTGTAAGTATAATCTTCACTACATTATTATTTCCATTCTTCGATTCCTAGGAGTACAATTTTCATCTTTAGAAATTGAGCTCAAATGGGTTTGTTACAATTTGTTACCACATTGTTTTCTAAGATAAACTAAATCAAAGAATCAACATTGTTAATACAAATTAAACTCATTTTTCAAATTAAATTACGATGTATTGAGCAAAATTGTAATGAATCCCATTAGGTTACTATTCATATAATTAACACCACATTATGGTTTTGATGTTTAGGACCAATCATGCCTAGCAATTAACAACAAGATTACCAAGACACCGCTCACTACATTCCCATGTATCATCGTAAGGATGGCTTGAGCCCGGATGATCGAAAAGCCTTCAAGATGTTGGAAAAGAGATTATTCCACGAAAGAAGAGTTGTTGAACCCTCATTCATCAACAACACAGACATTCCCCAAGTCTTTGGGGCAATCAACTTCCATTGCCTCTTGAACATTAATGAGCAAATTTGTTCGGTGTTTGTGCTAGAGTTTTACAAGACCATGAGAATCATTCGAAATGAAGATGGAACCATTTCGATAGCCTTCATCATCAATGAGCGAGAGTTCACCTTCACTCTTGTAGAGTTTGCTAGAATACTCCGTATCCCATGTCAAAGAGTATGTATGTACTCAAATAAATGGTCGTTGGCGGAGCTTCATGACATGGTGGATTATCACGAAGTATACTTCACTGCCATTCCGGAAGCAACCACGGTAAGGGATACCGTCTTCATGGAAAGAGCCTCTCCATCAAAAGTCACGAGAAACTTCAAGGTGATCTATAGAGATCTGTTTCAAATGGAGCTTTCGGAAATGTTCCCATTATACAAGAAATGGGAAATCGTGTTAAGGGATAACGTACTTTGCTTGGGAGGAAATAAGGATCATCCCAATGCTTGCCTAAGCTTCATGATCTATTGCCTTGTAACCGGCACTCACTTCAACCTCGCCTATTACATGGTAAAAATAATGGCAAGTGTGAAAAGTATGGACAAGATGGTACTCCCTTATGCCATGCTCTTGACTCGCCTAGCAAACTTCGTCTTTGCTCTAGAGGATTCTCCTTACTCCTATGACCACACCTTTTGCAACAAGGTTATGGTACCCTTATCCGATGGAAAGACCACAAGGATTATGGTTGATGGCAAGAGACCTCACCCACCAACGGATTCATCGGATGAAAGAGAAAGAGAAGGAGAAGGAAGCAACCCTTTTGGAAACGTCTATCTCGACCCCTTAGCATACATTAACCAACTGCCGGATGTCCCAAGCCCTTCACAAGAGTTCCAACAAACAAGGGGCATATTTAAGTGTTTTGCTAACTTCCTCATGAAGAAGAAGTAGGGATGGAGGGGTTAAGAGTGAAGGCGATAGAGATGGAGGTGAAGTAGGAGGATGAATGGAAGGAAGGTAAGGTCTTAGACCTTAATTTGTTAACAATTAATAAACAATGGTCTGTAAATAATCTAAACAATATTTATGTAGTTTAGGACGTAGCTCGTAGAAGATGACATAACTTAGACTAAAACATTCTAACTTAGGAACCGGGAAAATGAGAATTTTAAGACAACTTGATCTCATTCAAGTAGTCGGTCCTACTCATTTTGCTTACATTCTAGTCGTTATTACCTACTATACGTTATATTTGTTGCTCGCATATGTTTATTAAATGTAGAAATGATTAGGATGAGTATTTGCTTAGAAGTGCAAAAGCGCACATTTCTTTGAGGCTACTCGGTCGCCAGAGGCGGATCCTGAGCTATAACTAGCCGGATCCCTCAGATGAGGGAACTGTAGGTTCCGAGCAAACTGAAATGCAGTTGCAGACCTATATAGATCAAACCATTCCCCTAGACCACATCATACTAGCTAAACATGATTCTTTAGGCTCATTTAAGTTCTCCTCAAGCTCTGTAGATCTCACACTCACTCATAGCTAATTTAGGATCACATTCAAGGTACTTTTGATTTATCAAATCATCTAAACTCACCATACTTCCGCTCCAATGCTCACACATTGCTCCTCACATCCCACAACACGTAGTTTGATATTTCTCTCAATTTTAGCAAATTGATTTTAGTCATCCTTACCTCAAAATAGGCTTAAAACTAGTTTTTCATTTCTTTTTATTTTTTAGGAATTTTTCAAATTTCTCTTAAGCCACCACCTGATCTCTAGGATCAATTGTCCTCATTTTTCATTTTCAAATCAATAAGTATCATCCTTAAGCACTTAGTTGCACTCTCAAAAAGTCCATTTTCTTACCAAAAACCATCATTAAGTATCCTCACTCCTTATGGTTGGACATTTAAGTCTCATACCATTTAAGACATCTAAGGAAAGTCAAACCCTCAAGATTTATAGGTACTAGACCTTAAAAGAGCATAATCACTTCACCACTTTGTTGTCTGTCAGACGGATCCCTGATTTATAACTAGACGGATCCCTAGTGAGAGGGAACCGTGGGATCCGTGTCTATAGAACACCTTGTGATCAGCTTTTCTTCCAAGTTCAAACTCTCTTTGGTAATCTAAACACTTTTGCTTACTATTTAATGACTCCCTAGAGTAGAACAACACCATAGTTGACCTTGGTGCATGCTAAAATTCTTAGTGGTCAAGAATTTAATTCATTAAACTCAACTTCATCCTTTATAAATGTAGGATCATACATAATATGTTGTTTGATAATTCGGGTGGTCTAGGGAGATGATTATACAAGTATGCCATGTTAGAGAGATGAATAGAGTTGAGAGGGAATTCTAGAGTGAGGTTTAAAACAAAAAAATGAAAGGTTAGATTAAGAAGTTCTACCCCTTCCAAGGATGGAAGGGGTATTTATAGTTACAGACACTACGTCCTCCTGACGGACTGTGATCAGGCATACAGTGGGTAAAGACCCGTCATTCCTCCACGGTGTTACTCTAAACTAACTAACTAAGCTAATAAACTACTAAATAACGTAAATAGCGATATGTCTACGAGCTAACATATGCTAGACTATAATTGGGGTGACCGACACTTCCTTATGAAATTTCCAATTCCTAACAATCTCCCCCTAAGGGAAGTCACCCATGATTTACATTTTGAATCCTAGCATTCTATTTTGTCTTCATTACGAGCTCGAGACTTCAATTCTTCACTCAAATCTTTGTGCTTTAGCGGTGATACTTCAAAGTCGGCATATTTTGTACTTTCGGTGGAGGTCTTTGAACGATCCACATCTTGATGATCTTCGAGCTTTCTTTGAGATCATCACCACAAGAAATCTCGGATCACCCTTTGTTGTGTTGCCTTCATGTGATGTTGTGACTATTGGACCGACATGCTCACACTTTCTGGATCATGACATCTTTTCATCAGAGTAGCAGAAGCATCTTTGAATGTCTTTGATTGTCATGATTTTCTTCAATTATATTGGTGTAAGTTGTGAGCATGCGGTTGTGAATTGACTCCTCAATATCGATCAGCTGCAGCCGTCTAATGTTCCTACAAACAACAGTTAGCACTAAAACACACGAAAGTATCTTTGTTCACTTTCGATGAATATAGTTGCAAGAACCATGGTTCCCGCTGATCGAGATAAATCGCACGTGATCGTGTAGAATTCAAGAATCTCCTTGACGGGGTTTCGCACTTGATCTAGCCGTTCTCAAACCGAGCGTCCCAAAGTAGACAACACGAAGTGAGTGAACCAAATAATTGAGATTCACCGATTGATGAAAAATTGATTTGAAAATAATCGCGTATTGCTTGAAGAAAGAAATTTTCAATACGACGAAGGTTTTATAAGAAAGATCAATTTTCAATCAGAAATACTTTTTGTGTTTGAAAATGAATACACATTCGATGTGCTAGAGAAAAGAAGATTTGCACATCGAGTGGTTTTTCCAAAAGTATTCGTCAATTCATTTCCTGGACCAAGGTTGATTCAAGAATGAAACGCCCCATTATTTCTATCCAGTTGTCACAAGCTTGATCTTTTGGAAAGATCTCACATGTCACCCACCAAGAGCTTGTTTGATGTTGGCTCTAGAAGGATTTCCATCTTCATTGTGAATATTTACATATCACTAGGATGTTCTGGGAATACCACAAGGATAATGCGTAGGACTCTTAATATATTCTTACTTTCCACATTGTGTGAAACAGAAAGTCTTCATTAATTTTGTATCCTAATAAGATATTGTGGATGATCTCTTGGCTCTAGACTCAATAATGCACATTTGGTTCCTATGTCGGAGACTAGGGAGAGGGTCTCCTTCTTCAATATCAACAATCTTTAATAGAAAGTCGATAGATTATGTAGGTTCCCGTGAGAATGAAACAAGTCCTTTTAAGAGAACTTGAGTAGCTTGGGAAGTTTAGGTGCGATCGTCACTTGGGTCCACGACGTCTTGTCTTCAATACCAGTGTTACCTTAGTAAACACCAAGAGCATATGTATTGAACCCGAGTTTACGCCTAAGGTTGAATTGTTGAAGGGCTATTTCTTTTCACCCTTTTTCATTCAATTCTTTTCATTCTTCAACCCTTCATTGCTTACCGAGACTTCATTACTAGAACCTTGTTGGGTTTATTCCGTTCTAGCTCTTTCTCATCCGCACTCTTCCCATTTCTCACTTTCTCATTTTTCATCATACCTAAGGACTTCTACACTATCTCTCGGATTTTTCTGGTAGATCCTCCGCTCTGGCGGGATCGTGGGAACGAATACCTAACCTAACCATCCTTATAACACCATGCATAAAGTAAATTGGCGGTCTTTTGGTATTGTTCTTTCCTTCTTAAAACCAATTGAAAAATCATTTGGAAAAATCAATCAAGGTACTTGTGATATAAAATCAAAGCATTTTGTACCTTAATTGTTTTGATCATTTAGAAATGCTCCCCCTCAACATGTGCATATGATTTTGAAATTGTTTAGCACATGGAGGCAAGAGTTCTTTGAAATAATTTCTTGATCACAATTTCCGTGGAAAAAGCCATTTGATTTTCTTGGTAAATTCTCCCCCTCAAAATGTGCATTGGTTATTTGAAATCATTTAACACATAGTGGAAAGAGGTTTTTGAAGTACTTCCACGATTGCCAATAGAAACCATTCGCTCCCCCTCAATATGTGCATCGATATACGAAAGAGTTTAGCACATATTAGAGAGAACTTGCACTTTGAATCAAAATGATCATCTTTATCGATTTCATATTTAAATCACATTTTCTCCCCAATCAAAATATCAAACCCTTTGAGATTTTGGATCCCAAGTGATTTAAATAGTTTTAGAAGACTTGGGAGAAAATATGCCTGGTTTAAATTCTCTTCTGGTTTTTGGTTAAATGCTCCTCCTCAATCATGTGCATCATGTATTTGAAATCGTTTGGCACATGAAAGAAGGAGTGCTTTTGAAACAATCACCCTTTAAAACCGATTTGAGATTTAAATCACGATCTCTCCCCCGATCAAAAATTTCAAACCTTTTGAGATTTGAGATCCCAATTGATTTAAATTATTTAGAAAAGTTTTGGGGAAAGACGTGGCATGATTTAATTTTTGAAATTGACTGATGAGGACCAATTATAGACATTAAAAATTGTTAGTGTCAGGTATGAAAGTTTTAAGAGATCTTTAGGTAAAAGAAACAATTTCACAATCAAACAAGAACAGAAAAAAAAATTATTTTGAAAGATCTTTGAGTTTTAAAGAAAATCATACCATGACATAACATTAAATCTTTAGATCACCACTTATTTTTGTACAAACGAACTTTTTGATGAAAATATCGTTTGAAAATATTTAAGATTGAAATCACTCTCCTCCTCAATCGATGACCGTAGTCGTTGATTGAGTGACTTATGTTTTATCAAAATGAAGTCCGGTTGATTTCCAAAGTTTGAGATCAGTTTATTTTCAAAACAATATTTTTCCATTTTCAAAACAATTTTTTATCAAATTTGTTGAAAAATGGTATTATTCACTACTTGTCCTGCACAAAGATATATTAGGTGGTGTAGAAGCTGCTTTTGTTGTTGCTGTAAGGCTCGAAGAAAAACCATCTGCTGATACAGTGAGACCTCTGAAGTTGCATCTATTGTGCCAACTATTCATAGAGAGATCCAATTAAGCTCCGTTTCTTCTTTTGTCCCCTTTCCTATCGGCATCCAATCATCAACATTTGTGGGATCCGGATCGGGAACAATCTTATAATCCATGATATCTGCATACGTTAGTGGACATACAAACAGATATATTTGTGGTCGACATCACCCAAACAGCAATCGACTAATAAAAGTCAATCCAACATATCAATCAGATCATACAAAGGCATGGGAATAATGGGTTCATCAAACTCTAATCATCTAATCATAACAATCATATCCTAGATTCCTAGTCCTTCGACCTAGGCAAAAATCCTTTTCAGTTAAGCACGTAGGATAATTAGATAAGCCTGATAGATGATATAAATTTGAAAACATTGTCCCCCTCAATCAATGACTCATTCTATCAAAAGTTTTAAATAAGTTGAAGTCATTGATTGGGTTTTGAAAATTTATGAAAACTTGATTCTGATTGATATTCAAGCAACTCATTTACCACCATTTTGACATATATTTTTCTGAAGAATTTTAGACGGAAAAATATTTGTGTAGGAACAACAGTCCTTCGACATACTTTCCTCAATTAGTTTTAGGATAAGTGCACAAAATTTGTGAAAATTGGTTTAACGCAGCACTTTCCTTCTTTTGAAGAGCGGGTTGCTATTTGAAATAATAGCAAACCATGGTTAAGCACGGGTTACATTCTAAAGTAACTACAAGCCATATTTTGAGACATGTTTTGAAAAGAATATTTACACCTTCTGCTCGAACTTCATCTATGGTCCCGTGCCATTGTTAAATGATATTTCTAAGACCGTAGATGTTATCGATACCAGAAGACATGTCTTGATAAAACATATTTTTGGTGTTTTAAAATTTTATGATTTTTATGGATTTTTGTTGGTTTTTTAATTTTCTATTTTCTTTTTTTGGTTTTATATTTTTGTATTTTGCTTTTGATAAATATTTACAAAGATAGAGTAGATGATACAGTCTAAGAAGATGATGATACGAGTACCGAGATAAGGATATCGTCCAGCACCGTTGTAGAAGATAGAAATCGTCATCTCTTAAACATTCACCACCAAAGCTTTCGAGGCTCCTGAATTGAGAGAAATTAAACCTTCTGAAAGTGAGACTTTGGCAGCTTCCCCCCAAACTAAAAATCCTTTTCCTGAGCAGATTCTAAGCTTTCTTTCAAGCTTGCCTTAGCCAGATGTACAAAGAAGCAAACCATTATCATCGATCTTGCTTCTCCTTTTAAGAATAATCATCATGATTCTTCGTTCGAGGTTATATCATCCAATAGAACAGCAACGTATCATCCCATACATAAAACAATCTTCTTATATTTCTTTTCTACTAACGTCTCAAGCGATC
>CM040241.1:241321200-241378889 GCA_022545495.1 Chrysanthemum lavandulifolium | reverse complement strand
ATCACAAAAAGAGCACATAGTTTAGAAAGACAAGTCATGGACAGACCACTGAATAAAGAAAATCTATAAAGGAACTTAGCATTCGACTAGAATTCAAGAACATAAATTCAATTACTAAAAACAAAGGTAGCAGTAGAAACAACAAGTAATCAGCCCACTGCAGCAACTATATGAAGACTTTGCTTTGCAGAATATGGTGGGTGTTCAGGCCAGTCTTCCTTGTACATGGTCATTAGGAGGTAAAGAACATGTTTTAAGATCAGGATGCCGTAATTTACCATGCTTCAGCGATTCAGGTTTAGGTTCTTCAGGCAGTAAATCGGTATTTTTTCAGAAGCAGTACACCGTAAATGGTTCTTGTATGAGTAAACGTTGCCATCCTATTTGTTCTAGTAAGATGGATGACGGTACAAATGAGGACGAGTCTTCGGATAATGAAACAGAATCAGTGAGTAGAGATTTTTTCTCATACTTTTTTGAACCTCCAAAAATTATGTCACTTTAGTTACACACACATACTTAACAGCTGCAAAATGAACCTTTCATTTAACAGGCTAAAATGAACTTCTCAGAGAGATCTAGAAAGACTTGTTGGTGTCGATGATTCTGCTTTCTCCGGGATTGATCTTGCAACACTTATTAGGAAGAAATATGGACGATCCTATGACGTTCAACTTATAAAGAAGGTATAAGCTTCATCTTGTTATTTACCACTAAACTTTACTTGTAGTCTTTAATGCATCTATCTATAAACATGCCTAAAACTGTAGCAAATTCTGAAGAAAAAAGTAAAGAAACTAAAATATCGGGATATATTTTCTTATTCTATTACCGCCATATGATCAAATGCCGGCTGTGGATTATTAGACAATTTATTGAAACAGTATATTTTATTTAATCTTTTGCAGGAATTCATGGGTAAAAATTTTCTTGCAATGAATGTCATGTGGAAGTACATAGAGCAGGTAAGCTACTGCCTATCATTTTTTTCATGGTTTGCAAAGGACATGTTAAATAGTTTTTTACGACTACTAATGCATTATAAGAGACCTAAGCATGAAGAATTATGGTATTATGGTGTACAATGAAAGCTTGACATCATTTAGTTCTTTTCAGTAGTGGCAATGCTCTGCATTATCTCAATACAGACTCTTATGTTTAAATATTTAAATCCTATTTGAAATTAGGTGATAATGGTAAAATCTGCAGTAAAAAGAAGCTGCCGTCAGAAACAATTTATGATACAAAAGTGTCGTCAATGAACAGCTCCACCTTCTGTTATTAGCTGCCTCGTGATATTTTACTTCTTGATTTGTCTGACAGAGATCTTTTCCTCTGACTGAAGAAGAGTACTTGTTGAGGCTTGATGACGTGGCAAATACTCTGAAATGCTGGGGCGCTGTCTCTCATATTAGAAACAGCCTGGAAAAACTAAAAGAGCGGCCGCGGATCGGAAAGGTATATTCATCTTCTCATCTCATATATGAAAATTTTGGGCAGTCTTAACTCTTTAAGTTTGAATCAGGCTTGCCAAGCTCAAGTCCTGTTTGTCTCATAATAAACCCTTAGCACTGTCTTTAATAGAACTTTACAGACTCGTATAGGTGTCTGGAGAGGGTTTGGTAACGGATCAAAACATGTCATTTTTTATGTGTGGGTTAAAAGGGGTTTTGGTGAGGTTGGTTGACCTGCCAACAATTTCTTTTCCCCATTGTCATAATTAGTAAATAGTTACGTAGTATTATATTACAAAAACTATATTATCTAAATAAACTGCAAAACTAGTAAGGTTTTTTTTAGGATAAGCATTTAAAAAGGGAAATTGGTCAAAGTAGCAAAAATTCCTTTTGACTTTAACAAGCTAGCCAAGATTTTATGTTTTTGCCAAAATAACCAATACTATCTCAAGCTCTCTTAGAACTCATCCTCCAAAACTTGCAATAATCACCATCCTCCATCCTCTATGCAACCCCTTTTCTATCCTCTATACTCCCATCCTTTAAACCTCAGTAGTGTGCTCCGTCACAAATATCAAAACCTGCAAACAATATATGTTCAAAAACCTCGAAGAAATGGGAAGGCCCTTATCAAAATGTATTTTAGGTTTTATTATAGATTTACATGATTAAGGATGAGCTTCTTAAGGTACCTTATGAAAATCTTGGACATTTTGGCAGAAACCGTGAAATTTTGGCTAGTTTGACACAGTGAAAGGGAGACTTAGGCGACTTTTACTGCTTTAACCCGACATGTTTCATATTACATGTCCCCTTCCACTTCAGATCTATTATCAATTAAATATTTAAATACTATCTTAATTGACCAAATTTATGTAAATAGGTTGAAAATACAATCACTGTATAAGTTATAACCTGCTACTCCCTTTATCTAAAACACGTGACGTTTTAATTTTGGTTTGTCCCAAACAAAGTATATTTCCTTCTTATTAGCGTGTCTCAACTCAGCTTTCCTTATTGAGCACCAAGTTTTCTCCATTTTGTACTAAGTGGTATCAAGTTACCATGTTATTACATCTTAAAGTGGTCACCACTGTACTAAAATAATCTATATCATCTCAGGCAGTTAGCATCTTTATAGACATGGATGAATCAGGAGGCGTACAAGCGAATGGATATACAAGTAGATAACATTGTGAATATGCATCAACTCTTGTCTCGATGCTTGCATACTTCAATCTAGTGATCCCGACAGTCATCCGTATACAAAAAGGTAATGAAGGGATAACGTTTGTATATTTCTCCAGAATCTTTGTAGAATTCAAATTCAAGGTAAGAAGCAATGTGATTATATCGTATTCTTTGCAAGTAATATATGGTCTCTCAAATTCAACTAGACTCGTTCCGATAACTAAGAAATTGTCACAAGGTTGAGATTGTTGGTACAAATTTTCTTGGTAAAAACTTAACGACTGCCATCAACCTTAAGCGTTAACTCAGCTTCCTTGTTATTATTATTTTACATATTCTTGTAAGGTAAGGTTTGAATTGGTATTTGACTGGTATAGTTTTCTACATAAGATAAATTGTATATGGTGATTACCGTAGGGCTGCAGATGAGTAGATGCAGTAATGCAAATGTATTAACACACGTGTTACGGTTAATATGTGGATTAAGTCCATCAAATAAGAATAATAAACAAGTGCAGCAGATGAGAGACCTAAGTTCTTGATGCTTAATCCATTCATCATTTGACACATGACATATGTAAACAATAATTTTGCAAGACACTCAAGACTACTAAAAGGGTTCATTATACATACATGCATATGTCCATCAATCTGTTCATATACATTTACGTGTATCAAAAGCTACCTTTATTTGATTTATGACTTCTAGAAAAGAAAATAAACAAATACAGAATACAGTCTTAGACATCATATTAGAAAGAAAAGTATTAGCCAAGTAAAGTAGTACTAAGATAGTAAGTTCTGAACAAGGACATACATCAATCTTGACAATTTTAGGTTCTGTGCAATCCAGAAATGACGAACAATGTTGCGATAATGTCATTAGTGTATCATTTAGAATTAAGCGGAGTAGTTTAAGAGTCAAATGCTGATATTGGTGATGCCAGTTCTGGTTTCTTAGTGATTTTATGACTGTTAGGATCAAGGTTTTCGAGATCGTGATCCTACCTGGGATCATTTTCGCTTCTGAAGACGTGACCAGTAAGATTGGATCGGGATCTTGATCCTACTCTAATGTTATTTCTTAATAGTTTTTGTAATATTATACAAATCTACAAATTATTATACATTATAAACACAAAATACTATAAATATTTCATAGAGATGTTGTCCTAAATTATGATTATGAAATGTTTAAAAAGATTAACATGTTGTTTTTTGAATTCTATAAAAAAACAACCCAGAAATTTATAGTAATTTTTTAGTTTGTAATCCGAGAAAAGTAGGATCGGATCGGATTAGATCTTAAGATCGTATGGTCAAGATCGGGATCCTATAAGATCTTAAGCTTGCAAATATCCTATGTAGGATCCGGATCGTTTTTTTCGCGATATTGTAAATCGAAGATCACAAGATCAGGATCGGGATCCTGACAACTATGGTTAGGATGGTAACTAGAGTTATATTATGTCTAAAAGTTTCAATTGGCTCCGAGTGATCTTTAGTTAAAGATGATGCCTCTATGTGGGCTGCAACCTTGTTACTATGTGTGAGGAAAGAAGGTATCTGCACATTAGTAGCATAGGTTTGTTTTTAGGTGAAAGCAAAGCTGTCTAGAATGGACTGCTGTTATTAGGGGTGAAAACAGGCGAGCCGAGCTCGAGCTCGTTTGGGCTCGAGCTCGGCTCGTTTATATATAAAAACTCGAGCTCGAGCTCGAGCTCGTTCGAGCCTCACATTTTGAGCTTGAGCTCGGCTCGTGAAATTTTCATGCTCGAGCTCGGCTCGTTAACAACAAAGCTCGACTCGTTAACACAAGGCCGAAGTGAGATTAACACTAAGATCGTATAAAAAATATATATACATATATATTTTGGGGCTCGTTAGGCTCATGGCTGCAAACGAACTTTAATAGAAGCTCGAGCTCGAGCTCGATTATTAAATGAGCCCAACCAGGCCGAGCTCGTTTTAGCCTCGGCTCGTTCGACTTTTACCGATCCGATCCCGAAACTTTCACGGCTTTCATTTCGTTTCCACCCTAGCTGTTATGTTTCATGGAAATTGCATAGTGAATATAGTTTGAATGCTGTTTTTTCTTACTTGTAGTGCTGCAGTTTTAGTAGTGATTGGGACATGTTCAAACTTACTAAATTTGGCAGTTTGTAGCCTGTATATAGTTTTGGATATAATATATATTTCACCTTTCCATAAAGAAAAATTAAAAAGAAAGCATAAACCAATTTTTTTTTCGTGGTCGCACGCCAACCTCGCTTTATCCGGTTTGTGTGTGTATTGCGGTGAGTTTAAACGCCGTAATTAATCCAAAAAAATCGCAAACCACGATTACTAAAAACAATTGTTTATAAAATTGTTTTTCAACAATAATTTAACGGCCAATACTTGAAAGCAAAGTATATCTATTAAATGATTATTTATTTTAGAAAGTTTGAAAAGAAGCTAGACAAATAAAAGTTTACTTTCGTCTTGGAATCAAAGAATTAGACAAAGTCGCTTGTATTTAAATCAAGGAGTTAATGGTCTGAAATTCTACTTTGAGTAAGGTCAAACTAAGTTGCCACACGTGTTGTTTCAAATTGTGGATTATAGATTGGTTTTATGACATTGACAAAATAGATAGTCAATAAAAGGGGTATAAAGAATCCTTGAGTTGGGGCTAAGTGAGATCATTGTCTTGTAATCTGGCTACACGGTATTTATATAGTGTAGTTATAAATAGTAAACACAAACAGTCTATATTTCTTTAGATGAAATATACATATAGAAATTTCGGAGGGTGTCGATAGGTCATGGTATACATACTACCAGCTTAAAAAGTAGCATTTTTATTAGTTTTGCGTGTAATACGTGCGATATTAAACATATATGAGTCGTAAAATTCAACTTATATCTGATTTCTTTTGGTTCTAGTATATTAGAGCTCTTTCTTTGTTATTCTGGGAAGTGGCAGCAGGAGGCGGTCCTGCATATACCCTTCAAAACCAACGGATTGCGCTCCACAAATCGAGTTCCTTTATATTAAATACGGGTTTTGTTATATCTTCTTATTTAATATACCTACGTATATGTATATCCCTATAAAAACACAACGTGTGTATTTCATTTATTATCATTCTTCATCTAAACTATCAATTTTGTCACATTCAGGATCCGGCAAGTAAGAAAATGAATAGGAATACAAAGTAAGAATAAATATAATTTCTTTTGAGACGCGTGTGAACAAACAACAACTGATAGCTTATCATCCGGTATGTCGAATCAAGAACGTGCACAAGTGAAAAGTATTATTGATGGCTTATGAACAAACAACCACTTAGAAAACAACATAAAAGAGGTGAAATAACTTTATGACACCGGAACATAGACATATTTTCTCAAACTCATTTTACGTATACATACCATTTTAGATCTATCATTGGCCGTGACTTGTGACAATTCCTCCACACGATAAACAATTTGTATTAAAGCAAAAACTAGCAACACGTGAACGATTAGCGAGTTAAGTGAAGGTTAATAACTATAGTGTTCAGAATACAATTATGTTAAAGACTTGTGCCTAATTAGTAATTACTACATAATAAAACTTATCAAACCTCCTATCACGCCAATAGAATACCAATTGAGTCCCATAATTAAATGTAAATAGAAAGAAAAAGAATTACATAGTTGACCAACTCAAGAGACAACTTTTCGTATACAGATTTTATTGAGAAGCGAGGAGAGTGGTGAATTTGGTCGCATGGTCATCCATCCAAAGACAAAACCACCAACAAAGACATCGTCCATCCGCCTCATGCCGTTGGTAACGTACCAACACCTACGTTCTAATTTATTATATTTTTTTATTTTTACTTTTTTTTGTTTTTTTGTTTTTTTTTAATTCGAACGTTGAGAAGAAAAAAAAGAACGTTTGGCAACGGTTTTATAGCCGTTTGACACCATTTAATACCTAAAAAAAATTAAATTTTACCCCTTAAAAATTCTATAAACCCCTCCTTAAAAATCCTATAAATTTATACAATTCTCAAAAGATAGTCGAGGACTTGCGAGTCTACAAATAGACACAAGCAAGATGGATTTGATCGACGAGGCTATTGTCAACGCCGAAAAAGCACGAATCCGGCAAATTATCCAACCGAAAACTAGTTAACTTTATGTATATATATATATTTTTTCTATGTAAGGTCTTTTTAAAATTAATCTAATGTGTTTTAATTTTAATTTTATATATCTCTAAATAAATTATGTAAACGAAGAAAAATAAAAATAAAAAAAATTGTCCAATGGCACCACATTTTTGGTGTCAAAGATAACTACACAAAACGTGGTCTAAAGAGTTTAAGCAGTGTAGTAGGTGTTAGCAACGCGACAAGTATTTTTTGGTCAACGGCTCATGCGTACCCAATGCTTTGATGATGATGTCCAAGTTTTACAAAATTTGCATACTTTATACGTATGAGTTTATGGATTAGTTTGACACTCAGACAACTATCAAGTGGAGTACTATATACTTTACAAAACATGATCTATACTTGACCAAGATATATATATATATATATATATATATATATATATATATATACACGTTATCCAGTATCTATTAAATTAGGAGTATGCGTACACTTCAATATTATTTCTCATGCTAATTTTAAAATTTCATGATTATGTGAGTGCTTTCTAGAAAGGAAAAAAAAAATAGAATCAAAATTTGATCAATAGTCATTTACTACAAAAGAAATCTATAGAAACTATTGACCTTGTAAAAGTCACTCTTCAATTAAAAAAGAAAGAAATAAACTCAAAACGTGTTTGATCCAAATAGAAAGATACCCTACATAGACTTTTACACAACTTTACCCGAAAATGTTTTACATTTTATAAAAACAAACAACGAAAGCAAATACAGGAGCAAATAAGTTTTACAACTAACTCACCAAACAATTTCAAACCATAACACATGCTCATAAATCCTCGCAATCTCAAAAGGTGATAGTCGTAAATTACTCAACTCCATGAGACAAAGTTCATGCATCCCGATTATATATATATATATATATATATATATATATATATATATATATATATATATATGGTTTAGGGTTGTCTATATATATTGTGTACCGATAAAAGTTATAACTGACGGGTTTATCATTATCTAACACTATGCACACATACACATATATGTACGTACTTATAGGTACGCAGGACTTATAGGTACAAACTATGTATTTTAGACTTAGGATGAAAGGAGAAGTAATCTGAGAAAAATGAGAAGTAACTATAACTGCATATCCGAGATGCATCGACCTAAACTAGTCATTTTGTTTAAGGATTCCGGAAGTACTTTTGTATGTATACGTGTATAAACACGAAATACGGATAGCAGTAAGAATATACCTTCTTTTCGTAAAAGCAAACTAACACACCCGCACTACCAATATATCACACACATGTTTTAGACGGGGACTTGAGCTCAGAGGCTAAAACCACTTGTAGAGGAGCATCACGCCACATGGATACGGCTAGGTTACTAGTCATTTGGTTTAAGGATTCCGGAAGTACTTTTGTAAGTATTATGTACGTATGTGTATATAAACATGAAATACAGATAGCAGTCAGAATATTCCTGGGATCAAATACGGGTAGCAGTAAGAATATTCCTAGTAACTACCATTTGGACCAAACTATCACATGTTCTACAGTAGCATAAGACGTAAATGAAACATATTTTACCTTTGAATCCATGTGCTCCATTTGTTCCCTCCCCCACCCCAACCTCCCCTATACCCACCAACCTACCCAAATAAATACTACTTCATTTTCTGTGTGCATATTAAGCCTCATAAGTCACACCTCAACAAAAAAATATCAGAAAGTTTCTGTTAAAGCAGTTTTAAAAGAAGATAACATCGAGGATATGCTATTGGTTTGTGGTTGTATTGAGGAAGCAAAAGAGCTCGGGAGACAAGTGGCAAGTGGGACGTGTCCACACTGCCGAGGGAAAGTGGAAGCAGTGGATGTAGAGAGCAAATGGAAGTTTTGTGGCCTGCCTATTTCGTATGTCAGCAAACGCAAGTATGTCTGCACTTTGTGTTCTCGACGTTTGGTCTTGTATGATCATTTTTAGCCTTGGCAAGTCGGGAGGAAAATTAGTTAATTAGAAGATATAGTTTGAAAAATTAGGATCACTTTATTCTTTTGTGGATGATCATACATGATCTGTATGTATGACATCTAGAACTGTTTTAGTTCATACAGTAAGTCTGTTTGAACTAACTACTAATCTTAGAAATTAGTAAGAGTATGTATAAATCACAACCATTTCAAGTATGATTCTGAAGTTTCAATATATGCGCGTGCGTTCAAATCACATAAAAAAGTAACGAACTTTGTGGTGGGTTTTGTATAGGGTAACTCACTTTATATGCACTTACAAAACGTTCAACTTACAAAAGTTTTCATTTATGGTGAAAGGGAGCAACACCTCAACTGCCATGATTAAATCTGACCAGGTAAACGGTCCAGTTACGATATTAACATTTTTTTGAAAGTTTTGAGGTCTTTTATGAAACATTGTAAAAGTCGGTTCCTCTTTTATGGGTGAGACCACAGATATTCACGTGTTTATGTATAACCTGCATGTATCTGTATGTAAATCCTATACGAAACATCCGAACCACCTCATGCATGTATATAAACGAGTACAACAGTTGCTTACTAAATGATAGATCGGTGTATAACAATCATCCAAAAGTATTTATGTTCCTGTGTATCAGATGGCTTGTTACCCTTTAGACGTTATCACTAGCAGCCCCATAGCACATAGTAAAATATACTGCACCATCACATAAGTCAACAGAAGCAATAAGTACAAAGTCCGATGTAAATAGGTGTACAGTACACGAACAGATGCAGGTGGTAAAATGGGCATGTCAGGCCACTGGTTAACAAGTCAGAATAGAATCGGGTCAAAACAGGTTGGCTCGGGTCAACCATCGGCAGTTCTGCACTTGCCTTTATCAAGCTAATTTGAAATTTTAAAGATTTGGCTAGAAAAATTAGATTATTACAATAATAGTCGTACTAATTTAAATGAAGCAATATAGGAGGTGTTATGCATTTGAATAAATGGCTTTTGACCCATTCAACTGGTTTCTTAATTTTATAAATAATTTTGTCAAATCTATCTGATCCATTAGACATATAAGAGAGCCGAAAATGGACCCATTTGTAGGTAAACGGGTCAAAATTGCCACCTCTATTACAAATGCGTGGGTATTTCGTGCATACAAGCAAGTGCACTTTTCAAATGTCTGTGATCTTGATCCAGAATGCATCATAGCCACTCTACTATTACGTTTATTTTTATATGAACATTCTAATTCATGTTCTAATAACGTTTACCTACAGCCTAAAGGTCTTACTATTTGGCTAGAAACTGACATTTTCAATAGATTTATCCTAAAAGAAGACTGATACTGTCTTTTTTACTGCAGTGCTATGACAAAATGACAATGATAGAAAGAATTCAAGGGAGCATTAAAGGCGAACCTTGATGATGGGATTTTCAGTTATTAAAATCGTCACCCAACCAACATAGGGCAAAAACCTGTAAACAGAGAAAAAAATTTGGTTATTTTGACTTGTATGTTGACCAAAGTCAAGAATCTCTCACGAATGTTAGATATCAGTGATAGTTAACTTACCCAGACGCCCTCCCCGTGATATGATGTTGTTTCAACCACTTCTGACCTCGAGTATACAAAACCGTGTCATCTGCATAATTGTTGTCTCCTAATAACAGCCAAATTATTTTTAAGAAAAGCCTTGTTGGGATGATCAAGTCACAGAATATGATGAAAATATGAAAATATAATAAAAGGTCAAAGTATAATAGTGGAGTAGTATCTTAGTATCTAAAATTAAACCTTTAATGCAAATCAAATGTTTTGAATTAATCAAGCGGTACCTTTTGTAAGAACATCCACTTCCCCCGTGTTCTGATGCTCGTGAACCTATAATAGAAATAAATTAAAAACGAGATGGCCCAATAATCTCTGAATTAACTTAAAACTAGTGGAAAAGCTATTAGTATCGCACACCTCAAGACTTTATCTATGTGTAGCTCTTATGATGACAAATTTTTCAACACGATAATACTAAAATAACTCATTTACACAAAGACAAGTTTCAACACGGTTATTAATTTCCTTGTCACTGTGTTACAACCAGAACATATAAGTTGAACAAAAGTATGATTTACTCAAATTTAATCATAATCCACCCCCTTTCTTTCCATCAACAACCATAATCATCCGCTTTTGATGATAAAAATTGGATACAAGTCATACAACTGATAAAAAAAACACAAGAGAGAGCACTAAATACCTTAATCACACGATGGACTATTGGGATGGCACGTCCCTGAGTTTAACCAAAAGTTGAGAAGAAATTTACATAAGCAAACTTGTAAAACATCCTAAACACATCATTGCCAGCCTATTCCAGCTAATATGGAACATCAGTTTATTCAAAGTTAAGCTGAATTTAAAGGCTGAAAATAAAGAACGAATTACAAGCACACCTTGACTTTAAACGACACAATTTCTCCTACGCGAATCGGGTCCTTGCTCAAATGCATAAACAAAATATCACCCTACATCACATTATTCAAAACAACAAAATTGTGCATATGAATCAGTCATATCAAAATGTAAATCACAAGTTCTATAGGTTATATTTTTATACGTAGGCTCTAGCCACTTACTCGCTTAAATCCAGGTTCCATGCTTCCAGAAAGCACAACCACTATAGGTGACTCGCTACCGGTTACACACATTAACCCTTTCCATATCATCAATGCTACTGTTACAATCATACCTGAAAAACATAATGAATACGCAATTATAATACAATTCAGTAAGCTATACGGTCTACCAGTTACATTTAGTACTGTCTTCACTTTGCACAATCAACAATCTAATACCAGCCGTTAAGTTTGGATTAAACATGTAAAACTACTCCAACCAAGCTACTGATACAGTACTACTGTGTAATCTCCATCGCTCAATGGCAACTATTTACTGTCATATGATAGATGCTCAGCTTGGTGTTTGGCATTGAGTTTTGTAAGCGCGTATCAAATAATCCATTTCTAGAGTATAGGTATACTAGAAACTACGCATATGATTTAACTAGAAAAACAAGTTAGGCATAATGGTCTCAAAACGTATCCAACTTGACACTTATTCCTTTATATATTCTACGCGTAAATCCATAAACAAACACCTTGGCAGCAAAAGCACATCCAAACACTATCTACACCTCGTTATCGGATATCGGCTAAAATACGCAAAAGCACATCCAAACACTATCTACACCTTATTAACTTGACTAAAAAGTAACCGCAAGGGTTTTACAGTAGTCATTTCCATGTGATCATTATATAGTAATCGTATAATCAAAAACAACGTATTATCAACTACTATATATTAATTTAACTGAAGAGATAAAAAATACAAAATTTGATATAAAAAAATGGCGGGAAAAAGAAATGAAATGAACCTAGGGTTAGGGCTTGAGTTAGAGGTCGTCTGAATTCAATTGTTGATGATCCCATTGTATTGTTAGTTTCTTGTTTGCTTTCAATTTCCTTTGGGAAATGAATGAATTGAAGAGGGATTTGATGATGTATTTCTGTTATTACACTTGCTTACCTGCCTGCCTAATTTTTATTTGTTTTAAAAAAGATTAACTATTTTTGAGTCTTTCTTTTTCGGTTAAATTTGGCGCGCTAAAGGTGTGAGGCTCGGTCATGTTGTCACGTCACGTTTGATATCACATTTTTTTGTAAATTCGATATATATGAAATGTGATATAAATATATAAATATTTTCATATTTTGTGTCGCCTTATGTCACGCCTTATAAACGCAAAGTTTCGCCCTGACCGTTAAAGCGTGAGGCTTGATCATGCCGTCACGCCACACCTCACACTATTTATAACCTTGCTAGTAATATATGTTTTGACTAAAATACACCGTTGGTCCCTAAACTTGGTCATACGCTTCGCGATGGGACAAATCTTGGCGTTATCATTCCCGGAGGTCCAAACCTTGTCTTTTAAATGCCAAACTCGTCCTTTGACCAGGATTGGCATAGTCAACTTTAATTTTCTGGATTTCCTTCGAGGGTATAATAGACCATTCACATTTTGACCCAACCTTCAACCTAGGGACCAATTGTGATTATGCCTACTAGCCGTTTCTTCCCTGATACGCTTGCATTTAATTTCACGAACCAATACACCCACCCAACAAACAACTTTACCAATCATAATACACCATTATCCGAAACGATTAAACCTCGAAAACGAATCCGAATCTAAATCGTCATTTCGAACTCAAAGACCAACCCAACTTCCAACAAAACCATGTCGATCGATCATATTAGCAACATGCGGATGTAGTGATCACTAACATTTTGAATCGGTGCGCTTTGTTAGAAGCGGTGAGAACCTCTAATTTAGCGCGAAACTAAAGGTCTAAGTGGACTTTGCTCACCGATGTCATAGTTGATGAGGATTTCTTTTATTATTTAACATATGAGTTTGATGGGAGGCTTGTTACTAGATTCTTAAATCAGCTTATGGGTCCAATAAAAAAGTTTGTCTTCGATGTAGAGCCAAGATCAATGATTGGAATAGACAACTTTCATTATGAAGAGATTCGTGAGTGGCTCTTGTTTTTGGCTGAGCATAGAATTGAGGAGCTGATTATTACAAACTGGTATGGTGACCCAATTACGTTCCCAACCCAACTTTACTCTCGTAGTGAGTTGAAACATCTGGTACTTCATGTTTGTGGTATGGCTAGTTTGGAATATTTTCATGGCTTTCCAAATCTCGAGCTTAGAATTGATTCATGTCAATTTTCTAAGCGATGCAGTTTGGGACTTTATTGCTAGTTGTCCTCACTTGAGTCTCTTAAAATGAATCGTCCTAGTACAAACGAGATGAGACTATGGGATATTGCAAAACTTAGGAATTTGAGGAAGTTAGATTTGAGATTCGGTCGTTATAATGTTGTGACGACAATCACAACATCCGATATCTTTCACCTGACAAGACTTCAAAATCTTGAGACCGGATTTTGATGATTGCACGGTAAGAACAATTTGAGTTTTACACTTATGATTTTACAATGTTAAAGAAATGTGTAACGATAATGACATTTAATCTTAAAACTTGTTGTAGTTGATACGGAAGCTAATTCTAGGATGAATGTCGTTTGTATCCACGATTAAACTTAAGTTGTCCCATGTCGATTTTGGGAATATTGTTATGTTATCGTTCATCATTGAAATGATTCGTGGATGTCCAAATTTGAAAATCTTGGATACCGAGTAAGTGTTTTGGAGTAATGCATATGTAGCAAATAAACATTCCTAAATTGCCATGTTTGTGTATCTCTCAACACTATTTGATTTTTCAGTCGCAAACACGCTTAGTGTTCTACCTTGGAAAATTTTCCCAATGTTGTGAAGCGAAACACATTCGACCATGGCCACTCTGACTGTGGTGTTTCAAGCTTTTCCTAGAACGAGCATGAATTAACTTTAATAAAGTTTATACTTGCGTGTTCCGGTCGCTAAAGACAATGAATATCGAGGCTCGTGATAGGGTCATGATGGGAATGAAAATATCAAGAACAATCGGGTTGGCTAGAAGTCGTTGAAACTCCAACGAGCTTCCCCACACCGTGGTAGATTTCTTTAGTGGTTGTAGTTTATGTATGGGTTGAATACCCTATGACAATTAATGTTGCAAAATAGTTTGGTATTTTGGTACAATATTTGTTTATATGGTTTGCTTAAAATAAGCTTGTTCATATGTTGTTGTTTGTGCGTATTGTAGGTGATGCAAGTTTGACATTGAAGTCAAACTTTCATTTAGCATTTCAATTTGATTGCGGCAACTAAAGCGCATTTCGGTTTACTTTAGTTAGTCAATACTTGAAAATGGTGAATGGCTATTTTGTTGGTAGTATTTGCATTTTGACTATGTAAAGTCAAAATTGCAAAACCATTACTCAAATATTTGACTTTGTAAAGTCAAAATTGCAAAACTATTACTCAATATTTGTTTTGGAGTTTATTGTGTTGTTTAATCTTCTAATACATTTTTTGTGTCGTTTAATCTTCAACTAAGTTGTAGTATTCGTAACTTGGCAACTTGAGGGACCAATTGTGTATTTTACAGTGATTATTGGGCGGGAGTTTTAAGTATGACAACGGCAACCAAGACAAATTCAGGGACCGAGTGTGAAAAAAAAAATCACTATTAGACCTTTGACCGTCTCTTACCGGAGACGCTATTAACTAGTGCACACCAAACGATAAACCCATCCACCACTTTTTCCACACACAAACAATTTTCCAATGGAAGATTTCCCCATTTTGAATGAACTCATGGAGGTTGTTGGTTCATCAAACTTGAATGATCGTATGGCTGTGTGCTTTTAGTCTAATTAGTATCAACAAAACCAAACATCCCCTTGTATCAGCAAAACCAAATAGCCCCTTTTATCAGCAAAACTTTAATCAGCAAAACCAAACACCCCCTTGTATCGGCAAAAGCAAAGGCAATGGTTTAAAATATGTGTTGAAAATGCAAATACTTTAGCACTAAATCATAATGTATTACCAAACATCCCTTGTATCGGTTAAACCAAAGCGACCCTTTTATCGATAAAAGTTGTTACAACAAAACCAAACACCCGTGATCAAGCAAAATCGAGGCGTGGTTTCAAAATATGGGTTGAAAATGCAAACGCTTTAGCGATAAACAATAATGTATTGACAATGGTGTATTGTAACATCTTGAATTTTGACTTACCCAAGTCAAACAAACTTATGAAAGGCAACAAATTGTAACTTACTATTGTGGTATGACTTGGGTAAGTCAAACCTATTAAGAAATGCAAACGATTTCAAGCGAGATACAATGCACAACCAAACACAATTACTTAAATAAGAACCCGATTTTTTATTCATCGATTTCATGTTCTCAAGAACTACAAATGTTTACTATCATTTAAACATACACTTAGCTAGACCCACAACTCTCCCTATCATCATTTTCCTTCTTTTCCTTCCTTTCCTTAAGATATTTAAACAAAATTTCAAGATTTGTAATCCTTTCTCCCAAATCGTTAACCTATGATAACACGATGTCAGCCTCATCCTTCTCCTTCTTAACACCCAAACCCTTTTCATTTGGGTAGTTTGCTTTCCTCAACGAACTCAACAAAGCCTTCCCCTTATCGTTTTGTGCCATTATTGTTTTTTTTTTTGCTTTGGGTAGAATGTGTGTTGATTGTATTTTAGGGTTCAATGTTGGTCGTTGCCGATACAAATATGGTTGAAGGTTGGGTTACATTTTAACTACGTTGGGTTAAAAATGTGAATGGTCTATTATACCCTCGAAGGAAATCCGAAAAATTAAAGTTAACTATGTCAATCCTGGTCAAGGGACGAGTTTGGCATTTAAAGGCCAAGGTTTAGACCTCCGGCGATGATAACGCCAAGTTTTGTCCCATCACGAAGCGTATGACCAAGTTTAGGGACCAACGGTGTATTTTAGTCTTATGTTTTTATCGAGTTACCTAATACCATTTTATCATAATTATTTCTTAAATTAAATTAATTTTCATGTAAAATGATAATAAAATTGGCAAACAAAAGAAATTTTTAGAAATTAATAATATCAACTTACTTTTAACTATGTTAATTTTACTTCATTAATCTTTTAAACACGTGCTGCCGAAATTTTTTTGGAAGGAAATTTTTTTTTACTAATATTTCTAATTAAAACTCACTTATATCATTTTCTTTTTAAATTACATATCTTTAGAAACGTAAACCCTTAGCCTACATAAATTATACCGAGCTTTGATACATGGGGCTAACTAAAGAGGCCTAAAATGAGACTTAATGCATAAATGAATTGTACAGTACTGTTACTGTACAATTCATTTATGCATTAGGTATTCTTTTAGGCCTCTTTAGTTAGGTCCATTTATCATTTTCCAAATTATACCATTGTGACAATCATTTATTTATCTTTCAATAGAAAGACATTTTCATATATTTTTAACATTTTTTTCTTTGTCATTTTTTTTTTTTTTTTTTTTTTTTTGAAATGATGAAAATATATTACTCCAAAACATTATTTACATGCAAAAATAAAAGGAGATACACAATTCCCAAACACCTTGTTAATACAAATAAGCCGTAAAAACGTTTATTTATATTTTACGATCTTCTAATGTTTTGTCGATAACAAAAGTAAGATCATTTTAATGAAACAAATAAAATACGTAAATGGTTTGAACTAATAGTTTTCTAACACACTTACGCTTTCACATAAAACACTAAAACAAGTATAAGTGATTTTATGATTTAGATACATATGTACAACAACTAGTGTTTACATATTGGGTTAAACATATACTTAAACTAAGTATACTAAATTGGGTAAATACAAGTATATACTAAATGGGTAAATACTAGCAAATGGTTTTTGACTCATGGTTTTATATATACCACTTAACCAAGTTCATTGTATCCTTAAGATACATTGTATCTAGAAAGAAAACCATGGATCAACCCATAACCCATGACCCATGACCCATAACCAAAAATACCCATGGGCAAAGAGGAGCGGACCACGGATCCCTAGCTTTGTGCTAGCCGGATCCCTTGTGGTAGGGATCCGTAGGATCCGGGGAAACAGTAGGATTTTTCATCTATAAATAGTGAGCCATTTCTTCATTATTTCTTACCCCTCTCTAACATACTTTCTCTCCTAAGTTAAATCTCATTAACCTTAGATCCAAGAGATCTATGTTTGTAGTTTTGTCTTTGTGTGATCTTTTAGGTTCCTCTTAAAGGCAAGATCACCACCTTTGAAGTCGAGCAAGCTCAAGTCCATGAGTTGACATGCTTCCTCATCATCAAGGCTATTGAAGTCCTCTTGTTGATGATCTCTTTCTTTCTTCAAAGAAGTGTAGTGTTGAAGACATTAGTGAAAGATGTCTCAGTGTCAAGGCGAAGATATTAGTGAAGGGTATCTATCGTCTATAGGATAAGCACTTGTGGTAGGTGCTTAGAAGTCAAGACAAGAAGCATTAGTGAAAGGTGCTTAGAAGTGAAGACACAAGACATTAGTGAAGGTGTCTTGTAAATCTAGTCAAAGGCATTAGTGAAAGTGCCTTAGATGTACATTCGATATGGTGTGTTTCGATGTACTAGATAGACTAGCATTAGATCCAAGGATATTGATGTCCTTGATGATGTTGTAAAGGAGTAAATCTCCTTTTGGGATTATTCATTGGTGTAGTGTGGTAGTAGTTCCTCCATTGCAATGGAACTAGGTGCTTAGCCTAGTACCTAATAAAGGGTAGGCGACGTTGTGAAGGTGTAGTTCACCTAAGGTGTGAAAGAACTCGGTGGTTAGCCTAGCACCGTATAAAGGGTAGGCGACGTTGTGTTAGGTGTGGTTCGCCTTGGTGTGAAGAACTCGGTATTTAGCTTTGTACCGGAAAAAGGTTAAGCGACATTGTGAAGGCTTCTCAGCCATAAGGAGATTGGTGTAGTGTTTACAAACTCGAGTAGGTGACTCGGGGGTGGAGTAGAGCAAGGAAGGTGTCCTTGTAGCGAACCACTATAAATACTCGCGTTGTGGTTTTGTGCTTCTTACTCTTATCTTTTCATTACATATCTTTATATGCTTGTTTATCAACATCCAACACACACAACCAAATAGATTGATATAAGTCGATCTAAATAGTTTAAAAGGAAGTTTTAATTGGTAAAACTATTCAACCCCCCCTTCTAGTTTTCCACACACCTCTTAAGACTGGCACAACAAATAAGGAGGTGACTTGTACACTCTTACAATTTATTGACACACTCAAATTCCTCACATTACTTTTAGTCAAGTTCATCCTGTAATGGTATAAATGTTCAAACACTCTAAATTTTAAGTGTCCTAATCATTTATGAAAGTGTGCAAATCACCTCTAAACAAATAAGCAAAAGACATTCAACTACATACTAGTACTACCGGACTCATCAATGCATTCCAGTTTAGTACCATAGACTTGCTAGTTTACCAATTTCACCATAGCTTATTAGGATATACCAACATTGTAACTACATTTCCCCAATATAATATTATCCTAATACCTTTGCAGCAGCCTCCTCACAAAAACGTACTAGGTCCTATCATACGGAGGCATCATTACAATGTAGTATCACTAATAGCTAACTCTACCAGACGATAACTACATTTCCTGATTAAACAAAAGACATATAACCTGACCAACAGGCATTATATACTCTAATTTGATCAGGCATCATCACTGCCAGAGTTCTTCCAAATATCATAATCTTGCAACTCTATGGATATCCATAACCCATGGCTACATTTCCCCTTGTAAGATTATCATGGACGCTATATGTAGCTCCATCCTCACATATAGCACCAAGATCCTATCACGAAGGCATCACCCTGAGTTTAGGATCACATAAAGAATGCACCAACCCACTATTAGTACTCAAAAAGGATCATTTTTTCTAAAACAGGTTAGTCTCATATTTCATGACTTACCCTTTATAGAGCAATAGAAAACCTTATCAAAGCACTGCCATGTCACTCCCACATAACATCCAATGTATATGGAACATGTTATGCCAAACACTCCATTGAAAAGGTATTCAGACTTACCCTTTCAAATTCATTCTTAACCACATTCTACTTCAAACTCTACAGACCACATCCATTTCCTTGTTACATAAACTGAACTTCCCAAATATTTGCAGCCTCATTCACTGCTTTTGACTTCTTAGTCTTCAAGGACATTAGCTTAGCTCTAATCTCATCATAAATGATCTTTGTCAAAACATTCTTGTCCCTATCCTCATTTTATGCCAAACACTCCATTGAAAAGGTATTGAGACCTACCTTTCAAATTCATTCTTAACCACATTCTACTTCAAAACTATGCACTACATCCATTTCCTTGTTACATAAACCTGCACTTCCCAAATATTTGCACCTCATTCCTTTTGACTTCTTAGTCTTCAGGACATTAGCTTAGCTCTAATCTCATCATATGTAACACCCAGAAAATCTTAATGACAATGGAAGACTAATTCGGGTGTTACTTGAATGGAGATCATAGTCAATAATTATAGAAAACGACTCGAAAGAGGCGTTTATTAAAATAGTTATCATTAGTCGAAAACTCATAGTTTGTTACAAAATATTGTAAATAGATCAAGTGTTTTTCCCAAAAGAAAGATCATGAGTTTGAAAGAAATGATAACTTTTATGTTTTACACCACCGGATAAGCCTTGCCATGCCCGCTCCGCACCTTGGTCATAATCTTCACCGATTACACGAGATAACATGCTTAAAGAGGTCAACAAAATATTGAGTGAAGTCCATAGGTTTAAAATAAGTTGAACACAAGTATAAGATCATGATCATTGTAAACTAACAATATCATAAGAAAATATCACAGATTATTATGCGCTAAGCTCATGAAACCAAGACTCAACCGCATACACCGAATTACCGGTGTACGTAAATATGCCCCAAAGGAGGTAATAGCCAATTACCTAAAGATATTCGATATGGTGCGCCCGGTTATTTCTCTATAACCGAAACGGGTTCGTTATTCCCCATAGTACTATTCACGATATCTACGTTCACTCGCGGTGACTAATGGTTCATGATCGGGGGACTTATGGCTAACAACTTAGGCGGTACCAATAATCAAGAAGATCAAGCATTTATGAAAAACCTTGTGTTCTAGTTTAGAGCATGTATCTCCTCGCTGGGGTTTATAAAAATAAGGTAAAAGCGGGCTATGAACTCACCTTGATGATAATGCACACGCAAAAATAGATCAAGCACAATGTAGCGGAGGTTCCAACTCGAAACCTAAAATGATGAGATGGCGAATCTCGATACATGAGCATTTTGTTCATGACCAAAATAATAGAGCATTGAATATTCTTATTCAATAGATCATTGGATTGTCCAATCCAATAGTGTGCGATCGTGATTAACATTTTAAGTTAATTTTCATGCTACATTGTCTTAACTAGTGATCGTCACTTACGCATAAGTGAAATGTTTCCCGTTGTGATCGTAATAAATTTGTTGATCATTTTAACGTATTTAGATTCCCCTAGTATTTTATCGAAATATGTTTCCTTTACATATACTTAATTATTTTCTAAAATATATATATTTACTTTTATAAATTAAATTCATCGTTATTGAAAATATTATGCTCATGTGGTCAAAATACTTATTTTTACGAGGCTATAGTGAAATCATAAGTTTTGCTAAACTTTTCTCAAATTTACACTTTTTACCCTCAAGTTACAAAAAGTGCAAGTTTAGTCCCCATATTTTTAGAAAATAACAATTCGTACCCGTAAATATTATAGGCTCAAAGTTTTCAGTTTTGACACCTTTAGTCCCTCGGTAAAATTGTTTTGCAAAAATATTTTCAAAAGTCGGATTTTTACATTTTTAGCACCAAGCTTTATATTAGTTCTTGATTGAAGTTGAGGGGTGTATTATGCCAAGCTGTGAAAGTTATAAAACAAAAGGGAATAAAAATGTCACAAGTGGGATTCGAACTAGGGACCTTCCGTCCATAGCCCATGCGTGATAACCAACTGAGCTAGGCTTACCTTGTGTTTTATTCCTTCTCGTTACAATATTTAAGATGTACCTCAGTGTTATATTTTCTTTTGAAACATGCTACTGCTTTAAGTCGAGATGCATGCATGGTTCCTTATCTTTGTTTCTATTTCTTCTTCTTCTCAGTGAACTAAAGTGACTTGCATTTCATTTAGTTTTCATAGAACCTTAGCATGTGTGTTAGCAAAGTTTCGATATATTTACGATGAAAGTGTTCCTAACGAGTATAATGTAATACTAGACATCGAAGCATGATATGAGTCGTATCGAAATAGGTTCGAGGAAAACTTACAATCACTCAAGAGAGTGGTGTGGGAACTCGGATGGGAAAAGACACGCCGAGAAAGACACAACCGATAATAACCCGAGTATTCACAACAACAATCCCGTGTAACCTCCTAGTTTTGCTAGTAACCCAATATTTCTTTTCTTCCTTTTTCTCCTTGCTCGACAGAAACCAAAAGAGAGAAAATAAAATGAAGTGAAGTGTTTTTGTTTGAGTTGTGTGTTTTACTTGGTGTTAGAAGTGTGATATATAAAGGAAAACTAGGTATGGAGTTTTGAATATCTTATTGTTGTTCTTCCTTGGTTTCAAGAAAGTAGAAAGACAAGGGTGTTTGTTTGTGGGCATGCGATGGTTGCAGCCAAGATTTAGAGCATGATTTTGGTATAGTCACCTCAATGAGAGCATGCTAGACACATTACCTCTTGGTTAAAAGAGTCAAGAGGGAGTCAAAGTAGTCTTGGTAGGTTCAAGGTATTATAATAATATGTTAGGGTGGCTAAGCTTGAGGGTTTGTCTCCTGTTGATCATGTACACACGCAAGAAGTCCACCTCAAATGTGAAATGTATTTTGTGATTTTTGTTTGGTGTTCCTGTTGTGAGTGATAGCAGTGAAGAGTCACAAAAAAAAAAGAACTAGATTTCCTTGAGTTGGACACTTATTTCATGTTTAGTTGACTTAGTTACATTCATTTTCTATTTTTTTTTTGCTTAACCGAAAAATCACAACACAAAAGGGAACAAATTAATATTATTGGGCTTGGGTTTCTTGTTTCTCACATTTTTGGTCAAGTTTTTGACGTACAGAAAGAATGAAAACCAAGAAAATGAAATCTCATTTGTCACTAACTTTCATTTGAAAGGTATTGGTACTTTGGGCTAGTTAAGAAATCGGCAAGGGCCCAAAAGGTAAAAAGAACATGTATGGTGTTGGGCTAGTGAAACAATTCGACAAGGGCCCAAGGTAAAAGGATGTTTCGTTGGGCTTGGCATGGGTCGACGGCCCAAGGAGCTATCGTGTATGAGTTGGGCTCGGATCAAATGGAGGCCCAAAGAAATCATGGGTGGGTGTTTTAGGCCCGGCCCAAGTTAATTATAATCTATATTCATTTATTAAATATATTTTTATTTTTATAATAATTTATATTAAGTATTAAAAATATCGGGATCGTGGGGAATTTATTTAGATCACAACGGTATCTTTATGAACGCTCAAACTGCGTTGATCATGCATATGCCCAATGATATGCAAATGTGGTGTTTAGAAAATTTCATGACGAAATAGATCGTGTTTAATTCTTGATTAAAACGTTAAGTACATTGAAATTTTCCGGGAGCTTACATCATAAATGATCTTTGTCAAAACATTCTTGTCCCTATCCTCATTTTATGCCAAACACTCCATTGAAAAGGTATTGAGACCTACCCTTTCAAATTCATTCTTAACCACATTCTACTTCAAAACTATGCAGACCACATCCATTTCCTTGTTACATAAACTGCACTTCCCAAATATTTGCAGCCTCATTCACTGCTTTTGACTTCTTAGTCTTCAAGGACATTAACTTAGCTCTAATCTCATCACAAATGATCTTTGTCAAAACATTCCCTTCCCTATCCTCATTTTTAAACCACTGTGTTCACAGCTATTTTTAAACTTATGAGTATGATTAACTTTAAATTGGATGCGACTTTAACGTTCATTCTACACATTAGTTCTAGATAAAGCAGAGTTTTTCATACACCAAAACAATAATTTTAGTATAAATACTACACATTCACGTTATATTATCATGACTTCAAACATTGTATAATAACTAATATGTAGATTGTCGCTTACGGTTTTTAAACCACTGTGTTCACAACTATTTTTAAACTTATGAGTACGATTAACTTTAAATTGGATGCGACTTTAACGTTCATTTTAAGTGTTAGTTTTTGATAAACCAGAAGTTTTCATGCACCAAAACAATAATCTATATCTATAATACTTATAATGGAGGGATGAATGGATGACCCTCTCTCCTATTTATGAGTTTAAGATTTCCTAAATTAGATTTTAAACACATATAAGTAACTAAATATAATATACAACTCCGTAAAGCACAAATCAAACTCAACAAACAATACTTCTTACATACCATTAATACATAATTTAAAACACCCCATCACCAATTATTACAACTACCTAAGCACAAGGTACAAATACAATCCAAAACATCCCTCTACTCCATGTTAATGTACCGAGATTTTAATTCAATACATATAATTAACACAATATATGAAGCTACAGGTACAATCATCATAAACACAATTTTTTTACACTAAATACATCATAAACACAATTATGTACAAATTCTCCAACATCCTTTTATTCTCTAGCCTTCTTTTATCCAACTCCAACTACGGCCAACAATATATCAAACTCATTCTCACAACAAATCAATATTGAAACATAAAAGGAAAATAAAACAAGATTTAAATTTTATTGGCGTTCATAACAAATCTTTGAAAATTTAAACACATATCACATCATAGATCTGTAAGAAGTTTCAACTTCTATCATATGTCCAAAAATTAAATGGAAAGAACCTAACAAATTTGTTACATCATTTCCTTATTTCGTTCAAAAGAACGTTTGTTATAAAGTTCTTGAAGCCATATGAACCTTTTTTAGTATTCAGATCATCACAAAGAAAGAAAACACAAAAAGAGAAAACACCTTAGACCTTGTATGCGCATATGAATCGGGTTTACGCATTAACAAGAGAAATCTTAGATTTTCTTTGTTGATGTTCGATTATATCAAGAACACAAGGGACGAATTTGTTATTTGGTGGTTGTGAGTGTGGCATTTGTTTAGTGAGAGTGAAATTAGGTTGCTTAGTTTTAGGGTTAGTATCTTTCAGATTAGCATATTTTAAGGACTAGGTTAATTGCTATTGGACGTGCATTTGAGCCGGGTATAAGAAACTGAAATTGGGTTAAAAAATAGACAACACGAAGACAATCTACAAACACACAAAATGGACCAACTCTTTGAAATATATGTCATTTTTGGTTGGACACAGTATTATCTTATGAGTTTCAGCTAAACATCACATGTAGGGTATTATTAGCCCACAACTTAGACATTTTAAGCTAATCAACTTATACTATTCATTGTTGAATTAAGGACAAGTCAGTACACGCAATGTGAAAAACACCATGTTATTAAAAACAAGTTATTATTACGAAAAATATATAATTGAATAATATTGTTCACCAGAAGTTTTGATTACAGGCGGGTACCCTGCTAGTTTGTATAAATACGACACGTTCTCTTTATGTTATGATGACTTCAAACATTGTATAATAACTGGTATATATTGATTGGCGCTTACGGTTTTTAAACAATTGTGTTCACAGCTATTGGGAAACTTAAAAAACAACTTAAAAGAACGCCCACCGTGGGGCTCGAACCCACGACCACAAGGTTAAGAGCCTTGCGCTCTACCAACTGAGCTAGACGGGCTTTTGTTACATTCCAGTTTTTATGCTATATCATCAAGGTAAAACTGTATATAAAAGCTGTCAAAAAGTTAAAACTTACCTGTTGGGTAAAACTTTTGAGTAACCATGTTTCTGAGTTCTGACTATTTGGTGCGCTGTTCAACAGTCTATATAGTTTATTCGGAGGTAAATTTATTAGGCTATAGCTGAGTGAAGTGCAAATATATCAAGTTAACCACAAACAGTTTAAATATTCTATTAAAGGTTATTCATAATGAAACATTCATAAACTCGCAACATCGTGCCAGCGTTTTTAGACTCGTTACTAACAATATATATCTTAAAAGCTATGTGTCTTGTGTTTATAATTTAGCCCACTCATTCAACTAGTACAAAAAGAAATTAGTTATGTAATGCAAGTACTTTTCTTGTGATGCAGAAAAGTACGGTTTTAGGTTTGATATAAACCTTAAAAGGACAGGAAAATGCATCTTGCATGGTTATGGTTTTGTTTGTCGTTGCAGGTTCCTTTCCCTGCTGCTCGGCTGAGGTTGCTACTATGCTAATGCATTTGCACTTTTGCAGTTACTTGTATTTTGTACTATTGCAGCATTTGTTCCTACTCTCTTACTATGACGAGTTGGTGCAACAATAGGATACATAAACAATCAAAATGTTCGTTTGCCCACCAGGTCTCGGCCAAAATTTTCAAAAGACAAAATACCAAAAACCTCTCGATGGCTGAATTTAATAAAGTCAAACGAAGTTCAAGGCTGCAAACAGAAGAAATGGTAACCATCAAATACATAAAATTGCATCCAATCAAACATAACAAAGAAACATTTAACAAACTAATCGACCATCTGGTCATTCAATCTCAGCATATGGGACATCAACTTGAGCTTGTTCCGCTTCTTGAACCTCCTTTTCAGTCTTCCTACCTTTCTTACACTTGTAATAAACGCTCATAAACGTTCCCACAGCTCCATACTTTTTCCTACACTCTTCATAAAGTCCCGCATCAAACATCCTCCAAAAATTCTTCTCATTTAATTCAGAAACTGCGTACTGTGGCTGGAACCCATGGTTTTCAATCAACCAATTCTCCATTCGACGAACTGCTTCAGCACCATCAAATACCTCACCCCTCAATACGGGCCCGGTGCATAGTAGACGCCGACATCTGTGTACATTTGAGCGTAAGGTGTGTCACCTTGTCTGCATTGTTGCTCGAAACCTGGCTCGGGGTATACCATGGTTTTAAGGGGAGCTTGTATAGTCGATGTGGGCAAAGCCAAAGGGGGTATACCTGTAGATTAACCTCAAAACAGTTAATAGGGGTCAAAACTGGTCGGGTCGTATTGACTAGAAAGACTTTTTGTCCAATTCTTTTTACCTTTCTATAAATAATTAGAGCGTTCATTGTGATCATAATTGGTTATTATTTCATTATATATGCACTGAAATACTATTGGGAGTATGGGACTTGTTCAACCCATTTCCTTATAAAGGTAATTTTTTACCCATTTCGCAAAGAGGTGGAAAATTGGGAAGCTCGGGTGAGTTTTATACAGGTTAAATATTAACTTTGATTACAGGTCCAAAATGGGTCGGTAGGGAGCTTCTGGACATTTTTAAAACTTTATTGATAACTAATGAATGTCTTACATAAGATCGAAACTATATTATCAAAACAGTTATCCAACTTTCATAATAAAATGATTTAGGAGGCTGTAAGCATTTGAAAACAATTTGGGAGACCTCAGAGTTTTGACAATTTTGACCCGTACCGAATTCAGCAAAGTTTATAATTTGACCCGTTTGACCCGTCATAGATTAATACAACCCAAATCAACCCATCTAAACAAAGAATACATATTCAAAAGAGCATCATACCTCCATCTCACGATCAACCCATTCCAAAGCATCAGGGACCTTATAAAGCGGGACAAGCATATCTTGAATAACATGCATCTCATGATAATAGTTCCGTATCGCTTCACCTTGTGTAGCTTTAAGCAACGAAACCTTTGGTGGCATCAACCACCCTAGCAAATATCTAAACCACCATTGATCAGCAAACGGCAAAATAAGCTTACCTTCCCAATACAAACACCGCGTGTGCCTATGGTAATACTCACGCGTTGGTATGTACTCAACAAATTCCCCTTTCGTAAGTGCAGTTTCCGCATGCTGATAAAACCACGGCTTAAACCACCACCCAACACTGTTAATCTTATTCCCTTTCTTCTTAGCTTCTTCTTTCGATGCGTATTTTCCCGTCATGCAAACACCTTCGTTAGGATTATAAATCATTGTTTCGACAAAATCAGGTACTATTTCGGGGTCTTCAACACCAAAAGGTGGTGCGAACGAGTTGATATATGCTTGTCCGAGCTCTTTTACACTACCTCGAATAGGTGTGTAGGTTAATTTCATGTATTCTTTAATGGGAATAAGCTTAATTTCCGCAGATACAAGTAACCCTAAAGTACCTTGTGACCACGGGATGGCGTAAAAAGATCAGAAAATTCATTATCTTTTGTAGCTCGAACTACGCGTCCACCCGAAAGTACAATTTCGTACGCCACAACGGTATCCGAAAATAGGCCATATAAATGGGAACTACCCTCTATTCCGTACCCGTTTATTAAGCCACCAACAGTTAAGTCATCAAGTTCGGCAACCACAGCGAGTGCGAGGTTTAACGGGACGGTGGCTCGAGTTATTTGACCCATGTTGACTAACGGTTCACATTTAGCGATCATTCTCTCTTGGTCAATTTCTAGAATGTTACGAAACGAGGAAAGATCAACTTCAAAATGACGGGCCCGTTTATAGTCAACATTACGCATTCCAACTGCGATCCAGGGTTTACGAGCTGTGCATACTAGACCGTCTTTGGATGGGTTTCTTTGTTCAAGACGTTTAATGACTTTTTGACGTTTTCTTCGTGTTCTTTTGGCGTTTTCGTAGGACTTCCATTCGAATTAACGTCACCGAGGTAAGTGAGGAAGTATAAAGTGAAGGAGATTGGAAGTACAACAAATATGACGATAATCCATCTGAACTGGACGAAATAGTCGACCCAAATTTTCTTTCGTTTTGGGCGGACTAGTGGTGCCTCTAGATCCGACATTATGTGAGATGAAGATCTGTTACAAGTGTTTGGATATTATTGCAATCAAACAATGTTTGTAGCACATATATAGTAAACAAAACATGAAATGACTCTGAAATTTGCACATATAGAACAGTAAAATCATGCCAATATGTGTTGAAACAGTGACAGATTCCGGTGATTTACACAGGATATGTTGTGCCATTTAAAAAGTTTCGGATATATACCATTTATAGTATTATCATAAATACTTTTTTTCACGGTACAAAATCGGTTCAGCATATGCATCAGCATAGTAGCCTAAACACCCTTTAGGTCGCGTTCATGATCTCTTATTGAAGTGTTTAGCTACTTATTTTAATGCTTTCTAAGTAAATAAGTGTTAAGCTGTTTATTTGCTTATTTTACTTTAGATTAAGCACTTATAAGTAAGCAACTATTTATTTTTAAGCAGATAAGTAATCCCAAACACACCTTAATTAACCTTGCTATATTGTTTCATTGGCAGTCGACCCAAAATGGTAGAGGACTCAAGTTTCATTTCGATGATGAGTGTATTTGCATTAAAACATTATCCCGAAATGGCGAAACCTAAGGAGTTCATCTCTTTCAATTTTATTTGGTTTCATTATCAACCATTTTAATTAGTTTGTGGTGGTTGGTGCTGTAATATCTGCATTATATCTTCAATTCTTCATGTGGACCAAACAAGAACACAACAAGCACATGTAGAATAATAACACAACAATGAATATAATCATATATGAATTTAATTTTCTATTTAATACTATAAATGAACAAAAATAAAATGAAAAGCAATGGACCACATAAAGACTTCGTTGTCCAATCCACATGTGAACAGAAACAATAATTGATTAATTATGCTAGAAACTACTGTATGTTGTATTATATATCTTGTGCCCACAAGATGTTACTAAAAACAGCTCTTGTCCAATGGTGATAAAGAGCTTAAAAATAGATTGAAAGACAACAAGTTTTATGGAAAATAAACAGCCTTGTAGGGTGTTTGGATGTGCATAATGGTGATCTTTTTTTCTTTTTTCTTTTGGTAGTCATGTTTTCCAAACTTTTGACCGAGTAATCCACGAAATTTAAGTCCACCTCTTTGTTATAACTTTCGATATACCAGATTATTTTAGGGTCAACGGGGCATTTGGGATTGCTTATTATTAATTATACTAATTGAAATGATTAGATAAGCAGTTTGGAACAAGCAGCTCAAAAACTGATTACTTGGAAATGATTATTCCACTCCTAAATATTTAGATAAGCAGTTTGGATAAGCGATCCAAATACCCTAGAAACTGTGCATTTGGTTATTGCATTTTAGTACAAGACATAAGAAAGAAGTATTTAGAGTGTTTGAGATTGCTTATCCAAACTCCGTATGTGATTATTTGTCACTAAACAAATAGCTTTGAACAAGCAAGCTGAAACTACCTATTACAGAAAGCAATTGAGCAGATAAACAACTTCTTTGGTTAAAGGGGCGTTTGAGATTGCTAATTACAAATTTCTTATTTTTAAGCCTCTAAAGTAGCATATTAGTAATTTAGTAGTTTAATCTAAACACTTAGCACTCTATTAGAATTACCAAACACCATAAAACAACATCAGACAACCACATTTTCATAGTATAGATCTACAAACATATTTTATACTCATAATCTACACTAAAATAAAATAAAAAATCACTTCAAATAACCATTGCATGCAGCATAAATCTACGAACAAACACTTACAAGAACATACCCAAAAACACACTATACATGCACATATAGACCTAATAATACCATTACCACTTCACATGACACAAATTAACATCAAAAACCCACTTCAAAAAATGATCAAACAACATTCTTACTATAAACAATAAATTCCAATATTAATAATGTCAAGTATCTTAATAAAGTTTAGTTTATGAAATGTGCATGTGTTGAATCTTTGAATAAAAAGCTACTCGTAGTATACTTCAATAAAAAGTTATAAGAAATAGAAGATTACCAAGTAACAGAGAGAAATGGATACAAGAACAGAACCTTAAAGGGCCAGAGTGAGTGAGTGAAGCAGGTAGTTTGGCGAAGACGATGACTTTATTTATAGCAAAAAAAAAAAAAAAAAAGGAATAATTGCTACATGTATTTTTTTTTTTTCCTCTCTTCAGAGTTAGAGAAATTTATAATTTTAGTCCCTAGACATTTGTTTCGGGTAATTTGTGATCCTTATTTAGTCCTTTTGGTTATTACTATTACTATTACTATATTATACTAAAAGCGCAGGGCTAACGTTGTCTGTAAACTAGCATTTAATGCAAACTTTGCAAAATTAGAGCTTAATTTTTGAGGTTCAGTGTCATTTAAAGTAAATCTTTAACATTAATAATCTTTCGCAACTTGGCAAAACAACCCTAAGGTTTAAATGTCGTTGCAAAGTAAGTCCTTAAGCAATCCCACGCGTCGCGCAGGTTTTCAACACTGTTTAAGCTATGTTGCATTGATACTGTGAGAAGCTATGATGTAAAAAAGATGCAACTTATACCCGACTACCCGATAATAAAATACATGATCATAAAGGAAAAAAGATATCACAAATGACTCGAAAGGCATAAAACGATTACAAGTTTACACCATATAGAAAATGAAAGCATAAAATGAAGATTGAGCCCATCTTCGACTATTTTTTACGATATAACATTTGGAATGTAATTGTCAAAATGATTTGGTTACTCAATGGAAACTTCACTAGAATTGTTCAGATATTGTCGAAAAAAGTGTTACCGTTGTTGGGATTTTATAATCTAGTTAACCAAGTAACGCAATGAGTACGCAGCGGAATATGGATCTAGTTTATGTAATTAGGTGAACACGTAATTAATAAACAATAATAAATAAAAGGTAAATAGAAAACTAACCTTCGATGCCAACTGCACGCTATAACACGAACAAGAAACCAAGTATCTAAAATAGATACCTCTACGAGTCCACACACAAACACTTTAACACAAATACGTTCGAATAACGCCTAAAAGGCAGGAGCTAACATTGTGCAAAACTAGCATTTAATGCAAACTTTGCAAAATTGGCGGAAACAGCCCCTGAGGTTCAAGTGTCACTGCAAAGTAAATCCTTTAACATTAATAATCTTTCGCAACTTGGCAAAAACAACCCCTAAGGTTTAAATGTCGTTGCAAAGTAAGTCCTTTAAGCAATCCCGCTGCATCGCGCGGGTTTTCCAACACTCGTTTAAGCTATGTTGCATTGATACTGTGAGAAGCTATGATGTAAAAAAGATGCAACTTATACCCGACTACCCGATAATAAAATACATGATCATAAAGGAAAAAAGATATCACAAATGACTCGAAAGGCATAAAACGATTACAAGTTTACACCATATAGAAAATGAAAGCATAAAATGAAGATTGAGCCCATCTTCGACTATTTTTTTACGATATAACATTTGGAACAGAATTGTCAAAAATGACTGGTTACTCAATGGAAACTTCACTAGAATTGTTCGTATATTGTCGAAAAAAGTGTTACCGTTGTTGGGATTTTATAATCTAGTTAACCAAGTAACGCAATGAGTACGCAACGGAATATGGATCTAGTTTATGTAATTAGGTGAACACGTAATTAATAAACAATAATAAATAAAGGTAAATAGAAAACTAACCTTCGATGCCAACGCACGCTATAACACGAACAAGAAACCAAGTATCTAAAATAGATACCTCTACGAGTCCACACACAAACACTTTAACACAAATACGTTCGAATAACGCTAGTCGAGAATGTTTAACCCAATCAACACCTTGAATACTTGAATACTACGAACAAGAAAACCCAAGAACACAATTCTTTCTTTCTGCCCGAGAACCTGCTGTCCGAGAACCATATTCTTATTCAGAACATAGAAAGTTCAATTATAGTATTTTCGATAATTACATTCTTAAAAGAATTAACTACCCAATTAATTATTAATTAAGACTAAGATCCATCTTGCACTCCTACTTATTTACCAGAGGTCTGACCAGTGAGTAACTAAGTAGGACAAGAGGTAAACGACGAGCGTTAATTACATAATGCAACTCTTAGATTTATGAGACTGATCAAGACATTAGTAGACAAGTAATAATGTCATGAGCATTTTTAGTTCTCATCTTATGCCTCGGTTCCAAGGTCTGACCAAGCAAACTCGAAATAAGTCGACCAAGTAAGAACTTGCAAAAATAACCAAAGGTCTGACCTAAGAGAAATAATCACCATGGGTTGGAATGACCCTAAGGTCTGACCAAAGAAGTCAAGCCAAATGCACGTGTTCATAGTTGGGTGGCATAGACTTAAAATTTTACATATAGGTATTCACATAAATAAATGTGGTAAAGGTCGTGTACAAAGAAGCATGCAAAACAACTTTGTAACACTTATTTTAAAACTTTAGTCATGACATCGTAGTGATCATCATGGTTCACGGTAGCTCAATCGAACTCGCGGGGAGGCGGAGGACCGGTCGGCTAGGCAATAACCGGAAATCCTTTAGGTGTGATCACAAGCACCTCCTTAAACCCCTTTATAGTTTGTTCTAGTGGGTGAGCCGTACATTGTAAGCTCCGGAAAATTTCAATGTACTTAACGCTTTAATTAGAAATTAAACACGATCTATTTCGTCATGAAATTTTCTAAGCATCACATTTGCATATCATTTGGCATGTGCATGATCAACGCGACCTGAGCGTTCAAAAATACACCGTTGTGATCTAAACAAAATTCCTCACGATCATGATATTTTAATACTTAATATATTTATATATATAAAAAAAAATTATAAAAATAAAAATATATATAATAAACGAATATAAATTATAATTAACTTGGACCAGGCCTAAAACACCCACCCATGATTTCTTTGGGCCTCCATTTGATCCGAGCCCAACTCATACACGATAGCTTCTTGGGCCTTCGACCCATGCCAAGCCCAACGAAACACCCTTTTATCTTGGGCCCTTGTCGATTTGTTTCACTAGCCCAACACCCTACTTATTTTTTGGGCCTGCCGGTTATATCACTAGCCCAAAATGTACACATATCTTTCAAATGTGAGATAGTAACAAATAAAAACTTGATTTCTTGTTTTCCTTTTTGTGCGTCAAAACGAGAGCAAGAGAAGGGCTCAACGCCACAAAACTAATTAACTAAACTATGTAATTTACCAAACCAAAACCATGTCCACTTTATTTGGGCTCTTCGCTGCTATCACTCACGACAGAACACAAAATCTGTCACACCTCGCGGGAACGGAAACACGAGTGTAACGGAGGAACATAAGCACAAGATAATAGAACATACCAACATTAAGATTAAAAGAGATAATACTCCATTACAATACTAGTTTAGCCGTCATCGGCAAATATATTACAAAGTTTAGATTCCAAAATATTGAGTTTTATTACATACGACTTGTAGCGACCGGTGAAAACTTCTTTATGCAAGACTTGATAGAAAAGCTTACTAACGATCACCGAAATGCATGAGAGAAAAGCGGGTCAACTATGAAAATAGTTGGTGAGTAAACACGTTTAGTGAAATAAGAAAACTCGTAAGAAAAATATACAAAGCTTTCGGTCAACGAAAAATAGTTCTCAAAGCAAAGGCATTGTGTATCTACTCAGGCCCAAATTCGCCCATACAAAACTTGCAACTTTGTGTACACAACCCATTGCACAAAAATTATAGCGTCAAGTAATCAAGTGTAAGTGGTCATAATAGTTCCCAATATAGTGCCACGAATATAATAATTCGGAATGCTACCGATGAAACCAAATTAAGTCAAGCCACTACCCAAAGTTATCTTGGGTGCCTCTTCCCAAAGACCTCTTGGGTGCCTCTTCCCAAAGATACATCGGGTGCCTCTTCCCAAAGATACACTACGAACAAAGGTGTCTATATAGTGATGCTCAACATGGGAGACTTTATAGTGATGTTCAACATTGGAGACTTTAGGACAAGGTCATAACACGTGCGGTTCAATAAGTTCAAATAAGTCATAATTTCGTAATTAAGTTCAAGGATTGATTCGAGTTCAAATATTCAAGTCAAAAGAGTTCACAATTGTAAGGATCAATTTAATTCAAGTATGGTTCATGCATTCACCCCAAAATATAGTAAAAGCGGTAAAGGGGATGTGATTACTCACTTGATAAACCGGGCGATGACAAAAGTGAGTACACCGAGGTATAATGTGATGTGTTAACCGGGACCTATCACGAATGATATGATATGCAATGAGTTGCAATGTAATGTTATGCATGCACTTCGTATGTTATTTATACCATTAGCGAGTTTGAAAATATTACTAATCGTCGAAAAATACTCTTTTGACGTCTAGACCCTTCAAAAATGACTTTACCGCTTTTACGTCAAAATGTCATCCTACAATGGTTTTATAATGATTTTGGTGAAATTACCACTTTTAAATCATAAAACAATGTCGCCGAATTTTTATAAAAGTAACAAAAATGGCTCGGGAAAAGTAGTCGTAAAATAGTGTACGTCGATCGTTAGAGAACGAACTCGACGGTTTTGGAAAGTTTGTATCAATATCTAGAAGTTTCATTCGGAGTTTTCGTCCAAAAGGTCTCGACCATAAAGATATCAAGGGTTAAAGATGGTGGTTTTGCTAATTGTGTGCGAAATGAGTTTCGCCAAGTTTGAACATCCGTAAATAATTTATTATGACTCAAACGACAAACGGCTTTTTGTTTTGAAAAATATGGCCGGTGAACTTGATTTTACTAGAAGACAATTTGTTCCAAAAGTTTTGCATCATAGTTAAAAGCTCATAAACATAGCCCTTACAACTAATGAAATACTTGAATCGTAGAAATAATATAATTTTTCGAAAATAATAGTTACGGCAACTTTATAAAACGTGCATATATTTGTCGTTTCAAATCCGTTTTCTCGTAAAATATGTCCTTAGCTCGTATCAAGTAAACTAATATATTTTTGATAAGTCGAAATAATTTGTGAAGCTTAAGGCTGTTTTGACCGAAAATACTAAAAGCGACAAAGCTGAATTTTACGAAAAGTGTACGTTTAGTCGTCAAACTTTAAAAATTCACCACGGCTTCGTTATAACTCCGTTTTAATCCGTTCAAGCGCCACGGATTCGTTTTAAAGTATATTTTCTAAATATCAAGGCCAAAACTTCGTACTAACTGTCGGATTTTCCAGAAATTGAATTAAGGACAGAACCAAATATATAGTTATCGAAAATAGTTTTTCTCGGACAAAACTTATTCTAATCCTTCAAATCAACTCCAAAACTAATCTAATCCTACCATACACCTTCTTAGGGTGTCATGGGTTCCTAATCACCATCAAGACCAAAGAATACCATGGGAATATTTATAGGATGACCAATATGTATATATATAACTCAATAAATCATGAAAATGGTATAAATCACATATCATGCATATTAGTTCCAAAATGAAAGGAAACATATGAAATGAAAAGGAAACATGAAAATGATAAAACAAGCTTACTAGTGAAAATGATGAGGTGAAAGTAACAAGGTTTAGCCTAAATACTCTTGGTTTTTATTTCAAAACCTTATATAGAGTATATACTAGATTGATTTGCTTGAACTTGATAAAAAAAAATCTTTGATCCCTTCTTGACATCCTCATAAGGCCGGTTTATAGAGAGAAGAAAAAAAAAGAAGAGTAAAATCTTGAATAAAATGAAAGTGAAATGAATGAAGTAACTAATATGAGTGTAAATCTAGTTATGTAGGAAAAGTCTACCAAATTTTGACTACCTCCCCATAGGCGGATTTTAGATTGGTTCCCAAAAAAATTTTTTTTTTTTTTTTTTTTTTTTTTTTTATATTGTATATATATTTACTTGTACAAGTATAAGAAAGTGTAAGTAAAATAAAGTTAAGTTAAGGTAAATGGAAGTTTTGGTACAAGTAAGTTTTAATAGGTCAAAATAGAATGTAATGAGATAATAAAATTGTAAAATACATTCCTTGTGAAAATTGAGTGATAAAATAATTATCGTACAATTTTTAAGAAAAACGACGTAATAATTAAACTTTAACGATTAATGTACCAAATAAATTAGAAACACTAGGAAAACTAAAATATAGTTTTTATAGACTAAATGTAAGTTTAAAAATACCTCGGGATCATTTTTGAAAGTAACGGGTTAAATATTTAAAATAATAACTCACGCGATAAAATTATTAAATATAAAATTACGCGTTAAATGTGAAATGAAATGCCATGAATGAATTAATATGATGCATATATAATTTAAGAAATGACCGAATTTGAGAATTGTGACAGCTCTTTTCATGTAGTGTCTCGTTAAAGTGAAAAACATATCGAAACCTTGCTAAAAATTCTTAACCGGTAACTTAGCATCATAACTTGAAATAAACTCTCGTGCCATGTTCGGTTGATGAGGAGTCACATTTTGTTAAGTAAAACTTGTTTTAGTCGCTTGAAACCATGGCACCTTAGGCTAATTTGAGAAGAAGATGAAATGGAAAACAAAAATAATATCATGCATGTATCTCGACATCACAGTAGCATGTATACAAAATATTAACACTAGAACCTCACCATATATAGCATGAAACGTAAAATAGAACACAAAACAAGCACTAGCTCAGTTGGTTTGGTGCGTTTGGGCGTAGGCGTGAGGTCCATGGTTCGAATCCAGTCTCTGTCACTTTTCCTTACCTTTTTATTTTTATAACTTTCACAGCTTGGCAAAATATACCCCTCCACTTCCATTAAACCTATAACTAAATAGAGTAAATATTAAGTAACAAAAGTTAAGTTTTAAAAAGGTTATTTTCGAAAAACAGAATTTCGAGGGACTAAAAGCGTCAAATCTGGAAACTTTAAGCATATGATATTTATGGGTACAAAGTGTCATTTTCACAAAGTTTAGGGGCTAAACTCGTACTTTTTGTAACTCGAGGGTGAAAAGTGTAAATTTGAGAAAAGTTTAGCAAAACTTATGATTTCATTATAAGCCTCGTAAAAATAAGTATTTTGACCACATGAGCGTAATATTTTCAAATAACGATAAATTTATTTCATGTACAAATATATATGTAAATGTATATATATTTTAGAAAATAATTAAGTATATGTAAAAAGATACATATTTCGATAAAATGCCCGGGGAATCTAAATACGTTAAAATGCTCAACGAATTTACTAAGATCACAACGGGAAAACATTTCACTTACGGCGTAGTGATGATCACTAAATAAGACAATGTAGCGTAAATTAATTTAAAACGTTATCACGCACACTATTGGATGGGGCAATCCAATGATCTATTGAATAGGAATATTCAATGCTCTATTATTTTGGTCATGAACCAAAAATGCTCATTCTTGAGACTCGCCATCTCATCATTTTAGGTTTCAAGTTGGAATCTCCGCTACATTGCGCTTGATCTATTTGTGCGTGTGCATTATCATCAAGGTGAGTTCATAGCCTCGCCTTTACTTATTTCTTTCAAACCCAGCGAGGAGATGTATGCTATAAACTAGAACACAAGTCTTTTCTTAAATTATATGCTTGCACGATCATTATTATTATAGCCTAAGTTGCACGCCATAAGTCCCCACATCATGAACCATTAATCACTTGCGAGTGAACGCGAATATTGTGGATAGTACTATGGGAATTAACGACCCGACTCGGTTATCGAAAATAACCGGGCGCACTATATTGGTTAACTATGGAATTGGCAATTCCATCTCGAGGGCAATATTATTACTTACACCAAGAATTAGGTGTATGCGATTAGTTTTGTGTCATGAGCTTAGCGCATAATAATAATCTATGTTTTCCATGGTGATTGTATTCAAGCAATTATCATCTCTTACTTGTGTTCAACTAATTATTTAAACCTATGAATATCACTCAACATTTTTGTTGATCTTTTTAAGCATGCTTATCTCATGTACTAATTAAAATATCATGAAGGCGTGGAGTGGACGTCATGGGATGCTTGAAGTGGTGTTGTTTTCAATTAAAGTTATCATTTCGTAAACGTTTAAACTATCTTTTATGTAATTTCAAACATGTGGTATTCCTTTTTGTGTTTCCAAAACACTGAGATTTATGAAATGGTAACAACTTTTTATTTAAAACGTCTCTTTAGAGTCGTTTTCTATAACTTGTGACTATGATCCTCTAAGTAATACCCCAAATAGTCTTCCCCTGTCACTTTGTGATTTTGGGGGTGTTACAGATTGGTATCAGAGCCAGGTTATAGAGAACCAACTTGTATTTTCAAAACAAATTGGACTATAACCACGCTTTCTAATGGACCGCTTAACACCACCACTTCACGCCCTCCGCGCTACTGCACCGATTGCGTATGAGATTCGGCATGGATAATACATGACTAGTAAAACCTTGCATGATAAAAACTTATAATGCTACCTTTCATTTAGGCATTTAGATTTGCGTGGCGATTATGCGTGATTAATTAAATCTTATTTATCGCATGGCTTTATTTACTTATAAGTGCATATTTTCTTTTGGGTTGTTCTGAGTACCATGTCGCCGCCTACTCACCCAATCGACCGACCTCGACATCGAGATGGAGGATGCTATCTCCTCCGCCTCCTCACCGGCTCATTGCACATGTGTCCTCGAGATCGAGCCCTTCGAGGAGGGTGAAGTCGTTGTCACCCCACCGCTTTGACCATACCCAGCATCCGCCTGCTTTGGTCCCCCACCTATGACCGATATCTCGAGTCGCGTGATGGCTATCACCTTCGACATTGTATCCCGGACACCTTCACACGCCGATTCCGTGTCTTCTACTTCTCTCACCCGTGCATTATCACCTTTTGCACACCGAGCCTAGTTTTTTACGTTTTGTGGGTCGATTTTTACGTTTTGTTAGCTTTTTACGTTTCATCCGTTTTCGTTTTCGGCCGTTTTACGTTTTAGTCCTTTTTTTTACATTTACGTATGTTTTTTACATTTTCATCCGTTTTCATATGATTTCGTAAGTTTTTTGTACGTTATCTAGTTTTCTTACATTATCTTATGTGACAAAACGTAATGTAATGTAAGAAAATGACGCCAGAGAAAACGGCGAAATATAAAACAAATAGCCAAAACGTAAAAACATGGTAACGTTAAAAAGTCAAAACGTTAAACGCGAAAACAACGTAAAAATAGGGCGAAAACTTAAAACATGCGAAACGATAAGAATACGGATGAAATGGATGAAAACGAAAGAAGCGACAACGTAAGAAAATGGGCTAAAACATATAAAGCGAAAGCGTAAAACATACTGGCGTAAAAACATACGGCGTAAAAACAAACGAAATGTAAAAGCGATTGAGAACGTAAAAAGCAGACGAAACGTAAAAAGGTCGGCGTAAAAACGTAATAAAATGGACTAAAATGTAAAAAACAGACGAAAACATAAAAAATGGACGAAAACGTAAAAAAATAGACGAAAACGTTAAAAACAGACGCAAATGTAAAAAAAATGAGACAAAAATGTAAAAAATTGAAAAACAGACGAAAACGAAAAAAAATTGACGAAAACGGACTAAAATGTAAAAAAATAAAGACAAAAACGTTAAAAAAATAGACAAAAACGTAAAAATGGACGACGACGTAAAAAAGACGAAACGTAAAATAAGGATGAAAACGTAAAAATGATCGAAACGTAAAAACATGAAAGCATAAAAAATAGACGAAGCGTAAAAAGTGGTCGAAAACATGAAAAAATACGAAAATGTAAAAAAACGGATGAAAAACGAAAACTTAAGGATACGAACGAAAACGTAAGAAAACAGACTAAAACGTAAAAAAACCAATGAAAACGTAAAAAACAGACAAAACCGTAAAAAGATTGACGAATACGTAAAAATACAAACAAAACTTAAAAGAAGGCCGAAAATTTTAAAAACATATGAAACGTAAAAATAACCGAAAATATAAAAAGCGATTGAAAGCGAAAAAAACTACCAAAGCGTAAGAAAACTAATTACGCATATGACAAAAAAAAAGAAAAAAAAAAAAAAAAAAAAAAAAGTTACTTTAATAGCATAAAATAAATAGCCTTCGTGCATACAGATGAATCTTTAAATGTCTCTTTTTTTTTTGCAAACATGGTTTGTAGATGAATGCTACTATTGGATTATGCAAATCACTTAGAGTGGATTTCACTATTTAAGTCTTGTTTTAAAAAATGCTCAATTGCAAGTTTATAAAGTGTTTGAAATGAACTTGCTGAAAGTTGAAGGGTATAAGTTACACATTTTCTAAAAAGGTCTAGGAAAAAACGCAAAAGATAATAAAATCGTCAAGCAGCTTCGAAGTGGGTAGGGGGCCCTTACGTGTAATAGTGTACCACGTGAATCAACACTTCTTGTTGGGACTTCATTCGTAACCAACAAATGTTAATTTATTTGCAACAAACAAATTAAATTTTATTTGTTTTATAGTTACTCCGTATCAAAATTATAGTCCATATTTTATTTTTGAAATGTCTTAAAATAATTGTTCATTTCTTTTTGAAGTAAAAACTAAATAATAAAGTAGAAGAATATTCTATTTAAATGGTTGAAAATTAAAACGGCTCTAATTTTATTAAACTTTGTGATTTCTCTCTCATGATAATAATTTTGAGACAAAAGGAGTAATAACTATTCATTTTAATTAGGGGTGTTCACGCGGTTCGATTCGGTTAGTTGAAAGATTTTAACTATCCATCATGGACGAGTAATTCATTTTACTACCCGTAATCGAACCATCTGCGATGGCAAATGAAATGAATGATTCATCGCGGTTGGTCATCATGATTAACCATTGTAGACATTTGATCGAGTTTAACTACATGAATAATAACATGATCTAGAGCGTAAATTGTCATTTTAGTAACATTCAAAGAAGTTGAATATTTAAGTCATATTAAAATTATTTCGTCACAATAAGTCAATTCAAATAAACATACCGAACATGATAATAAAAAGTATTTATCTGACGATTATAAGTTACGATCAAATTAATCAATTTTCATACATAGATGTTTAGTAAATATTTACACCAAAAGTAAAAAAATTGTTATACAATAAAAATAGTGTAATAGCATAATCAATACTTGTATAATTATTTAGGTATTTAGTTAAAACCATTTATGTATATTATATACGGTTCGGTTCGGTTAACCACGGATATTTAAAAATAAAAACCGAAACCGAATCATGATAAGCGGGTTTTTTCGGTTTCGGTTTATTCGGTTTCGGATTGAGGGGTTCGGCTCGGTTTATCGGTTTATTTGAACACCCCTAATTTTAATGATCGATGCAATTTTATATTTCCTCTTCTCAAAATTAAAATTTTCATATTGACTTAAAACATGATTTAAAAACATTGTATATTATATATTCAAAAGTTGTAATTTATGTATATACGAAATTTATCATGAAAAAAAGATATATGAAATTTATCCTTAATACTCTCTTCGTCTCAAAATTATTGTCAGAAGACAAAAATTAAAAGTTTAATAAAAAAAATTGACCACTTTTATTTTCAACCATTCAAATAAGATATATTTTTTCACTAAATTCTCTAATTTTTACTTAAAAAGTAAAGTGAACAATTATTTTAAGACATCTCGAAAAAAAAATATGAACTATATAATTTTATATAATTTTGAGACGGAATTGTATTAACTTTACCCAAAAACAAAAATTAATTTCTAAATCAATAAATAAACATAAATTATCTTTTAAAAAACAAGTAGAAAGGATGTCTTATTAAATAAATGTACTCTAAAAAGGCTATGTTATACAAACCCTCCCTATATTGTTATATCAATAGGTTTTTGTCAAACCGTCTGGCCATGCATCTGCACACCATAATGAGTGATCGTCCAATAATTGGATACCTCTTTATAGGAGGGTGTGGATAACTCACCCCTGAACCATCTATAATTGACACTCATATTGTTCTGTGAGAAATCGTACTAGTTAATTATATCTTCGAACGTACATAAATATTTTATATTTAAATCAATTTAATCTAAAAATAATATAAACAAGTGGTTTTTTTTATATAAAGTTGAAATTATGTGTTAATTTATAAACTTGTAAAATGTCATACTTAAAAAAAAAATAAAAAAAAAAATAATAAAAAAAAATAAAATCTTAGTTAATAGAGTTTTATCACTTTTATGCATTGATGCAAATATGCAATGATCCTAACATGGAGTTGAGATCCATATAGATGTCATATCTGCCATAGATTCAATAAATCAATTATAGCCATCCATTTTTTATCAAAATTAATAAAAATGTTATTTTCAAATTTTTTTAAAAAAACAACATAACTTGCAAACGGTAAATCTTCAAACTACAAAAACTACACCATCGCGACGAGAATTAAATTATCTTTCTATAGATATGCACTTCTCTATATTTTCGACAAATTTTTGTTTTCAAAAATTCCGCCAAGAAAAATTATATATGATTTTCAAAAATCACATATGATTTGTAAAAATCAAATCATATGTGATTTTTTCAAATCATATATGATTTACAAATCACATATGATTTTCAAAAATCTTATATGATTTGTAAAATCGAATCACATATGATTTTCACAAATCATATATGATTTTTCGTCTTGAAATTTTGAAAAAACAATCGTTAAAAATATATAAGTGCGTATATATAAAAGATAATTTAATTCATCACGATGATGATAATTTTTTCACAGAATGATTAACGGTTTGTGAGATATTTAATTTTTAAAAAGGGTGAAAGTTTATTTTATTTATTTCATTAGAAAAATGAATGGCCATGATTAATTATTGGATCATATAAATTGATATCATATTGAACTTTGCCTCTGAGGGTGAGATCGATAAAGATCGCATAAAATTAAAGATCAAATGTATCATTCTCGATCATTCGTTTTGATCAAATTAATTAAATTCACTTTCACTCTTATATTTAAAATTAAATATCTCACAAACCGTTAATAGTTAGATAAAACTAATTATACCATTCATGACAAGAATAAAATTATCTTTTATAGAGATCCAATATTGTATACTTTCGATGAACTTATTCTTTATCATTTTTTGCGGGTTTCGATATATTACACTATAAATGAAATTTTAAAAATACTATTTTGCATTAACACAACCCCTAAACCCTAAAAACCCTAACCCCTAAACCCTAAAAAACCCTACCCCTAAACCTTAAAAAACCTAAACCCTAAAACCCTAAACCCTAAAACCCTAACATTAAACCAAAAACCTAAACCCTATCCGCTAAACCGTAAAACCTAAACTCTTAACCCTAAAAACTTAACCCAAAAAGTCAAACCCTAAACCCTAAACACCTAAACCCTAACCAGTAACCCTAAACCCACAAAAAGTCGGAAAAAAAATTTTCGTCGAAGTATATGATGTTGGATATCAAATTAAAGGTAATTTTATGCTTGTCGTGATGGTATAATTAGTTTCGTCTAACGATTAATAGTTTGTGAGATATTTAGTTTTTAAAAATGAAGGTGAAAGTTTATTTTATTGTTTTGATGAAAAAATGAGTGGTTGATAATGGTTTATTTGATCTTTAGTTTTTCTTTGATCTTTATTGAACCAAACTCTTAGGGTGTGTTTGGTTAAGAGAATTGAAGATGGAAAAATGGAAATGACTTTAATTCTCGTGTTTGGTAAGCCAAAGAAATGGAAAAGCGGAGAAATTGGAGAAATTTGTGAGGAAATGGAGAGAGTTGAGTAGTGTAATTTAAGTAGCCTCATTTCCATTAATTTTGTGGAGAATTGAAGAAATGGATTAATTTTTTGAAAAAATGTTTTTTCTTTTTTTCCTTTTTTTTTTTTTACATTTAAAAAAAAAAAGTTAAAAATTTTAAAATTATTAAAAAAAATAAGTTTAAAATTATTTTTTTTTTTAAGTTTTTTTTAAATAAATACATTTTAATTTTTTTTTTTTTTAAAACAAGTTTTTTTAAGTAAATACATTTTAAAAAATAAGTTTTTTTAATAATTTTTTTAAAGAAAGTACATAAATTTTAAAAATAAATTTAAAAAAAAGATATATTTTTAAAATAATTTTTTAAAATATTTTTAAGAATTTTTATTTAGACAAAATATTATTTAAATAAAAAAAATCGTTTAAAAACAGATTTTAAACATTAAATTGAACAAAATTCTCTCGATTTATTCTGCGAGATTACATTCTACTTCATTAATTTTCTGCGAATTTTACTCTACCAAACGCACCCTTAGTGTCATTTACAAACTAATCATTAACTCCAGTATCAAATGTCAAACAAAGCATTTAACAATACACTAAAAACAAAAATGTCGATTCTAGCAAGTATTTTATTCTATAACTATATCATTAACTCCAATTATTGATGTGTTGTAGATGCTTTGATTTCTTATCTTTTTGAGAATATGATCAGTACATACCTAATTATTGATGTGTTATAGATACTTTGATTTCTTATCTTTTTGGTAACATAATCATACCTTACGTGACACACATACATAGGGGTGAAGCAAACGGCCGAACGGATAGATCGAGACCAAACCGGACCGATCACATTCGGTCCGGTCCCCATTTATCATTTAGCTGGTCGGTTTCGGTCCGGTCCGGACCATAAAACCGACTATTTTGGCCTTAGTAGACTCCAAACGGTCCGGTTCGACCGACGGACCGAGACCGGACCGGACCGACCACATTTGGTCTCGGTCTCGGTCTCGATTTCTACCTTAATTCGGTCTTCGGTCTTGTCGGTCCGGTCCGGTCCCGGACCGATGCTCACCCTTACACACACATACAAGGATTTTAGCCTGTGATCAGAGATAATCCTCCTTTGAAACATCTTTTTGTCTTTAGGCTAAGTGTTATGATCACCAAAACCATCACCTCCACATCAACGTCACATCATCATTCAAAGTGTCATCAACCCACCACCAAACAAATGTAGTGGTCACCACCAAACCAAATATATAAAATACACACTTCATACAAACATACCCCACAAACACAAACACAAACACACAAAAAAGTGGGAAATAGTTGATGGCGCAAAGCACTAAACGAGTGCAAACAACAGAGAATGATGCGCGGTTAGGAGGCGTGTGCAGTGATATTCGCGCCTGGTGGAGGCCACCACCATGTGAAAGAATAAGTGAATGACCCTTTGTTCCAAAAAAATGAACTAATTCACACAAATGAATCCAATGCTTAAATACTTGTATTTTAAAATAAATAAATATCGTAATCAACTTTGCAAGAATTATCTCTTCTAAAATGGAAATCCTTTAACTTATTGAAAACAATTTGTGAAAAACAATCCTGAGATAGGATTCAATACAAGTTGATTCAATCCAAATTTATCGATATGTTTATTGCCTCTTATTATATGATTATCAGTTTATCACAACTTGAATAAGTAGATTAAGCCTCTCAAAAACCATAAGAGATAGGAGAACAGAATCACATAGAGTTACAATTTGTGGCTAAGGATTAATAATCAACATCTTAGCAAATATTCGATAGATTGTTAATGTAACACTCACTCAGACTCAAAAAATCAAATGGATGCCACAGCATGAGTTATATTAAGATGTTTGGGGGATCAAAAGACTAAAAGACAAAAAAGTAACTTTTTTTGCATACAGAAAAATGTGGCCGATCCACTCTTTAAGCTACAGATTTTGAGACTTCTTTAGCACCATTTGTTGTAATCATTTTATGTGCCTGTGGCTGCAAGTATTTATGTAAAACGGTAATCAGTAATCTATAAACGTTTCTTTTTTGTTCAAAAGCGACCATATACCAATTAGAATATAATTTGATTCGGTACAAAATAATATTTGACTGGTTATGCTTTCAAAAAAATAATATAATTGACTGGTTAGATTTTGTATATGCTTGTTTGATCCGTTATAGATAATTCATAAGAAACACCCATTCATAATTTTTTAGATCATTACCTCGGCTAATTCCTCCTCATGCTTAGGAATGAAGGCAGTATCAACTTTTCCATTTTTAAAGTCCTGCGATGAAATAATGATAAGATACCCGAATTTAAAGCCATTGCAACATGAAGACTTTTAGATTTTTAGAAAAGAAGAAAGTGTGACATGTTACTTACTTCGATGTCAAGGATTAGCTTGTGGTATTCGATCGTCGTTGGAACACCTGAAAAATGTAAAATAAAAATAAGGAAGTAAATATCTTTCAACAGAACACATGATGGAAATGCTATAATAATCATGGAGAGAAAGCTTAAGAAGAAATCAAGAGGAAACAAAAACTGCATAAAAATGACTCGTTGAAGTCTTGGTAAAAAAAAAATAGTATACCTGTAATGATAGTGTCATTAAGAGCCCTTTTCATGCGTTCAATAGCCTTTTCTCTGGTTGGAGCCCATACAATAAGCTAAAAAACAATACCAACAAGTTACGGGTTAGAGGTGAAAGTAATCCAGTATTGAACTTCAAGTAAGAAATAAGAATACAACTATTTAACTACTCTTGTTTTTAGTTTCACCAACCAAAGGTGTCTTCATTAGACAGCCATTATACTTGGTTGAAAATAATTCAAAAAAGCTATAAATTGCAGACCATGGAGGTTTTATATTTCTTATTGATTTTTAACAGGCATGTTGATCGTTTTGCAACGTAATATGAAGTTCAATGGCTAAATTTCACTCAGATTTATCAATGATAATCAGTATGCACCCCAAGCTTAACCTAATATCTAATTTGAGCTATATTGTCAACATCTTGAAAGACAAAGGCAAAACCATGTGGGAGATAATGATAGCAATATTACAAACCTTTCCAAGTAGAGAATCATAGCTTGGTGGAACAACGTAATCGGTATATACGTGACTATCCATTCTCACGAATGGACCTCCAGATGGCAAGTAAGAAGTAATTCTCCCTGATATACATTAGAAAAAGAATGAATAAATAGCTCATCTTTGAAGTGACTGAAAAAGCAACCAAGTGTAGCCAATGAGCAAATACAACTATAATACATGCAACCATGACAAGTTGACAACTTCTACCTCAACATATAAAATAGTCTATTACATTGCCATGAAAAACTCAACTTCATAAATTTTTGGAACTGTGATGCTTAATTGATATGCCCGACCCAATGAGGGATAACTCGACTTCTTATTAGCTGACTCCAAATACTAGTACAAGATCATGCATATGGTACTATGACCATGTAATTATATTTATCTAATCAAAACAATTCGTTCTAACCTTTTCATTTTCAGAAGTATGATGTTTATGCTATAAATTGAAGAAAACTATTTGTGGGCATAACTATACCTAGAAGCCTTGTTCACGCTTTGTGTGTAAGTAAAAAGCATGCCTTGATAACGCGTGAAATTGGATTATGTTTTATCGTTAAAGTATAAAACCACCTTAGCAGATACTATAAAACCTCCTAAATCATTAAAAATCAGCTTCTATTATAAAAAACATATATTTTACCATCTTTTTGGCACACTATTTATTTACGAGTATTAAAATTTCAAAACATACATACAAAAGTGTTTCAAGGCAATTCGAACTGGCCTATTTCAACTAGTGATAAGTTTTACATATAAGTTTTACACGTATTGAATCTCGACCAGTTAATCAACCAGCCTATTTTGCCACTTACAAACATAATCAATGATGACATACCTGGTCCAGGTCTGAAATTTTTGAAAGCATCTTCTGCGTTAATACGGCATTCAATTGAATGTCCTCTAAGCACAATTTCATCCTGTGATGCATTGCAATAATTCAATACATACACAATATTTTGATACCTAAAAATGTGACATAAACAATTCGGTACCTGTGTGTAACGTAGCTTCTCACCCATTGCTACCCGAATCTGCTCCTCTATCAAGTCAACGGAAGATATCATTTCGGTCACAGGATGCTCGACCTTTTAAGTAAACAAGAAAACCAAGTGTCAAAACATTTACAACAAAATCAGCTATAAACTTAGTTCCTCCGAAATTCGAGGAGGAAATTTGACCCATTTGCTTACGAATGGTTTGACCGGAAACAGGTGACATGACAGCAGCAATTCGCTTAAAAAACTACAGTATATTTCAACAAACTATACTACAATTAAAACAAGATAACTATTATAACTGTATCTGACACTTATTATTTATTTAAAACTTGAAGACACTGATCTCGAATATGAAAAGCTGGGTAAAATACTGGTTTGACCCGTTACCCAACCTGCCTGGCCTGCTTATTTGCATTTTTGCTACCTCTATTCTACATAAATAGTCATATACATAGATAATTCAACTGACCTGGATTCTAGTGTTCATTTCCATGAAGTAGAATTCACCTCTTTCATCAAAAGAAACTCTACAGTACCAACACCAATGTAGCCAATTGATGCTGCCGCAGCAGTTGCTGCATCACCATGGCTTTCCTCAGCTCTGGGGTTAATGCAGGCGACGGTGCTTCTTCAAGCAACTTTTGGTTTCTTCTCTGCAAAAGCAATTAAATTCGATATTTGTTAGTCATTCAACTAATTAAAGTAGTTTTAAGATTCTTGTGACTAAACACCATAGTTTTCTATTTAACTTGTTTATTCTGATGTGCTAGTAGTGCTAGTAGCTCACTTGACTAAGAATTGTTCAAGTTCATTTAGAATGTAGAATCATGTTTAGAGAGCTGGAACAAGCATATTGAGCTAACGCGTACCTGAATACTGCAGTCACGTTCCCCGAAATGAACAACATTTCCATATTTGTCTGCAAGAACCTAAAGAAGCAAGTAGCATGCAATTAAGATCAACAATACTTTTTAATATCACTAGCAGGGTACCCGCGCGATGCGGCAGCGAGTACCCTGAAATAAAAAATTTGAATGAACCATGCTTTATAATCTGAAACGTTTTGTGACGATAAATTTGCGGATGCCAAAAGTTTCATGTCGCATATTTTAACTCTTTAGAATATTATAGTAGGGTACCCGCGCGTTGCGTCGGCGGGTATCAAGTAATAAGATTTTCGGCAAAAAATGTTTTCAAATTTTATGTTTTCTCTTACAATAACTTTACCAATAGCGAAAACATAATGAGTTTGAGTAACTTTAAAAAAAGTGATGGATAATATCAAACGAATTCATATAAAAACAATTGAAAGTGGCGTGATTTTGCGTCGCGGTGGTCAATAATGTTATGGGGTTATGGTCAAATTAGTTGATAGTGATGCGTAGTCACAAGTAAGTAGAAACTTTTTTTTTATGAAATATATATGTAATATTCAACACATCGTAATAAGTAAATAAAATATATTTTTGAACATGTTTGTATCATTAATATTGTTTATTACACTTGTCCCATATAGATAAAAGATATAAATAAAAGAGTGCTTATAATGTATGTATATATCTTGTAAAGTATATATTTATGAAAATGTTTGTATCATGAATATTATTTATAACATTTGTCCCACATAGATAGAAGATATAAATAAAAGAATGCTTATAATGTAAAGAAAACTTACATGTTTAAGCAATCATTTAAAGTTATCCATGAAAAGTATAATAATTAACATACTAATATATTAATCATTGAATTAGCACTTAGCACTTTGCATCATTTGTCTTCAAAAAATGTCCCGATTTTTACAAAAAACTGTTTTTTACTTTTTTTACTTTTGTGGTTAATTTTATTTAAAATAATTCAAAATTTATTTAGATTGGTTCTCGAAACAATCTTACGATATAATAATAGTTTTGGAACTTTGTAGTTTTGCATGCATTTTAACATCATATTCATTTATATGTGCATTTTTGCATTAAAATTATACTAATTCAAAAAGAAATAATAAATGATGCATTAAAATGTTGTGGAAGATAAATTAGTAAAAGCTATGTATTGTGTACATTATGCATTAAAAATTGTAATGCTTAAAAAACACATTAATGACATCTTAAAAAAATTAGGAGAGAGAGTGCTAAATGCTTTATAAGTAGTATAGATATAGATAATGGTAAGTACAAATCGAATGTTATGCCAGCATGAAAGAATCTGTAGAGTACAGCAAAGAATGTCATAGCAAAATACAATTAACAAGTTAGAACACTATGTTTTCCCCCATTGCAATGTCGTATTTTTCTAACTTCCACAGAAAGAGTTATTTTGTCATTGTAGACAGTAGTTCATAAATGAATCACTTCTATGACTAAGAAAACTATTACCTGGAACTCAATGTGCCTTGGATTTTGGATGTACTTCTCCAAATACACATCATTTCCAAATGCAGCTGCAGCCTCGCTCTGAGCTTGCTGTTAACAGGAAAATTCAAAATATTTAAAAAGATAATTACTGAAGAGCATTTTGAATATGATAATTACTATTATAATGAGAAGACTACTTTTCTTTTTTCAAGTAGTTGGTGTGAGAAAGCAGGAGGGAGAAGTATGTGTAAAGTTCTTTACAGGACAGGTAATACTAAAGAAAACTTTACGCTAGAAACATATTAAACTTTCAACACTTTTATACTTTTATGTGATAGCCTTGAGATATGACCGGACATAAACTCTATTTAGATGAATAATATGACACTGAGAGAATCCAATCTAAGTTCCACTTCACAGAAATGTTTTAGATGACTAGAATGCAACATCAATGTTTAGACTTTAAAACTCTTCCAAATTATATTAATTAGAGTTGGTTGCAGAATTTAAACCATACCTGCAACAACTTCACAAACTCATCACGTTCTTTTGCAAGGCGCATTCCACGACCACCACCACCTGCTGTAGCCTTCAGAGCATAAAACATTTATTAGTGACCAGCTAAAAGGAGAAAAGGGGTGGGAGATTTTGTACCATACTTTTCATAACACAGATTCTACCATCTAAATAGATAAAAATATCCCCAACATATCTCCTTTGTGTGGTACAATTTTAAAAGTATAACATCAAAACTTTAACCTATGTTGTATATCTTACTAGCGGTACCAGCAGCGATGCGGCGGGTACCACGAAATAAAAATTTCAATGAATCATGCTTTATAATCTGAAACGTTTTATGTGACGATAAAATTGCGGATGTTAAAAGTTTCATGCCGCATATTTCAACTCTTTAGAATATTATAGTAGGGTACCCGCGCGTTGCGATAGCCGGTATCAAGTAATAAAATTTTAGGCAAAAAATGTTTTCAATTTTATGTTTTCTCTTACAATAATTTTACCAATAGCGAAAAAATAATGAGTTTGAGTAACTTTAAAAAAAGTGATGGATAATATCAAACTAATTAATATAAAAACAATTGAAAGTCCCGACTTTTACAAAAAAACCGTTTTTTACTTTTGGAGTAAATTTTATTTAAAATAATTCAAAATTTATTTAGATTGGTTCTCAAAAGTCTTACAATATAATAATAGTTTTGAAACTTTGTAATTTTGCATGCATTTTAAAATCATATTCATTATATGTGTATTTTTGCATTAAAACTAAACTAATTCAAAAAGAAATAATAAATTAAGCATTAAAATGTTGTGGAAAATAAATTAGTAAAAGCTATTTATTGTGTACATTGTGCATTAAAAATTGTAATGCTTAAAAACACATTAATGACATCTTAAAAAATTTAAGAGAGGGTCATCCTCCATTATAAGTAGTATATAGATATAGATATAGATATGTGTAATATGTATAAAATCAAATAAATTATCACTTGTGAATTTACATCTTTGCATCATTTGTCTTGAAAAAATTGTCCCGACTTTTACAAAAAATCGTTTTTTACATTTGTAGTTAATTTTATTTAAAATAATTCAAAATTTATTTAGATTGGTTCTTGAAACACTCTTACGATATAATAATAGTTTTGGAACTTTGTAATTTTGCATGCATTTTAAAATCATATTCATTTATATGTGTATTTTTGCATTAAAACTAAACTAATTCAAAAAGAAATAATAAATTAAGCATTAAAATGTTGTGGAAGATAAATTAGTAAAGCTATTTATTGTGTACATTATGCATTAAAATTGTAATGCTTAAAAACACATTAATGACATCTAAAAAATTTAGGAGAGAGGTCATCCTCCATTATAAGTAGTATAGATATGTGTAATATGTATAAAATCAAATAAATTATCACTTGTGAATTTACATCTTTGCATCATTTGTCTTGAAAAAGTTGTCTCGATTTTTACAAAAAACCGTTTTTTACTTTTGTGGTTAATTTTATTTAAAATAATTCAAATTTTATTTAGATTGGTTCTCGAAACACTCTTACAATATAATAATAGTTTTGAAACTTTGTAATTTTGCATGCATTTAAAATCATATTCATTATATGTGTATTTTGCATTAAAACTAAACTAATTCAAAAGAAATAATAAATTAAGCATTAAAATGTTGTGGAAAATAAATTAGTAAAAGCTATTTATTGTGTACATTGTGCATTAAAATTGTAATGCTTAAAAACACATTAATGACATCTTAAAAAATTTAAGAGAGGTCATCCCTCCATTATAAGTAGTATAGATATAGATATGTGTAATATGTATAAAATCAAATAAATTATCACTTGTGAATTTACATCTTTGCATCATTTGTCTTGAAAAAATTGTCCCGACTTTTACAAAAAACCGTTTTTTACATTTGTAGTTAATTTTATTTAAAATAATTCAAAATTTATTTAGATTGGTTCTCGAAACACTCTTACGATATAATAATAGTTTTGGAACTTTGTAATTTTGCATGCATTTTAAAATCATATTCATTTATATGTGTATTTTTCCATTAAAACTAAACTAATTCAAAAAGAAATAATAAATGAAGCATTAAAATGTTGTGGAAGATAAATTAGTAAAAGCTATTTATTGTGTAAATTATGCATTAAAAATTGTAATGCTTAAAAAACACATTAATGACATCTTAAAAAAATTTAGGAGAGAGGGTCATCCCTCCATTATAAGTAGTATAGATATAGATAGCACAATTTGTATTGTCAAATAGATACGCATCTCTGCAATTACAGTACTGTGCTTTAAAAACATATGCTATAGCATCTATACAAGCGGGATTTGTTTATCAATTATCACTTGAGAGTGGCCAGGGACCATCTAAATTTCCTAATTGATACACAATGAGACTATGGTAAGTTAGAATATACATGGAATGACAATCCAAGTCCGCAAAAGTGTGGTTTGAGACATTTAAAAATGAAACCAACCTAGATATATCATAGAAACATCTAAGTATTGGTTTGCCCAAAATGGTTGATCTATGGGATGGTTCTTTGGATGAATGGGTCACTTACTGTTGGTTTATATAAAATGATTAGCATTGAATATAATAGAGAGCAAGAGCCGGCCCATTAACAGGCATACATCAAACAAGCAGTGGACTATGGAACTGGGAGAGATATGTACCACATAACAAAATAAATCTAAATCTCGAGTATAACCCTGTCCAAACAATCCTTTTTTCAGTGTGAATTTGGTTTTCATTTCAACTATCTTAAGCTGCTTATTAGAAAAACTAATATGCATCAAGTAGGTATCATGTGTCCATACACATCTATTCAAAGATTATATAACGGCTTACCTTAATCATCACTGGGAAGCCAATCTCGTCAGCAAGCTTGAGTCCTTCTTCTGTGCTCTATTAACATGACGAAAATAGCACACTGAAAAGTTTGATCGTTGGCATCAAGAAATTCAGCATCAAAATGCCATGTAAATGAACATACCGATAAAAGACCCTCGCTTCCTGGTACAGTTGGAACGCCAGCATTCTTCATGGTCTCTCGGGCAGTTGCTTTGTCACCCATAACACGAATGCTGTCAGGCTGCAAATGGATATATTTAAAAAATCTAAATATACTGCAAGACTTAGATATTCGATATATGCAAGTATAACTACTCAGTTAATTTAAATGCAATACGGACAAGAAATAAAGAGTGGAAGGGTTTAATAGAAAGGCTAGCATATGGCTTTTACTTGTCCATATCTCACTTATATGATCATAGCGCCCTCCAGACAGTACCTTACTCATGTTTTATAGACTTTAAAACTTGAAAACATCGATTAAGAAAAAGAATAATCATTTATTATCATGTATAAATTTCATTGTCAATAAGAGTAATCAAATAAATGTCTTTGGAACTGAATATTACGTTTGGACCGATGAAGTTAATTCCATGCTCTCTACACATCTCAACAAAAACAGCGTTCTCAGCAAGGAAACCATAACCAGGATGCAACATTGTACATCCACGACTGATAGCAGCAGACAGAACATTGGGTATCAACAAGTACCTGATGAAGAAAAATGGCCGTTAATTTTGTCTGAATGTAAAGCTTAAAGAATAACATGTACTGTATAACCACTAGTTGAACACATAATATGTGGATATATAAAACAATTCATGCGCCTCGTTGTTAGCTTCATTTTATGAATAAAGACTTCCAAGTTTTTTTAAAGATATGGTCAACTTACGATTGACTACTAGGAGCTTCTCCGATGCAAACCGACTCATCAGCCAGTTTCACATGAAGGGCATCCTTATCGATAGTGGAGTACACTGCAACGCAGGGGATTCCTAATTCATGAGCAGTTCTAATCACACGCACTGCAATTTCTCCTCTGTTTGCCACCAGAATTTTTTCAGCGCGGCATGTAACACCAAGTGCTCCTGCTTGTTTCGCTGAGCTACGAGCCTTTTGAGAAGCTTGAACTCGTTGCTTAGGAAAGGTTACCTTACTTCCAGCCAAGAAGTTACACTGTGAGCTCTTAAGTCCACTAGACCTCCCGACGAATAAACCCTGGCATATGCATCACAGGCGAACAACACTAATCAGGTAAATATGCATACCAGTATAAATCATTAAATAACATTTTACAAAGAAAAACACCATCAATCAAACATGCATAATAGAGAATATCAAGAAAATAGTATATATGATCGAATCCGTGTACACGCTTCATTAAAGTTTTCTTAAAATATTAAGTTGGTCAGCTTTTACTAATTAGCATGCTCAACTAACAAAACTACAGGAGTAGAAGACTGAAACTAAAACCTCCACAATGATGCATTTATCAACAATGCACTCTGTTCCACAGTTATTAGCTTTTGGTTTGTCCCGATAACTTAGTTACGTAACTTTTGAGATTATCAGTCAACAGGAACAAATATGATTCTATATTTTTTCTTCGTGAAGTGGTGATCCTAGGCCACTTAACTCCCATCACGATGTTATTGAGATTGGAGAATACATTCTTCTATAAAATAGGATTCAACCACATAAATCACTGCTTAAAATATAAACTTTTCTAAAACGGCAGTACTGCTTGCAACCATCAACCTTTTTGGTCAACCATGTGTATTTAGCAGCAGATGGTAGATGAGTGGTTTTTCTCAAAACTTATCAGTGGACAATTATACATAGGGCGAAATGAGATAGATATTTCAACCTAAATCTCAATACATCTTTCAAATTTGCATTAGTTAACGAGACAAATTAACGTCCAATAACTAAATCCCAAGCAAAAACCAATCCTGATCGACTTACACACATTAAATCATCCAAATTGTAACACAATACTACACATTAGCTGTACACTTATACTACACAAAACGCATCACAAACAATAAACGTAACGAAACTACCAGCACAAAACAGCTACATCAACCATTAATCCATTATCCTCATCGACTCACACACAGTAAACACTTGAATTAAAATTGACTTACACACACGTAACTACCAATTAACGACACACACTCTGTAACGGCTCAATTTACGCAAACTGTAAGACCGTAACATATACTGTTGTAAACTTTTATACTAACGCTCCAATACACATCAAACAGTTAAACATATCAAATAACTAACACAAAACAGTTGCACTTAACTAACACTAAATAAATGTATAAACAAATATATATACCGGAAGAGAGGAGGAAACCGAGGTCGAAATCGGCTTACTGCAGTTCATGACAGCAGCAGAATCCATAGCTCCTTATATAAAAATCTACAACAAGCATCAAAATCACATCAATAAGCAATAAAAAGAGTAAGATCCGAAGTGTTAGTACGGAAATTAGGATAAATGAAAGATGAGTGACATGAAAGCTTACTTGAGTGTGAATGTGCCTGCCTAATTGTAAACAAATTAGGTATAGCGGTTGAGCAAGAGTGAAATGAAATGCGAAAATGTCAAGTGAGGAGATGTAATGAAGGAGGTGTCGATGAAATCTATGCTGCTTTTGGATTGAATTCTCCGCCCAAGTTAACAACTATTTGTATCAAGAGGAGTGTTTTGCTAACGATAGTTTTTTTTTTCGATTCTTAAATCAAACTTACTGAAAATAATTATTTAATGCATGGAGCCTCGTGATTAAATTTTTCAAATGAAACAAATGTTATTTTGTTTTGGACCCATGGTTCAAATTTATGATTTGAAAGCAATGTGATTAGACATTGTGGTTAAATAGTTGTATATTTTGATGAAGGGTTGTATTCTTTGTATGTGTTGAATAGTGTTTTTAGTTTTATTTGTGTTTTAAATACTTGTAAATTATGCTTATTTACTTGTATTTGCTTAAATATCTATTTTAGTTTATTCATGTGAAAGATTAATTATATTGTCTTTGTGGTTAAAAGTTGTATTTTTGATGGAGTGTTTTTAATAATGTATTAGTTGTTATAAATAATATTATGTGGATGTCCATATAACCCATAAAGCGTAATTCGTGGCCCATTAAATTCTGGGGGTTTTACCTAATATTTATCTATATATATCTTTTGTATCTCCTACATTATAATGAATAAAAGAATCTTTTCATTCCTCAATTCTTGCTCACAACACGTTATCAAGACGCCCAAAGTTTTTATTTTTTTCTTTCTCCTTGTCCACGCTCCACAGGTACTTCTTCAGTCCTTTTAAACAAGTGGTTTGATGAAACTAGTAGCATCTTCAACCTTAAGTTTCAATTGTTTCTTTGATATGCACTAGGGTTATGTTTTGGTTTGGTAGTAGATGCGTAGGTTGCTTACATTCGACACTTAATTATGTGAATGTACTAAAGATCGTTTAAGATCTATACTAAACAAACAATTTGAGAATTCGATCATATAGTTTTGACACCATGTGTGTTTATTTGAACCAAAATCAAGTCGAATTAATGGTATTTTAAATTGGTTAGCATAGGGCCTTGATGCATTAATTGTCACTCCGCACCTCTTATCTATGTGACA